>JAOTOM010004992.1:0-457500 GCA_034440615.1 Ashinkailepas kermadecensis
GTATATAATAAAGACATAAAAGATCAGTGCAACTAGGTATGAGCCACAAGGGCCCTTCTTGGTTGCACTCTGGACACTGAACCAGTTGCCCACCAAATCCGTCGATCAGCCCTCCCTGGAATATCAAAAAGCAAGTCCTCTTTTCTTATAATGAGTTTAGGTATATGCTGTTTTTAAAGATGTTCAGTGTGCTGCTACTGACAATGGTTCCTGTCAGCTGGTTCCAATGTTCTACTACCCTGTTGGTGAAGAAAGACTGTCTTAACCTTGTCCTGCTGTGATTAACTTTAATTTTGAATTGATGACCTCTAATTGCATCATTTCTGTTAAATACAAACATTTCCCTGAGATATCCCTGTTCCTGACCATGAACAAATTTAAAGACCTTGATGATATTTCCTCTTAGCCTTCTATGTCTAAATGAAAACATTAAATTTCTTCAATCTTTCCTCATATGCCAGGTTGCTTATACCATTAACCATTTTTGTTGCCCTCTTTTGTACTCTAAAAGCCAACAATCTTTTTCATAACTAGGGGACCAAGCTTGGACACAGTATTCCAAATGTGGCCTGACATATGCACAGTAAAGTTTCCTGATTACTTCCTCACTTTTGCATGATATATTCCTATTTATTTCCCCAAGCATTCTTAGTGCCTTCTTCCTGGCTTCTTTAGTCTGTTCTGATGCCCCCAATTTTGTGTTCAAAATAACACCTAAGCCCTTCTGCTGAGTCACAGATAGTACTTGGCCACCCATCAAGTATGGAGCCTTCATATGCTGCCTACCTACATGCATGATTTTGCACTTATCAAAATGTAATTTATTTTGCCATTTTTGGACCACTTCACAAGCTCGTCTAAGTCTTTCTGCAGCAAGACCTGCTCATTGTGTCCTGTTATTGCCCTAAAAACCTTCAAATCATCTGCAAATTTAAAAACCTTACTGCTTAGGCCACTTTCAATGTTATTTACAAATATAATGAACAATAGTGGCTGCAGTACTGACCCCCTAGGGCACTCCACTAGGAACATTTTGCATGATGACCTTGTACCATTTAGCATCTTTCCCTGCTGTCTATCTGAAGACCACAACTCTATCCATTGTAGGATGCTACCTGCAATACCATGGTCCTGAAGCTGCATCATTAACCATTTATGGGTGTACCTTGTCAAAGGCCTTACTAAAGTCAAGATATGCTACATCAACCTGATTTCCCTGATCAAATTGTTCTGTAGCAAAATTTAAAAAGTCCAAGATATTTGTGAGACATGATCACCCTTTTCTTACCCATGTTGAGTATCTTGAATCAATCTGTTTCCTTCCAAATATTATAAGTTACATTAGAGAATACTAATTCTTTCCTAACATAATTTATTTACTCTTGTGGTGTAGGGGACGAGTGGTCTAGGGGTAAGATGCTCGTCTCACAATCGAAAGGTTGTGGGTTCGAGTCTCACCTGTCGCTACTCTTCGCCTGCGACCAATCGGCGTGAGAGATTGGCGACGCTACATGACTCAACGGTCGACATGTCGTAAAACCAATAACCAACCTTACTCTTGTGGTGTAGAGTATTTTTGGTGTTTAAGTTTAAGATAGAGTTTAAGACTAAACTTGTGAGCTTCAATTACACTAGGTATATCTTCATATACTGGTGTAATTGTAGAGGTATGTAGGCTTTTTTGTATTATATTAGTATTTAGTTTTGTTTAGTTGGAGTTTGTAGCTGGTGGGAGTCGGAATAACTAAGATTATATTTGCTTAGTTTAGTTTGTGTAAGTGGAGATATATTTTGTCGTTTATTCAGTGCGAGTGTTACTAGATGGGGCATTAAAGTACAATCAACTAGATAGCTCTTTCACTGCTCGGTTACATTAGTTGCTAGCTTTATAATTTGGTTAGAAAAGGTTTACCTTAACTAGATAGTTTGTAATCAGCCAGGCAAGCCAGGTGCAGGAGTCTAGGAGTCATAGGGGTGGAATAGCTTCATCCAGGATAGTGGAGAGTGGAAAGTAGCTAGATGCCAGAGTACCAGGCTAGCTTTAAGGAAAATTGACAAAGGCATTGAAATTAATAGTAGGTTTGAGGTACTGCAAAAGAGAGAGAGAGAGAGAGAGAGAGAGTGATGCTGCCAGGGTTGGAGCAAGGAATGACCAGGTAGCTGAAGATAGAGAGAGGGAGGTTTTAGTTATAGGGGACTCAAGAGTGAAGTATATGGATCAAACATTTTTTGGTAGGAACACCAGCAAACAGACTTGTGCTTCCTTCCCAGGGGCCCAGGTAAAGGATATTGGGGATAGGTTAGAAGGAGTAATGAAGGGTAGTGGAGAGAGTACAACAGTAATTGTGCAGGTTGGTGTAAATGATGTAGGAAGAGCTAAAACAGGAAACAATAAAAGAGTATAGGGCTTTGATAGGTAGGTTAGCAGGAAGTAGGAAGACAGGAGTGGTAACATCCATCCTCCCTATTGTAAATGCAAGTGTAGAATGGTACTCAAGGGCCATTGGGCTGAATACCAGGGTGGCCAAGATTTGCAAGGAGCTTGTGGTGAGGTTCCTGGATTTGTTGGGGGATTTTTTGGGGAGGACTGAAATGTTTGCATTATATGGGAATTATAGTGGAATACATAGTGGAATTGCTCGGCAATATGTATGAGGAGGCTCTCAGTAGGAAACGGAAACTAGGCAGGTCATGGGGGGGATGTAGCTGATAAAGAGAGAAGTATTGCAAGCAAGGGAAGGAATAGGGTAAATTTTTGATAAAAGGTGTTTTGGGATTTTCTGTAATTGTTTTTCAGAATATGATGTTTATGAATGTGACTAAGAAGATGCAACCACTCATTTTTGGTGCTGATGCTTACTTTTCAATTTGAATGATGACATCACATCAGTATGGTGTGATGACATCATAGGTATGGCACCAAGGCTTCAACTGGCTAATGCTACAAATGGTTCACATCCCTTAATGAGATGGTCGAAGTAGCTTAACCTAACCTAACCTCATGATGCATTATATAAATTATAACTATGATAAACTGAGAGGTAAACAGGTTAGGTTAGGTTAGGTTAAGCTATTTTGATCATCTCATTAAGGTATGTGAACAATTTGTAGCATTAGCCGGTCAACCTAACCTCATGGCACATTATGATAAACCAAGAGGTAAGCAGGTTAGGCTAGGTTGGGTTAGGTTAGTTTAGGTTAAGCTACTTTGACCATCTCATTATGGTATGTGAACCGTTTGTAGCATTAGCCAGTCAAAGCCTCAGTGCCATACCTATGACATCATTGCACTATGCCAATGTGACGTCATCGTCAAAATTGAAAAGTAAGCATCAGCACCGAAAATGAGTGGTTACATCTTTCTTAGTCATGTTCATAAACATCATATTCTGAAAAAGTATTCCTAAAATTCTCAAAACACCTTTTATAAAAAAAAATTCCAGGAATAGTTTATCATGTTTTTATGTCAATGGTAGAAGTGTTAGGAACAAAATTGTGGAACTGCATGCATATATATTGTCTGAAAGGCTAGATTTGGTATGTATAACAGAGGCATGGGTTAATGAAAACATTTTTGGAGACAACTTGCAAGAATTTCAATTGACAGGCTACAACATGCATGCTTATCAAAGGAAGGCAAGGATAGGAGGAGGTATGCTCTTATATGTCAGACAAGTAATGAAATGTCATTCCATAGAGGATAGTGTACATAATGAAGGAGTAGAATCCTTGTGGTTTGATATCATTAATTTAAAAAAAAAAAAAAAAATAATAATCTGAGTTATTGCTGGGGTGGCTTTATGAACCAGGGTTCTATTGCTAAGCAGAGCTTGTTGCGTGAACCCTGGCCCCACCACCCGATCCATGAATTCCAGGTCAGCAGCAGAATTTTTACCAAAAGTTTAACGTGCCGTCAATGCACCGACACGGCCGCCCGGTAGCTCGTCCACAGCCTTATCGGGCCAGCTGCCAACGGACCCTCCCAGCTGGGGGCTAAATGCGAGCACATGAAGCGACTCGAACCTTGTGTTGCCAAGACAGGGGAGACCAGTGCAGGCAAGCACTCTAACCAACTGAGCTACTGGGCAGCATTCTGAAGAATGGAACACAATTTAGGATTGGGGCATTCTATAGACCTGCAGACCAGAATTAAAACATGGACAGGTTGATGCAGGACGAGATAAGTAGGAGAGTGCAGGAGAGAACTGTTTTGTTGGGGGATTTCAACATAACAGGATTGGGAAGCAAAACTATAGGTCTAAACAAATCAGAAAGTAGTTTCATGGATTGTTTTGAGGAAAGTGTATTCTTTCAAATGATACATGAACCTACAAGGGAAAATGAAATATTAGATCTTGTGCTTACTAATGAGGAAATAACAAAATGTGAACATAGGAGAGACCTTTGGTAATAGTGATCACAACATTATACGCTTCTCATTGTATGTTGGAAGTGTAGGAAGCAATAAACCATTGATTCCAAATTTTGCTCAAGGGAATTACGATGAGTTCAGGATCTTCCTGAATGAAATTCATTGGGAGGATTTATTGAAGGGCTTAGATGCTTATGAAATGTGGAGAATTATAAAAAGATAAACTATTTGAAGGTCAGGATAGGTCCATTCCCAATAGGCAAATTAGATTAACCAGGGTTAAGCACCCTTCATGGCTGACCAGGGAAGTAAAGCATTTACTGTCGTCAAAGAAACAGGCATTCAAGAAACTAAAAGATGCTAACTCTGAGGTAAACATCAAATCATATAAAATAGCTAGAAATCAAGTTAGGAGGTGTGTTAGGGCATCTAAAAGACTGGCTGAAATGAAACTAGCTCGAGAATGTTCAGCAGGTAATGCTAAGAGATTCTTTAGTTTATACAAATGTAACATGCGCCCTGGAGGGCCTCTGAAAATTACGCGCACTGGAGGGGGGCGGATTCCGCCCCCCCCTAAGATCTCGGCTCATATTAAAGCTGGAGGAACGAAATTCGCAGGGTGTATGGGTACGGTAGTGAACTCTATTGTGTGCACATTTCATGACCTTAGGTCAATATCTTAAAGGTCAAATGAGGTCACATTTGCCAAAATTTTCTTGTTTTGCGTGGCTTGGCTTGTCATTGTTATGGATCGCTATGATTGTGTTTAAATGCTCCAAAATGGGCATCAATGATGTTTTGGACATTACTAATGATGCAATACAGATGCCAGACCCGACATTTGACCTCAGGTCACCTATATAGCAGCACTTTATCAGGTCAGTTACCTGTTCTAGTTACCGGAACCGGGCCGCCCGCACGACTGCTCCGTCGGGCAGCTCGGCGCAATCGGCTTCGCGAAGAAAGGAGTGAAGTACATGGATAAAGTATGGAAATGCAATGACAAACGGTAGTGCATGTATGACAACATTCCAGTTGATCAAGTTTGGTTCCATAAACTGTCATGAACTTGACCTGACTTCACCTCGGTGACCTAACATGACCTTGAAACTATATAGCATATCAATATACATCAAACAAGTCGCTAGTGTTGCCAAGAACACTTCTCTTTTGCAAATATACGGGAAGCGCATCAGCGCCGATTTTTGTTGTCTGGCGCTGATATTTTTTTTTACTTTAGCGGCCCCTAACTTGGAAATTTGTCGACCGATTTCAATTTTCGTGCTTGAAACGACGCGCCGTTCATTTCTAAGCAGGTACGCAGAAAAATCGCGTATATCGACTGGTAAAATCTGCAGTTATGCACGAAAAACCGGAGGGGTGGGCGGATTTCGCCCCCCCCCCCTCCAGTGCGCGTGTTAAGGCTAAAAAGTGTAGTGTAGGACCACTGGAGGTAGATGGGGAAATAGTGGTTGATGATTGTGATATTGTGGAATCCCTAAACAAGCAATTCTCATCGGTCTTTACTAAAGAGAATTCTGGTAGAATAGAAACAACTGAAGCTTATGCCATGACAGGTGATAGGCTGGAAGATCTTACAATAACTGCAGAAGCTGTAGAAAAGCAGTTGCGGAATATAAAACCTAATAAAGCTTCTGGACCAGATGATATATATGCTAGGGTCTTAGTAGAGTGTGCTAAAGCTTTAGCAGTTCCCCAAGGTATAATTTTCAGGTGGTCTATGGAATATTCTGAAGTGCCTGAAGATTGGAGAAATGCAAATGTAGTACTAGTTTTCAAAAAGGGAAGTATGAAGTGTGTAGGAAACTACAGGCCAGTCAGTTTGACCTCAATAGTTTGCAAGGTACTAGAAAATCTGGTTAAACAGAATGTTCAGGTTCATCTTGATAGCCACAACCTTTTAAGGATACTCAACATGGATTTCGATCTCGAAGGTCTTGTTTAACTAACCTTTTGGAGTTCATGGAGTATGTTACTAAAGAAGTAGACAATCAAAGCAGGATAGATGTTGTGAACTTGGACTTTAGCAAAGCTTTTGATAAAGTTCCACATGGGAGGCTAATTCATCAACTACAGCAACATGGGATTGTTGGAAAAGTTATAGGTTGGATTGAAGCATGGTTGAGGGGAAGGAAACAAAGGGTAGTGTTAAATGGATGTAAATCTGATTCGAAGGATGTTCTGAGTGGAGTACCACGGCTCTATTCTAGGGCGACTCCTCTTTATCATCTTTGTGAATAGCATTGAGGTAGGGCTGAGGAATAGAGTGTTCAAATTTGCTGATGACATCAAGCTGGTATGAGTGGCAAACAGTTGTGATAAATCTAGAAATATTCAACTAGACTTGGAGGACCTAAAAAGTGGGCTGATCAATGGCAGACGTCTTTCAACTATGACAAGTGTAAGATTATTCATCTGAGGTCTGGAGGTGAGACTTTCATATATACAATGGGAGGGAGGGACTGGATGTTATTGAAGAGGAAAGGGACTTAGGTGTATTGGTTTCAAAAGACCTTAAAGCAGAAAAACAATGTATCTCAGCTAGGAATAGGGCACTCAGAATGCTGGGACTCATTAATAGAAGTGTGATATATAAGAACAAGGAAGTCATGAGAAAAACTGTACTTAGCATATGTGCGATCCCACTTGGAATATTATGTACAAGCATGGAGCCCCTACCTAGAAAAAGATATAGATATGTTAGAAAGAGTGCAGCACAAAGCAACAAGACTCATTAGTGGAATATAATATTGCGAAAGGCTTGTGGCATTAAATATGTACTCACTCAAGTATAGGAGATTAAGGGGGACATGATTGAAATGTAAAAAATTGTTAAAGGACTAGATCAGACCAATTTGAATGGCACTCTTCAGTTTAGGGTATCACATAGGGGTCATCAATTCAGGTTACACAAGTTGAGGTGTAGGACAGTTAAGCGACAACAGGTCATCAGTCAAAGGGTTGTTGATCAGTGGAATGGGCTGCCTGCTGATGTGGGGAGTTCCTCATTGAATGTATTGAAAAGTAGGGTGGACACATTTTTTAGACAGGAAAATCTAGTTTTTGAGTTCTAATTTGTGATGGATGGGGTGATATTTATGCTAAGTAAGTGTGCACGGCACAAACCCCTTTAAGCAGGCATGGATGCAGTTTGAAGATTATTGGTAAGGCATTCAATCCACATGTGTTAAGAGGGATCAGGGGAATAGGGCTGGATAGCTAGAGTAGATAGGCGTTGATAGGTGTGTGGGATATTGGTAAATGGTTTCTTCAGGATGTGGTGATGGTTGGGGTGGGTCTTTTTACCAGGATTATGCTTCCATTTACAGACTTATCTGGATGGGCCCTTGGGTCTCTTATTAAGTCTAAATGCTTTATAACTTCATATAGGGTGTACCTAGCAGTGGATTCAGCACCTTCCTTCAGGATGTGATACTGATGAGATTGGCTATGGTAGCACAATGGGTATGATTGGAGGAGTTTGTAATTGTTGAGTGTGTTATGCAATATCAGGTGAATGGTGCTAGATAGGCTGGGATATATAGCTCCCTAGGAACTTGTGATAAGGGATTGATTGGTGTGAGAGTATGTACATTTTTAGTATCTTTTCTAGATAGGCTTAACCCAGATGGGCCCCTGTGTCTCTTATTAAGCCTTAACACTTTATGACTTTATGACTTAGGTAGGTACCTAGGTCTTCCTTGGTGGGTAGATATGTAGGTAGGTGCCTAGTTTGGTATTTTTGTGCTTTCAGGTGGTAAAAAAAAACGTTTTACACATAATTGCCTCCATAAAACAAACAAATGGGGTTAGGTCTGGCTTGGCTAGTTTAGTTTAGGTTTTTAAAGCTGGAAAACGTTTGCAAAATTCTTGTTAAAAAAGAAGGAAATTATCTGTCTTCAAAAGTAGCTCGTTAGGCTAGGTTAGGTTGGGTTAGGTTTTTGGTAAATTTGTAGATCAAGGTAATTTGATTTTTTTAATTTGTTTTTGCTGTTGATTTGGACAATGCTTTTTGACGTGATTAAGACGATGCAACCACTAATTTTCTCCACAAATGATAATTTTAAGTGAACAGTGGTCGATACAATTGATGGCATAGGTATGGTATGGAGGAAGTGTGCTACGATATTAACTGTATTTTATGAGTTAACACTGCAAACATTTACATACCTTAATGGGATCATCCAGGCTGTGTGTTGTCCATTTGTACCTTGATGGTGTCGGACTGACCAGCACGGTGCCCGGACTGCACCGTGCAAATTCCATGACCTTAGGTCAATATCTTCAAGGTCAAATGAGGTCACGTATGTCAAAATTGTCTTGTTTTGCGTGACTTAGCTTGTCATTGTTATGGATCGCTGTGATTGTGTTTAAATGCTCCAAAATTGGCATCAATGATGTTTTGGACATTACTATTGATGCAATACAGATGCTAGACCCGGGATTTGACCCCAGGTCACCTATGTAGCAGCACTTTATTAGGTCAGTTACCTGTTCCAGTTACCGGAACCGGGCCGCCCGCCCGACTGCTCCGTCGAGCAGCTCGGCGCAATTGGCTTCGCGAAGAAAGGAGTGAAGTACATTAATATAGTATGGAAACGCTTAGGTACACAATGACAAACAGTTATTTTCAGGATGCGTAGGGAGTAACATGCAAAGCGCCATCAATCGCATGCCAGTCATTTGCATTTGTGACAACATTCCAGTTGACCAAGTTTGGTTCCATTAACCTGTCATGAACTTGACCTCGGTGACCTAACATGACCTTGAAACTATATAACATAACAATATACAGCAAACAAGTCGCTATTGTTGCCAAGAACATTTCCCTTTTGCCAATATACGGGAAGCGCATCAGCGCCGATTTTTGTGGTCTGGCGCTACGAAATGTTTTGACTTTAACGGCCCCTAACTCGAGAAAAAAATCAGCTGATTTCAGTTTTCTTGCTTTAAACGACGCACCGGTAATTTCTAAGCAGGTACGCAAAAAATGGCGTATATCGACCGGTAAAATCTAGAGTTATGTACGAAAAACCGGAGGGGTGGGCGAATTTCGCCCGCCCCCCCCCTCCAGTGCGCGTGTTAAAGGAAAATAATGCTATATTTCCTTGCCAACTGGAAAGTGATTATTTGCCGAGAAAATGAGTGTTCGCATCATCTTAATCAAGTTAAAGAACAATGCATTTCAAAGAAAATTCCAAAGGATCAAAGGTTACCTTGATCAGCAATGATACTGGTTAGGTTAGGCTGTGCCACTTTTTTGTTTTATTTTTAAACATTTTTTTAAATGCCATGCTGCCCAACTTTTTGGGTGTTATTTTGCTCACAACCTGAAATGTAAGCATTTGCACAGAAAATGAGTGATCCCATCATCTTATTCACTTTCATAAACATTGCATTGGAAGGATTCATAAAAGAAGGAATTAATTCATAAAACACCTTAAAGCACAAATTTACAGGCCTAGATACATGGTAGGTACCTACATTAGTACCTACCTACCTGCCTACCTATCTACCTACATATATAAATTGAATGTTAGGTATGACGTTTCATTTATATCAAATTAAATGAAGTACTCATTCATAGAAAACAAATATCCAATAACATCGAAAAGATTGTATATATTTGGGTTGTCCCTTCTTCAGACCCAATTTTAATTTGAATAGCAAGCAGGCAGTATTCTGATCTTTAGGAAGGGTTCAAGGAACAAGCCTTTCCAACTCGGCAGTTATTCGGACATCAGTCTCTGTGTGGATGTTGGAGTCGATGATAAAACATGGCCACATCGTTTTCACAACACCAGCATCCGCACAGGGGAGATCGATGCCAGCAGCTGTCGGCTAGCATCTGGGAAGGCGACCGGGCAATGTGAGAACCAACACGGTGGAACTCCTTGGAGAAATAGACGTCATATTCGGTACTGTCCAAGGAATGCCATGGTACTAGGTTATCAGCATGTAATCATCAGTGGACAAGAAATGGTGTCACATTGCGCCGATAAATTCAAGACTAATGGGTGTACAATTGTACATTTCTGGTGTTCTGAGTGCTTTTTCACCTTGCCTGTTTCATTCACCTGGTGGTGCCTGGCTTTTTAAACACCAGATTTCTCAAAGGATGTGAGATGGCAGGTACATTCTCGGACTTCCGTGGAGCTAGCCAAATACCTAGCCCACCATATTTTTTCCCTTCCATTCCTTGTTGATTAAACTAGCCTGGGGTGGTATGCAATTGGCAGAGAGCATTATACCAGCCATTTTTATGATTCCATTGATTCATGCTTTGTTCCATAATCTGGGGCAACAACTGTATCTCAGCTAAGATGCCAATGTTTGATAGATAACAGGCGATGAGAGCAATCTAGTGACTAATGTCATGGTATGTGAACATTGCTAGTGCATTTGATTTAAAATTAATACATGCAAGACCAAATTGGCAAACTGAGTCACAATATCTCACTTATCAGACATTTGGGTAACCAGTAACCAAACAATGGTACACAGGGTCACCAATAACCAGTAAGCTAGTAGATAACTGAAATAATCGAGAGTGCTATGCTTCACAGCCTGTTGCTTATAATGAAGCCATGAACTAGTAGATGATCAATAGCCACAAGTTCCACCAATTTACATCTGAATCTAGGAGATGATGGTGAAAACCATGACAATGCCTGGATAAACACACAAGCTAGTCTAACAGAAGTTGTGTGTGACAACTGCTTTTCCCATCGTCAAAGTTGCTATCGCTTCTTAAAATGCCTTCCTTCTTTCAGACATAATTTTAGCTGAAGCCAAAAGATGAATAAATGTACCAGGCTTTCTAGCAGTCTTTATTTCTTCAGATGGGCTGGGAATATTTCCAGCAAACCTGTTGGAGCAAGTATGCTGCAGTGCGACTTCATGCAGGTAGGAACTAAGAACTTCGGTCCATGTATTAATCAATTGTGTTCTTTCCCTATGTAGATAGGATGAGACCTGGTAATAATTCCCATATCTACTTTGTGGAGAGACTCACTTGCCTACATGTATCTGTTGACATGTGTAACGATGTTCATCACCACTGGTGTATTATCATCACCGCTGTTCCATTCACTGAAGTTAACTCAGCGCAGCACTGTTCATAACCGGCATGTCTTAAATAATTATGTTAGGCGAATGATTCATATGAATGGCTATTGGATTTGAGTTAGGTTTGAAATTTTGTGGTGGGAACTGCACCTGAGTTTGGACACTGTTCAGCTAGCGGGGGCTAGGGTACGTGATCAACTTAGCTACCATTTTGCATCCCTTGATATGCAAGCCCATATCAAAGTTATCACCCAGTGGCACCAGTTGGGCCATAATCCATTCAGCAGTGGCATTCGCCCTTCAGGAGTGGACACGACTGAGTGGATTGTCCCACGCACGCATCGGCAATTATGTTTATGGGGAAACCAACGATTCCCAGGTTATGTAAAACCGTAAGTGTGTATCGATTTATATCACACGTGAATACCACATTAAGAGGTGCACTGAAATGAAGGTGGAATCTACTCATCCCTCCTGTTTTTCGACGACATCTCATACACGGGCGGGTATGTTGTGATTAAGTCTTGTCTTTTTTTTTTAGTAATTTATAAGTACATCCTATACGAAACAAATTTTCGAAGTCTATGGGTAAATATAGGAACTGTGCGATGCAAGCCGAACAAACACGCTATTTGTCCAACCCTGGTTTGGCCAACGTGGCGCTGCGGCCTGTTCCGCCAGCCAGTCTGCGTGACGCCAGATCGTCACCTGTGTTGCAGCCGTGCTCTCAGAAGCGGTGGTCCAGCACGCGGCTCAAGGACCCGCGGCGCAGCCGCGAGCCCATGTCCTGGAAAACGCTGGCCGGCACGACGGTCGTCGCCTCTGGCCTGTTCGGCTTCATGTACTACCTGAAGCGGAAAAAGGAGATCGGTCAGTGCTGATGCGGTTGGTTATTGGTTTTACGACACGTCGACCGTTAGGTCATATAGCGTCGCCAATCTCTCACGCCGATTGGTCGCGGGCGAAGAGTAGCGACAGGTGAGATTCGAACCCACAATCTTTCGATTGCGAGACGAGCATCTTACCCCTAGACCACTCGTCCCCAGTGCTGATGCGGCAAATCGCTGTATGGCGGCGATGTCAGCTAAGCGAAGTCGGCATGCACTTTTCGAAAAAGCTCCATGGGGTTCTTGTTGGCACACTGATGCTGTTTTCTGCCCGGGCCATTTTGTAAATTATCCAGCTGTTGTTGTTGAGACGAGTGTGATGGACATGGGACAGGACAGCTGATGAATACTTAGCAAGTCGGTAGGTAGGGTATCGAAAGTGGGCGAGGTAGATGTACTACGGCCTGGATCAGCGCCCTGAATTCTGAACTTTCAGCATAGACACACACTTAGTGATAACCGTTTTAACATCACTTTTTCTTTTTGACATCATTGTTATCCTTGCTTTTTGCTACAGGCTATGCGTGATATTTGCGTGTTTAAAATCGCTTATGGCTTCCGGCGGCAGCACTGCCGACTACAAAATATTAATTTCAGGACATATCAGCTATTTTATGGTGCATAATCAGCCAATGGCAGGCCGAATGAGGCATGGGTATGTACCAGATATATCTGTGATCATCATCTTGACACAATGATCATAGTTGAAAAACTTATAGTATCAGGTAATATCAAGGATGGTTTTTAAATAATGAAATGTGTATCATGTTAATTTTATTTTTGGATGCATTCCAGTACTCGTTCGCCAGTGCATGGTGAAGATGTGATAACAAAGTACATCATTTTCATGGCATCACTAAGGACCTTACAAAGATGCGCGTCTATCGACCCGAGAAGCCGAATTTCACCACGCGCTGGCCGGCCCCGCCCAATTCCGTTCCGTTCCGTAGTGTGGCGTTTCTACCCTTTCCTCGCAGTTTGTACTGGGCCGAATCGACCTGACCCAACCCGATCCAACAACGATCCGACCTGCCCTAACCTGAACTAGCCTGGTCTGACACGACCCGACCTGATCCGACGCCACCCCACCGCACCAAACCCAACCCAAACCAAACCAAACGAAGCCAGACCCATCAAACACAATCCAACCCGACCCGACCCGACCCGACCCGACCCGACCCGACCCGACCCGACCCGACCCGACCCGACCCGACCCGACCCGACCCGACCCGACCCGACCCGACCCGACCATACCCCACCCAACAGCGACCCGATCTGACCTGATCCGACCTGATCCAATGAGCGTGCCCTGACCCGACCCGACCTGACCCAGCGAACCTGCCGTACTCTCGTACACAGCCATCGACCGGGAGCGTCGCCGCGCGCTGGGCAAGGCTGCGCTGGGCGGCCGTTTCGAGCTGGTGGACCAGGAGGGCCGGCCGTGCACCAGCGACGACCTGCTCGGCCAGTGGGTGCTGCTCTACTTCGGCTTCACACACTGTCCCGACATCTGTCCCGACGAGCTGGAGAAGATGGCCGAGGCGGTGGACGCTGTCGGTGAGGCGGCTGGTCGGTCGCTGGCTGGGGCGGCGCCGGTGTACCCGCCGCTCGACTCGCGGGCCGTGGGCGTGCTCTGAGCTGCGTGTCGGTGGATTTGGTTTCCGTGGTGCGTCAGCGGGTCTGTGCTAGGTGCTGTGTTGGTGAGAGTCCGTTGGGTGTTTTTTTTTATTGGATTGTTGGATTGTTAATATGACAGTGGGTCTTTGCTAGGTTTTATGCCGTGCTTACTATGCCAGTGGGTTTGTCGTGGGTGCCATGCCAATATGCCGGCTACTATGCCGGTGGGTTTATTCAGGTTACTATGTCAATGGATGTTTCGTGGGTAGCTTGTCAGTGGGCATGTTTTGCCTACTATGCCGCGAGGGCATTATTCTGGTTACTATGTCAGGTGGGCCGTCCTGGGTGATGTGCCGGTGTCCTGGCTACTGTGCTGCGAGGGCATTATGCTGGTTACTATGTCAGGTGGGCCGTCCTGGGTGATGTGCCGGTGTCCTGGCTACTTTGCAGCGAGGGTATTATTCTGGTTACTATGTCAGGTGGGCTGACTTGGATGATGTGCCGGTGTCCTGGCTATTGTGCTGCGAGGGCATTGCTCTGGTTACTATGTCAGGTGGGCCGACCTGGGTGACGTATGTGCCAGTGTCCTGGCCGCTGACAGGTGGGCGCGGCTTGGAGTGGTGTGGACCGACTGACGCGACAGTCGCTCCGTTTCAGCGGCCACCCGGGGCATGCCGCGCGTACAGCCCGTGTTCATTACCGTGGATCCGCTGCGGGACGACGTCAAGGCGGTGAAGGAGTACGTGCGCGAGTTCCACCCGCAGCTGCTGGGTCTCACCGGCACCGTGGAGCAGGTACGCACCACCCGGGACCTCTCTCTTGCATGCACCTCTCCACTACAGAGGAGATCCTCAGTCCTATCGTCATCCAGGTGACACGGCAGAAGCCTCCCCACCACCCAGTGGGCTTCCAGAAGCATTTCCATCTCGCAGGGGACGGATATGTAAATTGGGGAACTGTTTTTGTGAAGCGACACACAACTGGAGGCATGTTTGCATTGTTGGTCACATACTTCTACAGAAGATACAGCGTCTGCGGTCTCAATCGCACATGATAATCTACACCACACGAAAGGCGCCTCCGCACGAGCCATTCCGAAGGGCAAAAGAGTCTTCAGTCACTACTACTGGAAAAGTAAAACTAAGGCGACTCAACCAACACCGCCAAACACTTTCAGATGTTTATAGCCTTGCAACACACCTCGTTAGATGCGCAGTACAATAGTGGAATAAGCACAGGCATCCAGTTTCATTACCTAACAGTTGTGTATTTTAATTCAAGAAGTTCTTCGTTATCTACTTTTCTCTCCACATCATTTGATCTCAGGCTTATTTTCGCGTTTCGTTTTGCAGTTCATCCAGTACAGACTATGGTTGCTGAACACCACAGTATTGGCAGCGACGAACGTGAGCTGTTCGCGTGGTGTTCCGCCGTCAGTTATTATCAATTCCTGTGTGGCGAGACACGATGAAGTGACAGAATTCATCAGTGCGCATGTTTAAAGCACTCCCTACGCCATGTCATGGACCACCTCACTTCAGTTGCCGAATTGTTGCAGTTATTCCATTGGGCTGCGACATGTCACGGTCAACTTGGCACGCCAAGGCGCATTTCAAAAACACTTCCAAATCTGAAGAGACCAGGCACACTAAACCTCGCTCATCTGCCCAGCAAGGTGTCGCATTAGTTGTTGGTTGGCTCCCACCACCGCACACTTCTTAAAGCTCCTAAGCAAGAGATGTCAAATGAATGTTTGAGGTTATTTAATTTGTGGCCTTCGTTGTTGGTGGTAAGATATTTGAGTATCGAAGATGCCGCTCGTCCGTTATCGCTGTGTGCTGTTCTCCAGGTGAAGCAGGTCTGCAAGGCATATCGGGTATACTTCAGCGAGGGCCCAAAAGACGACGACAATGATTATATCGTGAGTGTAATCATATCATCTCATATAATGCTATTCGCATGCTACTTGCCTTCATGTACACTTTTACACATCACTTTTAGTCCGTTGCAACGTCAAAAGTTGCATCTTCTTTGTGCTTCAAGAGTTTTCATGTGGCCTTTCCATGTCATTCATCATATGGCCTATGAGTGACATTATATGAGTGATTCCAAGGTTTGGTTCCACAGTCAAACGCTGTGCACTATTCCAGGGGCATATGTGTCGATATTGGAAGGCTTGAGGTAGTGGGGGTGGGAGTGGAAAACACGCATGATTTTCAGGACGTGTCTCTGATTAATAGTGGGCTTACTCAGACGACATTCTGTTTTGCACACTTGTACATGCAGCGTCCAACGATGTGATTCAGTTCGTTACTTCAGAATGGAAAAGTATCTGGATTAAGTATTTTATTTCTTGCAAGTTTTTGGCTACGAACCTTTGCCCAACAGCCAACAATTAGCATGGAAAAGCTGAGCAGAATTACAAGCAAACGCATTGACAATACCAGCCGATCTAGGCAAGGGCAACAGCAGCGAGGGACAAAGCTAAGGAAATGCCAGTTTTTTTTCACGCAGGAGGGGCAGGCTGAGTATATTTCCTCAAAACTTAGTGAGAAGCGATTAAAATAGCGGTAATTGCACTATGAAATGAATGTGGGAACGTTCTGCTAGTTGATGGGATGGGTGCCTCTGTGTACGTCTCCAAATGGATCCCACACTCACCTTGTACCCCTTCTGCTAGGTGGACCACACCATCATCATGTACCTGCTCGATCCCGATGGCCAGTTCGTAGACTACTACGGCCAAAACAAGACGTCCGAACAGGTGGCCGCCAGTGTGATAGTCAACATGGCCAAGTACAATAAGCTAAAGAAGGGATCGTTCTGGTAGCGGCGGTGTGACACCCGCTGCGGCCAACAAATGAGTAGTGTATGTGTGTGTGCGCGTGTGTGTGGACGCATCGTGACTGGCTGTGGTTTGTGTCCGTAGTGGCGTGACGTCACCGTGACTGGTCGGTCACGTGCTTATGGTGCGGGTAACTGCCGTGTCTCGTATTGACACACAGCTGACCACCAGCGAAAACTGTATACTTTGTATTGTATTATTGTGAAGCTGACGATGATTCCCCACGCGGGCGCTCATCGAGTGCAATGCACTGTTGTGAAGACGCTCTTATCGTCCGGTTTTGGTGCCGAGCAGGGGGCTGCGGCTCGTCAGCTGGCGGGTGTGGGCCCTGGTGCCCCCCCCTCCTGGGCGGACATGGCCGCGTCTGTGTCCACTGCGCGGCGGCAGGCGGTGCCGATGCGGTCTCGTATCTCGGGCGCGTCTGAAGAACAAGTCTCGACTACGCGACTGTGTATTGATACATGCATTTTGGCGTGGTTCGGTCGGCCGCTCCAGCGCCGGCCAGTCCGCCGTAAGCTGCGCCGCGGCCGGCACGGAGCAGGCGGACTGCCAGACGGGATAACAACGTGCACGATCAGAACCGAGCGCCCACTGAGACGGGCCACGCGCCACAGAAAACGGCAAGTCACACCGACAGAGGCCTCGACACTGCGGCATCAGCTACTACAGCGGGCCACCGAGTGACCCGCGACCGGCCCCATCCATATCGCACACTAGGGTGGGAATTGGCTAACATCCAGCTATGTTCTGCTTTGAAGCGAGTTCAAGGGAACATTTACACAAGTCGCTTAGCCGCACGCGTACCACGACAGCACAACTACCAGATCTTGTTACGTCTCTCGCCTCCCCCCCCCAACCCCACTTCCGGAATGTCGAGGGATTTTCAGGCAACCCCAGGATTGGCTCAATTTCAATATCCCATCAGAAGCGAGTTTGACCAGAGGTTCGTCGCCATTCGCGGCCGTGATTGTGCGAATTCAAAGACGACGTCTCAGTCCCACTCATGTCCCAAATATGCGAACGCACAACGCCGTCAGACTAGCTGGGAAGAAGCCACCACCATCGGGACATATCTTCGGCAAGTCCATAAGCATTGACGCCACGAATGGTCTACCATCATCGATACATCCTAATGCAATGCGAATACAAAAGTGCATCTGAATGCATAACGATTAAACAGAGTTCACGACGACGCTGCTTCCGAAGCAGATCATTGCGACATGGGCTCAAACTTATACAGCAGTCGGTGCCTTCAATAACAAAAGACCAACGTCGTCTGCAGAACATGTCGAAGGGTGGGTCCCCGCCGCCGCCGCCGCCGCGCATGCCGTGTCGGGTACGGTTCGCCGTGAGGCTGACGGCGGCACTAGCAGCGTGTCTCGTACAGGCCACTGCGGCCGATGTAGCGCACCCACTTGATGACGTCGTGGTCCGAGTAGTTGAGCTTGGACTCGAACACCTTGAGGTAGCGCACCTTGAAGCCGGACGGCGCGAACGGCACCTGTGGCACGGAGGGCGCGGAGCCACTGTCGCATGTCTGCACAGACGAGAACATTGACACCAGGGTGGGATTTGTATTATGGAATCCTGGATGTGGAGGATTTTTTTTCGGCAGCCGAATACGGAGAGGGCATTTCTCTTCAAACTAGTACAGAGCAATGTATGTTTTAAAAAAAAAACACTTCAATCTACAAATGATAACAACTGGAGGACAATTTTCCCGAGGGGTGATGTTCTGGATGCAAATAAATTGGTCAATGTTAGGTCAACAGTCAACGTTTCCAACCCTGATTGACACCAGCTGGATATACCGACACGACAATACAGAAGACGGCTGCGGCCCAAATTCGCTCAGTTAGGGGACAATACGCAACTAGAAAATGTATGTAAGGACGGAAGTAGTAGAGTATGATGGAGTATGTAGAGTAAGTAGAGTAGACTGTGTATGTAGTACGTAGTGTATGATGGAATGGGACGGAATTCAGTTGATCCCTGACCTCGAAATAGGCCCAAATTTCGAGTCTGATGACTATTCCCAGGATTTGGATGTCATAATTTGAAATTGCACTTACATCCTTGCCTTGGTGCCTAAAATTGCGAATCTGGATGCACTGCTGTGGGTAGCCAATGATAAAATAGTCCATCAATTACGGTAATCATACAACCCAACCTAACCTATCCCACAAGCTGCAAATAATAGGCTTATTCGATTACCGACAACCAAGGATGCACGCAATAGCACAGACGTAGCGCTCACATCAGCCCTACACTTTTACACTGTTCATCAGTATTTCACAGTAAACTTTGGAAAAGCTGGATAGGATGACAAAATCTTTGCCCGTATTTCACGGACGGGAGACCTCTGAATCGCCACGTCAGTCTTCAGGAAAGCAGAAGCCACAAGACGTCAAATCGTCCATGTCCATCGCGTTGTTCGGTTGGCCGCCGCCTTGGGACGCCCCTCGCCAACGTTGCCCATGCATGCGTTTGCACAAACGATTCGTTTAAGTCAGTGCATTGAGCAGCACCTTTCAGATGCAACATTTGCCGGTTAGGACGGCTCACACCACTCGTTTGACATTTGCATTTGTGGGTGGTACGGTGTGACAAACAAGCGCAAGTGTTACGCCAGCCGACATGGGGGACCCCGTGCCTGTACCTCAAAGTTCATCGAGATGGGCGGCCGCGTCCATTTGCGTTTGTTGTCAGTTTGCAATAGTTCCACTTCCGCCGAGATTTGAGACTCCTTCATGCCACCCATGCGCTTAATCCTGCAACGTACGACCCGACGTCAGTAGACAACATGGTGGCGGTGAGGCAGGAGGCGCGGCAGCAGATGAGACGGACATCAGTGGAGAGAGAGAGAGAGAGATAGAGATAGAGACAGAGATAGAGAGAGAGAGAGATAGAGATAGAGACAGAGATAGAGATAGAGACAGAGACAGAGACAGAGATAGAGATAGAGATAGAGATAGAGATAGAGAGACAGAGACAGAGAGAGAGACAGAGACAGAGACAGAGACAGAGACAGAGAGAGAGAGAGAGAGAGAGAGAGAGAGAGAGAGAGAGAGAGAGAGACAGATAGACAGAGACAGTAGACAGAGAGACAGAGAGACAGAGACAGAGAGACAGAGAGACAGAGACAGAGAGACAGATAGCACAACCCACCAAATTTAAAAGCTGCAAGCCGCGGTTCGGAGATGAAAAAAAATAATTTAACAGGGAGTGCGCATCCGCTCGGCACAGGATTGCGGTTGTGGCTATTGTTACAAATTGCTGAATTTGGATGACCATTACACATAGATGACTAATTTGACTCTTCCATCACACTCCCACCAGCAATTTCATGTTCCCATCTTTCCAGCTGTCATGACAGAAAGCTTAAGCACCAGGTAAATCTATAAAGAGTAAATTCATCTATAATTTATCTGCAAAGGTTAAAAAGCACCAGGGAATATTATTTAATCATTTAACTTAGCCATAATCCCAGACAATCTGGCCCAAACTAGATAACATTTTTTTTCGCAATTAGTATTTGGGATAAAAAGACCAAACCCATTACGTGGCCCCTACCTTACACTGAGAAACAAGGAATTACGTTAGTTTTGCGGATGAGGGTCACTATTGTACTACCTCTCAGGTTAATTTGTCACACTAACACACTGACTCGAAGATTCGGAACCCTGACAGGCTGCATGTTGAAACTGGTACTTTATTAGTCAAGTGTCAGAGAATGAATGTCGAAGGATGTGTGGAATAATGCACTTCATAAATCGATTATTTCCATGCCACGCCGACTGGGTTAATAATAGGGGTTCCCGAAGTGTGGGGGAGGGTAGGGAAAGCACGGAAACATGTCCTGTTTCTATGGGCATAGTTGATCGCATGCATGAACTCAATTGCGGAATTCAAAACTGCTTCATGGAGGCCGAAACAGGGTAAGGCATTCCTTTCGACTTACAACTTGCAATGCGATACATTTCCCACTTGACCACCTGTAAATTTCGCACGCTTCGCGAACGAAACTCACTTCCAGACGATGGCGTTCTCAGAGGCCTTGTACTTGGCCTTGCCCTTCATGCAGATCAACTGCACTCCAGACGTGTTGAGCGGCGTGGGGATGCGAACTTCAATCTTCTGGGCCAGCAGCGACGGCTTGAAGTTGGACTTGATCACCACCTGATGGGAGGAAAATGGACTGAAAGTTCACAGAATCGCAACATGTGACCAATGTCACCACGGTCCATCAGCTATACGAGATGCATGAGGGAACTTAGCATCACAATGTGATCAGCTAAGTGGAATGCAAGTGCTTCAGGTTTGTCATGAACATCGTAACTTGATTAGTTAAATAAAAACAAGCACATGTTCCAGATGTGTATCTTGCCTGAAGCAGATGCACCTTCCAATAATTGCCCGTTCTTCATACGTCACATGTTTATATTTATATCAAGAATGCACCGACTAAAAAATATCTGCAACATTTTACGTTAGTTATGTCACACAATCAAAACAAAATTCTCCACTTGTGTTCAAAAGACCAAAATGACACTGTTGCTACACCCACCGTCACTTCTCCAGTCAGTACATCTCCATCCTCGCAGTAACTATGGAGGACAAGTCTAGTCACACTAGCATCACACCGTCAGTGACACTGACCCCGTCAGGACGTCTCTATCCTCACATGTGGAGACGTACAGAACCATGGACAGGTCTAATTACATTGGCTGTACACAGTCAGTGACGACTCTCCAAATGTTCAACAAAATTCAAAATACATGTCTCAACATTGCCACCGGAGCATACAAACATCACCAATACATGCACTTCCCATTTACAATCAAATACCACAACTACAACACAGACGAACAGAAGCACCTAGGCATCACTGTAAAACACAATTCATTAGACAACATACATGTACTCTGGCACTCAAAATTCGCACCAAATGCAAACACCAACTCATCAAAGCACCACCACTCAAGACAACAATAGGACGTCTCATTCACCCAGACGCAACCAACCTACACATCATTCCTGCCATCTCACAACCACTCCCACCAGCCAGTGCATGGTGGAAACATAAAACTCACAGCACACTTCCTCACAGACAAACCAAAGCGCACGTGCACAGACATAGAAATACAGCAACTCTTCCGGCAATTCATATAATATCAACGATTTAACATCCACACTGACGGCTAAAAATAGCATACACCGCAGCAGACGGGCAGAGCCGCGGTGCACAGCGCCGCCCCGGGTCCCCTTCCGTGCCAGTCTGTCCGACACAGCATCTACATACATCACAAAATTATACACCATTTGTTCGACCCACACAACTGCTTACAACACAAACATGGAACACATCATAGCCACTGACGCAAAATCAGCAATACAAAGCATGACACCTTACACCACTTTCAAACACCCTCTCATTCCAAAAATGCTACGCATACATAACAAATTAACCATACCCCAAACAAACACTTCTTTTTAGATCCCGAGCCACACAAACATACACGGCAACGAACACGCAGACACAGAAGCAAACCTAGCCAGGACACTACAACAGACCACACACTGCACTCCTCACAATCCGACTATTACTCTACAATACACCAAGCAATCAACAAACGCATTCAACAAACAAGGGGCACCGCAAGAACACAACTCCACGAAATACACCTCAAACACGAACACCATCAATCAAAACAACAGACATAAGGAACGTACACTGACACGCCTACGCATCGGACACACAAACCTCATCCACTCCTACCTCATACTAAAATTCCCACGACCACAATGCACCACATGTCACCAACCACTTACCATCAAACACATACTCATACACTGCACCAAGTACACCAACGAGAGAACATATCACCATATATTGCACCACAAACAACATCCCACTAAGCGGCACCACTCCCCTCAACAACGACCATCCAACATTACACGAAAATTTCTTCCACTTTCTTTCAACCACACGCATTATTATATATGACCTGTGACGTAAAAAGAAAAGGGAAGGATAACAAATAAAAAGGTACGTTAAAAAAGATGAGGAAACACGAAGAAAAACGCAGACAAAAAGAAGCACAAGTTATGTTCAAAAGAAAAAGAAATAAACCACGACTCATCCCAACAGAAAAACGAACAAAGACAAAGCATAAACGAAAAAGAACAAAAACAACGTTCGATAAAGTTCATAATCTACGTTTGATAAAGTTCATGATCTGCTTTTGAAATATGAATTCTACTTGTGGTAATGTTCCGTTCCAAACCTAACCTCTACACTCCATACTCCAAACAGTCACCGTCCGGACTGGTAACGCTATGTCATCATCTACAGCCCGTCAACAACTCCACAACTCCAACTCTACTGAAACTCTACTCAGTTCTGCTCATCTCTTCTAGTCAACTTTCAACACATCCAACTACGCTTCCCGTTGACTCTCTTCAAGTTAACTCTACAATTATTTTCCCGTCTACTTCCCTCAACTCAATACTCCTTGCTGCACCTTGTTCTACATCTAAGTCTACACAGCCACCACTCAGCAAAACACACAGCAACAGTCGACATGACCAACACGCTGGCAGGCTGGCAAAATTAATCCCGCACACACACTGCCCAAGTCAGTACGTCTCCATCTCCACAATATGGATAGGTATCTATGGATATGTCTAGTTGCATTGCCAGGGTACTGCCCCAGTCAGTACGTCTCCATCCCCACAATGAATATGGACGTGTCTAGTGACACTGGCCACACACTGTGACGACCTCACGCACATACCGAGGAGCCCTTCCTTAGTCGAATCGTCCACCTTTCCCACGGCGACCAACACCGCAACAACTCAACCTCCATGCCGACCTGAGTCTCCAGCTCGGTCACAGCGTCACCACAGACGACCGCGCAGGCTCGACCCGGGAGCCCACCTTGACCTCCATCTTGGTCCTGCCGATCTCACAGACGAGCGGGATGACGCGGAACGGCAGCGAGATGTCCTTGGTGGTGCGGTAGCGCATCAGCTCGTACTCGCCGTCGGGCGGGATGAAGCTGATGGCGTGCTCCGTCTCGAACTTGCTCAGCTTGACGCACTGGTGGAACTGGCAGTCGTCGATGGCGATGCTAGTGCGGCCAGAGCGGGTGGCGTCGTCGGTGACACCTGGCGGGCCTCGTGCGTCGTCGGCATGGGCGGGGCACACGTAGGCAGCATCCCCCACCCCCAGACACGGCAGGTCGGATGGGTGGCAACCGTGCACATGGACTTGTCGGGCTTAGTGCAATGTGGACAATGGGATTTTCATTAGTTTGAACTCCCGAAAACTATAGACCCGAATAATAATTAACACATTCTGCTGGTGTAAACAACAGTCCAGCAACTAGTTGCATCACAGACATGACAAAGCAACCATATCATGCGAGTGCCATCTGTTCCAATTTGGCACAATTTTACACTCCAGAGACCACAGGTCAACTCCACACGTCCAGCCCTAGCTTCGTAAATTCGGACACCGACAGGACGGGTTTACAATGACCTCGAGCACGGGCAGATCGAGTCTATAATGGTCCCATACAGGTCAGCAACCTTACATAAATTGCGCTTAACAAAGATTCCTTGGTATCATTGAGTTGGTTCTGCTTGCTTTTTCACTTCTTAGCTGGGAGTGCCACACCTTCCCCCTTTAGGCTTTGTTATAGGTTAGTTATTGGGTTTTACGACACGTCGACCGCTGAGTCATATAGCGTCGCCAATCTCTCACGCCGATTGGTCGCGGGCGAAGAGTAGCGACAGGTGGGCTGCGTAAGATGTGGCGGTTAGTTGCATTGAGAGGCGCTCCAGGTCATCTGATCATCAATGGTGGCGCATTTACAGAAAAAGCGCAAGACACAGACACGTCGGTGACCTCAAGACACGAGAAGGCCGCCAACCAAGTTAGTTAGTTAGTTATTTGGGCTTTGGGGCGCATCGACCAGGATTGATCATTCGCGGTCGCCAAACAAGACACGACCGAGTCAAGGAACTCAGACAGGGCCAATTTTGGTGTGCAGTCACCTGTTACAGGCGTCACAGCATACTTACCTTTTTTGGCCTCCATCAGAATCTTGTCGTTGATACCGAACTTGCACTCGGGCATTCCGGACAAGTAGGACTTCATCACCACCCTGCCTGCCACGTGAGCCGACAGCACCTGACCTGTTGATCACGACACAGACACCGGTCACCGCTGCTGCCGGTGGCCAGCGGTTTTACGACACGCCGACTGTTGGCTCGTATAGCGTCGCCAATTCTCCAAGTCGATCGGCCGCCGGCGAAGAGGAGCAGGAAGTCGGACTCGAACCCACAACCTCTCGGCTGGGAGACGGGCACCCTATCCCTAAACAACTTGTCCAACCGGTTCCAGCAACACGAACTCACCGATGTCGCAAAAAGAACACACTCAGACAGTCACACTCAGGAACAGCACGAGAATATCGTGGCAACCCTGCCGCGAGCATAGCGACCATCACAGCTACGACGCAAACACCACCGATCGCGACTAGCGTACGGAGTGTTCAATCATAAACAAGAACACATCAGCCCGATTGACACGACGGAGTGCCAGAATATCTAGCAAAAACGTCATATAATATCATTCCCACAATACATACCGTGGGTGTAGCCCATTAAGCTCCGTGGGGAATGTCCACAGGTACCTTTAAGAAGACCCCTGGCACTTTCAGTTTTCATTGGCTCTGTGACGATGCATGTCAACAATCGATCTAAATTTGTCTTCATCCTCCATAACTTTTATGACATCTGAGAAGCTCCATGAGTGAGAAATGCCGTTCATAATCAGAGGTTTACAACATTTCCAACATAAGAGCGGGGTGCATCGATATCACCTACATGCTAATGGTCGTGAACATTGGAGAGTGATAAAATATGCTGAGAGCACGCCAGTTTCTACGCCTGGATCTACTACGGCCTGATCACACGGTAACGGGGTGTGATTTCAGACAGGCCCGATGTCAATATGCACCTGTCGGTGACGTCCACCACAAATCGGTAACGTGAGCCAATGCTAAGGCCGTGCTAAGGAAGTTGGTTAGGCTCGTCCAACGCGCTAAAAGCAGGTGATGCGGATTTATTCAACTTATCTACTCTTGCGCGTCTGCGCACTATGTTTCGTGCCAATTCAAGTAAAGGGCTGCTGAACTGCTCTGTTCTAAGGGCGCAGAGCAGGCACGGTTATCGTTGTAAACATGACCGAAGAGCATAGTAAGCCTCTCAGTTTGCATATATATATATATATATATATATATACGTAAATTATATTTCATAGAACAAAGCTAGTCAACAAAGTGCGCATACATGAGTGCACAGTTGGCTATTTGAGCCGACACGCGTCGGTTCTGGTCCTGGTCATCAGGGACACGGCTACGGGACAGTCCAACACGTGGAGCCAACAGACCGCGACGACGTGAGCACAATGTAGGGTGACGTGGCCGCCACTATGCGCGATACGGGAAATGTGACGTAGGCAACACAACCACCACATCGGCACTATACGAACACATGGGTCGGTATGGCAGCACGCGTGTGGTGAGTCGGTGTGATCACGACGTGGCCACGCGCTCGGCGTCGACTTAGCGTGACACACTGCGTCCAACAGCCGTGTGGCGCCAATACTCACCACGACCGGGTTTGTGCTTGGTAATCCTAGATGTGGAGAGGAAAATGTTTGGATGATCGAATATGAAGTAAATATTTGTCATCAAGCGTGGGACAGAATCTGTTTGCACTTCCCGGTGAATATTGAGCACTTGATCACCGAATAGTTGGGTATCAAACAGCATGATTCTGCTTACAAATCAGAAAAAAATGAGAGGATAATTTTCTGGAGAGGACAATGTTTTGGGTGGTTGGTTGGTTGGTTATTGGGGTTTAGGGGCGCATCGACTGCAGAGGTCATGCAGCGCCCAAATGTTTTGGGTGAGAAAATCCACGATGTCTATTGTTCAAACAATGGAACTCACCCTGCGGCGACATGAGCAGGTTCACGTACTCCAGCACGTCCAGGAACAGCTCGTTGCGACGGTACTTGATGCCCTCGCGCCGCCAGCCGATCTGCCCCGTTACCTGCGGCGCCGGCCAGCCAACCAACCAATCACAAACGATCGACGCCGCCGGCCGGTCAACCGCAGCTGATGAACAGCAGAGCAATGGCGGCCAACCGCACGCCGCCAGCGGGCAAACGTGAGCCGACGGCCCGCGCGGCACACACCAACCACAGACCGCCGACGGCGGGGCGCAGCTCGAACACGGGTGACCGGCGAGGGCGGAGAAACAGTCGGCAGGCCCTGGTACTTCGACGCGTCAGAATATGACTTGCTTCAAGAGGACCACAACTACCGAGGCACAGGCGCCGTCACTCTCGCCTCCGCAGTAGGATCAGATCAGGACATTACTGCGGCTGCGACTCAGACACGCAAGGGAGCCCTATATATACTGGATCATTCCATTGCTGCACCTAAGCGCTACGCAAACCGACCTGGGAGGTGATCATAGCCTGCTCCTCCTTGCTGGCTGACTTGATGCCCGTCTGTGTGATGAACGTCTTCAGGATGCCCGTGTCCGTGTTCTGCGGGTACCCGTAGTCGAGGATCTCGTCCAGCAGCTCGTAGATGAGCACGAAGTTGTTCTTGATGTTCTCCTCGGACACCTGGAGTTGCAGATGGGGTGACAATCGACGGTGGTGTTGGGACGGCCGGATAACTACTGTGAGAACGTGGCGTTCGCGTTACCTCTACCCACCAACACCGGCCGCACGTGGCGTTCGCGTTACCTCTACCCACCAACACCGGCCGCACATGCACAGAACATACCGGTCACGATAGCATGTCGTCTGTACACAGCTGATGGACTATCTGACTAACCATCAGCTACTGTGCCCTGAACAGTACTGCTCAACTAAGAGAACCATGAGGTATCCACGCTAACGATGGTATATCTTCTAGGTGACGGGTCACGCGTGGTTCAGACTGCACGATTATTCGAGTTTCTCTCGCATGTGCGGTTTGATGTTGTGTACCCGGGGGATCTTAGATATTTCGGTATGCCGGGCAGGTGATAAGTGTTAAAAGTAGCACGACTTTATGGTACGTTATGACCATAACGGGTTCGACAATATACTACACAGTACATCATCTCACATAGCTTGCTTAAATACTTCGGTATGACTGACGATGTTATGGGCGCTGCATGACCTCTGTAGTCGATGCGCCCCTAAACCACAATAACTAACTGACTGACTGACTGACCTGACCTGACCTGACCGACCGACCGACCGACCGACCGACCGACCGACCGACCGACCGACCGACCGACCGACCGACCGACCGACCGACCGACCGACCGACCGACCAACTAACTAACCGGTCCAGCCTGTGCACCGAGGCGGCTCTGCGAGCCATGATCCTCGACCAAGGTGAGATCACTCCACGAGCAACAGCTGATGCATCAAAGGCATTCGACAGCGTGGAGGATAGCCACCTCGTCGACACGTTTGGCCGGTACGGCGTCAACTCCCGACTAGTTCTGCGCGTGGCTTAAGGGCCGCTCATAAACGGCGAATGACTCTAAACCCTCTGCCGGTAACACATGGAGTAGTACACGGCTCGATCTTGGACCCAGTCATGTTCTTAATATATACTGGTGACTTCCCACAGCATGTCCCACATGGAGGGATTATGTTTGCAACCGTACACCTATTGGACTCGCTAGACTGCGTCATGCGTTTCTTCACATGACGAGACAGATGCCAATTCAGGCACCTGTGCTCCTTAACGAAAGATACGGAACGTATGTGTGTGGAGGTTGCAGCAGAGACCATAAATGGCACATTCAAAAATGCATAAACTTCGGTGCAGGGATGTCACCGGGTTACACTACCGGGATCATGTGTCGCCGACGTTGAAAGAGCTGGGATAGTTCAAAGTACAGGACTTCGTATCTGAGGCAGATGCGCACCTAGCTTACAAAATTATGAATGGGTTCAATGGCCCAGAATGCGTCCACGGTCAACTCAACTGTGTCGCAACAGAGTACCAGGGCTTGCGGTCAGTTTTAGGTACCACGATGCTGCACAAATTCACGCTCCGCTCCTTCATACGGCGAGCTTGCCGGACGTGCAGCAATCTGCCTCCAGATGTGAAGAACCCCAGCAGTTACAAAGCCTTCAGACAGAGGCTTTCCGTTATGCTGCGCATGTCTGAGTCCTGACGTCCGGCTACCCGGAACATCGCTTACCTCAACTCTACGTCACTCGCTGTTATCGTACATGTGTGTGATGATTGTGTACACTGCGCATTAGTGCGTAATTGCAACGGGAATTCACAAAACCGTACTCGGGAGATTACGAAATACCTTAATTACATTACGTCAGTCTGTGGGAAACCAGGGGCAGGCATATATGGCTATGTCGGATCAACACAACCGTCAAAATGATGTGAAAGCGCGGCGAAGACAGTGTGGAAGGGGCCCGCGCCAAAAGTAGTGTCTCTATGGCTAACCAATGGCAGATAATACCGCTGCAATGTTTCCACACATACGTCTACCCGCCGGAAACGCACACAAACATTTCACAATGTGGCAGAAAGAGTATGACTTATAAACTGTGTCGCGCATATAACATCGGAAGTCATCCCAATTAGCACGACCAAGTATGAGAAATTGTCATCCAGACTGTTGCCTTTCTTCCAGGGCACATGCCTTGGGCTCCAACGACCACCCTCACCATCATCGGCTTCTTCCAGACTCTGGAAATGCAACACCACCTGCGGGAAAAACACTTCTCGAGCAACCGTCACACATGAATAACGTACCTTGCCAAAATAGCTCTGCATCACCTCGATCATCTTCAGAAGGAACTCGAACACCATCGCAGCGTTGACATTCTGCTTTGTGACGGCGGCCAGCCAGATGTTAGCTCTCTTGATGTGGAAGAACGAAGTGCGTGCGATATTGGTGACGGGCGAGCGCACCTGACCGAACATCGTCGGCGTCAAATACATGGGGGGTTGAGGCGCACATCAGTGTTAAAATATTTGTTTTTCGTTAGGTGTGAGATGTCGAAACGAGCACAGTAGGATGTCGAAATTTACCATGGAATTAGTGTCATTTAAAATGTCTTTGATGTCTTTCAGACTCAAATTTGAGCCAAATGGTGTACTTATGACTGTACCTTCATCAGTTGTTTTGATATTCATAATTTAGGAAGAACTATATTCCGTATAGCGAGATAAAATACCTATGCTATATAATGGCACTGCATGCCATATCGCATTATGAATAATCCCTTTGCCTGAAATTGCGTTGCAAAATGTTCGTGTATCACCATCCCTTATCGAGAGCATGATCATGATACTAATAAACGAAGTACTGTTGGAAAGGAGACATGAAAAGCTCATAAACACGCATCGAGAAGCAGGCTGTCGATACTTTTTGGATAAGGATGTCGATTGAGTGTTCAGAAAGTGGTATATTCCACCCTATTTGAAGAATAATTTAACACTGGCGCACATCGACTGCAGTGGTCATGCGGCACGCGTGTCAGACACGCCAGCGACCGGTGGGCACACTGGCAACGGTAGCGTATGACTGCCAGCAACAACTGCCGTGTTGGACGATTGAGATCACACAAAGACCCTACACGACCATATTGATCACGAGGCGGTTTCACGCGTGCACTAGCGGGAAGTAATCGTCATGACATCCCAATGGCGGAGTCAGGCCATAATAATTACGTTGATCTGAAAGCTTTAAATCGGAGATTGGACTAATTGATTATATGAATAAACAAACGAGTAGGTTCAGTAACCTAATGCGACAAGTGTTTGGACTAGTAACAGCTTGTTTATGCACAAACCCTGAAAATGTACACCTTCATCCGCGCCTGGGCCGTCATCTACGTCATCTAGTCGGAAATCTGGAAGTCAGACCAAGCGAGGCTGATTTCGGAGGTAAACTCGATGACAACAGCTGTGTGTTGAATTCAGCGGTCTTCAAATGCCAAATTTTCCGAGCACTTGACCACTCTGATCAATATCGCCAGCCAGCTTCAACTGCGGTAAGTGATTGGCCCTTTATGATAGCTATGACGAATTATAATCCACGTTTAAAAAAAATGACGTCATCATTTGTGCTCTGATTGCATCATTTACGGCTGGAATATGTCAGGGAAGCCAAGAAACAAATTTGTCTCATATGCGCATATTTTGGACGTGTTGCGGTCTTTGGGGTGCTGTAAACAATTCATTCTTTGTTCTTTCTTGCGAGTATGATATTAAAAGACAAGGATCAATTGCCCCCCCCAGTAGGGGTTATTCAGGTAGGAGTACAGCGACATTTAAGAACGGATCCTCGTATGGCACTGTACAGTGTACAGTGAACGCCATTACAACTGTAAACAACCCGCTTGTAAAGTGGAGATAATTTAATATTTTCGGGAGCGTCAAGATGGAATCGTAGCCACTGGAAATTATGTATTTCCATATTTATTCATAATACGGGTACTTCACAGCCATAAAATAAAACGTAAAAGGAAAAATATTCATCCGCGGGATACACACTACCACTTTCTCCCCAATATTGTGTATTTGCTGGTAATACAACGGCAAATTGATGTTCTATCCGACAACTCCTCACTCCCGGCCATGGTGCCAAATGTGGCCAGATTGGCTAGTTGTTTAGGTGAATCAAGTGCTTTTTTTTCAAACAGTGCCGCTATTTGAATATGTTGGCTGAGTTTTATATTGAATTTATTGCTTTATAGTTAAAACTTCTGGAACATTTCATACCTACAGATAAAGTACATATATTTCAATGATATGCCCTTCATACTAAACGAAGTCACCGACATTGCATGCCGGTGCTTATTGGCCGTCGTGAAACGGGCTACTGACAACGCAGAAAGTCGGGCGCATCTGAACACACAGGATAAGTTAACGTTGCACTGTTTTCCTGCGGAGACGGTTTCCGTCCAGCCCCCCCCCACACACACTCCATGAGGCTGTTAGCATGCCATATCTGAGCCGTCGGGCCTAGAGCCATGATACATAGCAAATTTCCCTTATCCATTTCACACATCCTGCCAAAAGCAATGCGAGATGGCCCTCCCGGGGCGGGGCCGGGGAAGGACTCAGGGAGGCATGTCCGGTCAGTTTTATCGTTCCTGTCGAGGTCATGTCACGCACGGACTCTGTCGGACGGGAGGGAGACGTGCGAAGTGTATAGCTGAGATCGGTGGTGGTCCAACAAAGGAGTGAGGATGTGCCAGGTTACACACACTGAGATAACATAAATACAGGACCCCCACCCCCCAAAAAACACGATATAATTTCAACCCATATTTCCTTTCCTTCCAGTTTTCTTGCCTACGCCACTGCGCCACTAAGCATACGCATATTTGCAGGCATGTCCGTAAGTAGCCAACATCCAGCTATGGGTATTCCGAGGTTCTCACTGGAGAATAAGAATACAACATCCCCTCCTCTTTTCTGACCCTTATATCCGCATGTTCCCTTTGGTACGTTCTTCCACTCAAACATACATGTTGCATGCGTGCGTGGTAGAAGATACCTTGGGTTCTTTTACGACGTATTCAACTGCTGGGTCATATGGCGTCGCCAACCTCCCACACCGAGTGGTCGCGGGTGGACTCGGTAACGCCGCCGGTTGCGAGATTCGAACCCACAATCTTGCGATCAAGAGTCCCAAACTCTACCGACTGAGCTTCCGCGGCCCCCGCGTTTGTGGTAGAAAGGATCTTTTTAAATAATGAAGCCGGCATGCATGGAAGTCGAAGCAAAATACAGTGAGATTATGGACGAGAAAGAAATGCACGCAATTTAGTCCTTTTTGGGTTTCTGGGTGTGTTCAGTTTTGTTTTTAATTATGAAGATATCAATGGACATATTCTGTCATGAGGATTTTCCGTTCGAGCTACTTTACAAAGAAATCTGATGGTATGTTCTCGATATCCGTCCGACGGAATCTAGCCCCCGCACAGGAATTGAGTTAACATAGCCGCACAGGAAGCCAGTCAGACAGTGCCATAACCCTTCCGACGGCTCGTGATTTTGCAACAACGCGTGTCAGAATTACTAAATAGCCGCGAACATGTAGGTTCATTATTTAGGAGTTGTGCATTTGAAGTTACGAAATTTGGCTTTGGAATAATGCAAGCCCCATGGGGCTTTCGACAGTACCACATCGATAACTATCACCCACATGCTCACTATTACGGATAGCGATACACTCACGTTTCGTAATGCAGTTCCAGATAATGCAACTTACTGTGATGTTGCTGCAAGAAGTGTTGTTCATGGTACAGATGTCGCTACTTCCAGAGACAACGAAGAAGTTCCACTGTTCGTACTCCATTGTTTCCAAATTGAGGTTATTGAAACTACACATTCTGATAATGATAAAACATTTCGGAAGGGGTCCTCGTCTTCATGACCACGCCATGGATGCGCCACTGGTACGACCCTCGCCCCCTCCAGCTCCCTGCTAACCTGTTGGCGAGCGTGGATCACGTTGACCCGGAACGCGTCGACCGAATTGCGGCCAATGTCATCCCTGTAGACGCGGGAGATGAGCACCTCGCCCTTGTGGTTGTAGATGAAGAGTCCGCCGATCATGTTGGCCACCAGGCGTGCGCCGGCTGCCAGCCGTGTCGCTCAGCTGGCCGTCTGTTCCCGTCGGTCGGCGCCGCCCCGTGCCGCTCGGTGCCCAGCCGGCGCTGGTCGGTGTTGAGGCGGCCGCTTCGTGCTCCGGTCCGGTTCGCTAGTTCACGGTCTGACGATGGACACGGCGACACACGGATAACACGTGACCAAGCGGTGCGTAAATAAACCGGAAGACGCCACAGTGGCGCCCGACAAGAGAACACAAACAAAGTTGCACTTGCACACGACTGCACGGCCCAGCGAGCACACTCAACCGAGAGAAGCTGGAAAGCCCGATCCATGACGACTCACTGAAGCAGTGAGCGGCACATGGTTGTGTTCTGCGTTTTACGGGGTGCTCCGCGTTTCAGGCAGGTGTGTCGTATCTCAGTGCGATGTTCGTGTTCAACGGAGGCCTTTTTTAAGTTCGTCCAATTAGTTTCTGAGGTTAATCGGTACCAACGATGTATGACCGACCGTAAGTTAACGTGCGATAGTTGATAGGCGAATGCGTGCGCAGCTTCGAACAACCGCATTTTGTTCGATATTTGCAAAACGATAAATAACTTCGAAAAATCACGTTTGACGTGAGCTGCATAATGTACACGAAGTAATTATTGTGAACCCGACAACTTACATCCTGATACATCATAGACAAAAAAAAACACTGAGAACCTCTGCCGATAAATAAATAGTGAAAGTTAGCCAAAATAATGTATAGGGACATATCACGCCAACATCATTTGCCAATCCATCACACGCAAAAAAAACTGAAGTACCGAAACAGGAACAAAGTATGTAATACAGGTTACATACCATACAACATTCCTTGGGTTTTTGCCGCTGTGCATCCTCACATGTATTTATATTGTATGCACTAGATTCTAATTAGCCAGCCGAGAGCACACACACGTGCCCCCTACTGGCAGCAGCGCGACCTTTAACAGTCGCATCGCCTAAGCTCTACATACGGGCGAGCAGCGCGACCTGGATCGCCTCCCATTGGCTATTGGCGACGCCGTCGCGAAGCAGCAAACCCTGATTGGTCCGCCGCCAACGCGCATTATCATTTCCGCATAAAAAGGCGCGATTTGAGGCGGCGCGTGCTGAAGCGGCATTGCGTCGGCCCCGGTAGTGCCGCTGGCTCGTGAAGGTCACAACTGTACATCAGCTGAGCGTCGTTACACCGGCGCGCAGGTGTGACGGTCACGAGTCACGACGGACCAGCGCGTAGCCGGCGACCCGCCACCACTGCGCCACCGCCGAACACGACGCGCCGCAGAAGCCCCAGGTCCATCGGCGCCTCCGCGGCGGTGACCATGCTGGAGCCGTGGTCGCAGTCGGTCCTGTGGATCGTCATCGTCGCCTTCATCATCGCCTTCGTGCTGGCGTTCGGCGTGGGCGCCAACGACGTAGCCAACAGCTTCGGCACGAGCGTCGGCTCGCGGGTGCTGACGCTGCGTCAGGCGTGCGCGCTGGCCACCGTGTTCGAGGTGGCCGGCGCCGTGCTGCTCGGCTACAACGTGTCGGAGACGGTGCGCAAGGGCATCATCGACGTCAGCCTGTTCGCCGGCCACGAGCGAGAGCTGATGCTCGGCTCGCTGGCGGCGCTCACCGGCTCGGCGCTCTGGAACCTGATCGCCACCTTCCTGGCGATGCCCATCTCTGGCACGCACACGGTGGTGGGCGCCATCGTCGGGTTTTCTCTGGTGGCGCGCGGCACCGACGGTATCCGCTGGCTGACGCTGGCCAAGATCGCCGGCTCGTGGGTCGTCTCGCCGCTGGTGTCGGGCCTGCTGTCGGTGCTGCTGTTCCTGGCGGTGCGCGCGGCCGTGCTGCGCGCCGCCAAGCCGATGCGCCGCGGCATGCGCCTCCTGCCACTTCTGTTCGGCGTCACCGTCATCGTTAACGTATTCAGCATCGTGCACGACGGGCCGCGCCTGCTGCGGCTCGACCGGCTGCCGCTGTGGGCGGCGGCGCTGTCGGCCGTCACCGCCGGCCTGGCGGCGGCCGCTGCCGCCCAGCTGCTGGTCGTCCCGCACATCCGCCGCACACAGAAGCACACCACCCGCATCGAACTGGCCGGGCTGGCGGCCAACGGCCCGCAGAAGGCGGCCGCCGGGCACACCAACGCCACCTTCACGGGCGACGGCAGCGCCGAGCCTGAAGACGCGACACATCACAGCACGTCCGCCGGCGAGACCACCAACACTGCCGCCGCCGCGACTGCCGCCCGCCGCGAGCACGCCACTCCACTGGAGGACATGGACGGCGAGGCGCGGCTGTTCGCACCGCTGCAGATCATGACCGCCTCGTTCGGCAGCTTCGCGCACGGCGGCAACGACGTCAGCAACGCGGTGGGCCCGCTGGTGGCCGTATGGCTCATCTTCAGCCACGGCTCGGCGACGCAGACGGCCGAGACGCCCGTCTACGTGCTGCTGTACGGCGGCGTCGGCATCGTGGTCGGCCTGTGGGCGTGCGGCCGCCGGGTGATGCGCACCATCGGCGAGGAGCTGACGCCGCTCACGCCGGCCGCCGGCTTCGCCATCGAGCTGGGCGCCGCCGTCACCGTGCTGATCGCCTCCAAGGCCGGCCTGCCCATCTCCACCACCCACTGCAAGGTGGGCAGCGTGGTGGCGGTGGGCTTGGCGCGGACGGGCGCCGCCGGTGTCAGCTGGCGGCTGTTTGGCGGCATCGCGGCCGCCTGGCTGGTGACGGTGCCGATCGCCGCCGGCAGCAGCGCCGCCGTCATGGCCGTGCTGCGCGCCGTGGCGCTCTAGACGGTCGGCCGCGCTTCACACCGGCACTCCCGGCCTCCCTTAGCGGCACCGAGGCGCCGCGCGCGAGTGGTTTGCCCGCTCAGTCTGGCTCATCGAACACCAGCAGTGGGCCTGGACAGACACAATGCCCTGGACCCAATATTCGAATATTCAGCCCAATATTCAGCAGTGGAATTCCAACTCAGGGAGAAACCGAGCACGTGACCATGATAAGGTCTCCTACTGCGACTGTGGTGTCTTCTTGTAAAACAGCATTCCAATGAGAAGGCATGCCACTATATTAAAACCCTCGCACATTGAAAGTGAAACATGATTGTTCAATGTGCTTCCTTATGATTTATTCTACGTCGAACGTTATTTCCCTACGCTTTACATGAGCTTACAGCCCATGAACACAGACTATGTAAATAAAAGCCTTACTTTTAATACTACCTTCATTGTTAATTGCAGTGTTCAAACTGCAGTCCATCTGTAACTGACAAACTAGCCAGCATATGGAAGCTCATTCTATTATTTTATATATATATATACATTCAGATATATTTATACATAGAGTCCATATATAATTCATATCAATACAAGGCGTAACCCCGGGCGTATGGTAAGTGCGGGCAAGAAATGGGCCATGGGGCTCCCTGGTGCAGGCACAGGATAGAGCACCGACTTGATCGACCGGAACTGCACCCGTAACCTGAGAAGACATGTACCTTCTTGCACCCACTTTTAGCCTAGGTGTAGGAATTTCGTAACTAAGCAAAACCTACTTCGACAATTCGGCACAGTTCTTCAGATTTGGGATGCGTGAGCCGGCGTCAATCATGTTGTTATGTCGTCATGCGACGCGATTTGCGTGCCCACAGGCCGGGCGACCATTGGGTCCAAATTCCGAAATTTAAATGGAACAATATATACATCTTAAACTGACACTTTTTGTTTGTATTTGCGCTTTCCATTGCCTTATTTCATTAGTATTCTAGAAGATCGCGATATGTGAAATGTGCCTGGCATTAATATCCTTCAGTTCAAGTCTGTATAGTGCAGATGCGCAACTACACAGAACCACAGAGTATAAATTATTCGTGGAATAGGGTGGAATATACCACTTTCTGAACACTCAATTGACACCCTTCTCCAAGAAGCATTGACATCCTGCTCCTTGATGCTTGCTTATGAAGTCTTTGTGTCTCCTTTCTAACAGTATCTCGTTTGTAAGTAGCATGTGCATGCTCTTGACAAGGAATGGTGATACGCGAACGTTTCGCAATGCAATTTCAGGTAAAGGGACTACCCATAATGTGATATGGCATACAATAGCAGTGTATAGCACAGTTATTATTCTCCCTATCCCGAATATAGCTCTTCTAAAAATATGAATCTCAAAACAAATGATAAAGGTAGTCATAAGTAGGTACACCATTGGCTCAAATTTGAGTCTGAAAGACATCAAAAACATTTTAAATGACTCTGATTTCATGGGTAATTTCGACATCCACCTGTGATCGTTTCGACATCTCACACCTAACGAAAAACCATTATTTTAACCCTGCAGAACCATGGTGTATTTTTCAACGATGTAACGATCTGTGTGCAAATTATTTTAATTCCCTCTTTATCAGGAAAACTGAACGATTTTATTTACATCGGGCGACCGACTGAAAATATATTTCAGCCCACTGCTGTCACACCGATGGAGGGTGCCGCGCTGAGCGGTTGTAGGGGGCATAAATTGACAGGAAGGCCGTGAGGCGAAACAAATTGCTATACAACCTGGCACCTATCTTGATTCCACAATTTGGCGTAGTGTATTAACGTGTGAGATACGTGCGCCATATTATACAGATGAGCCCGACTTTGGGCAAGATAGCCACTAATCTCGGCTGCAGCGGATTGTTCCTGTCTTGGGAAGTACACATGTCAAAATTGAAGGCATTATGTTGGCAGTTGTCAAAGGGCGTGGGCACGCAAATCGCGTGGCATGCGACATAACAACATGAACGGCGCCAGCTAAGGCTACTAAGTTAGTTGGTTATTTAGGCTTAGGGGCGCATCGACTGCGTTGGTCATACAGCGCCCATAACAGCGTTAGATGGTACTGATTGTCTTCAACGGTCCAACAGTTGCACACGAACCTAAGGAATACAGGCAAGTCATTCCGATATTCTAGTTAATTAGGTCGTGTTGCATGTCAGTGAGGTGTGTAAATTGCTCTGAAGTCGGCATCGGAAAGAAAGCGAAAAAGCTGTCCCGAAGTTACCGCACGCGAGTGGTCACCCAAGAGATCGCGGAGTGACAGCGACCGCACGACTCCAAAAAGGCGTCTGTGATCATCGGCGAGCAGAGGGCATGAAACCAAAACGTGACGCACTGACAGCGGTGCGTGACATCGAGGGCAGTTTGGCCTGTCCTCTGCCCTGAGCAGACGCTGGTGTGTTGCGTGAGTGTGCCCAAGCCGAAGGCGGCAGAGGACGACCTCGTCTCTCCTTGTCCTGCGGTAGGACGAGGTCCATTCTCCTAGACATGGTTTAATCGTGTGTAGTTTGTTGTCCTGCAGTGTTCCAGATATTGTGCCATTTTTCCATAACAAAAGCCGTGATTAAACGGTGATATTCCCTCGCGGGGAGCGGCATAGACCGGCGGTATGGGGCTTGGGCTGTACGTTTCGCAGCAGCATCCGCTGCCTCATTCCCCACGATGCCGACGTGGCTCGGAATCCAACAGAGGATAATGTCCCTTCCAGCTTGAGCCAGTGATGTAAGACGTCGCAGAATATCCTGTACAATGGGGTCAGGTGGGTTTAACTGCCTTAGCGCCCAAAGACTGCGGAGAGAATCGGTAAAAATGACATGCGAGGCATCCCGCCCTACTTCAATAAAACCGAGTGCCTTGATGATGGCAACAAGCTCTGAGGTGTATACCGTTGCATGGGGTGGAAGAGAGAAAGACCGCGATATGGAACCGATAACAAATGCACTGCCAACACCAGCATCAGTCTTCGATCCGTCTGTATATATCGGCATGTATCCGTCATAGGAGGCTATGTGCTCTAGAGCATGCGAGCGACGATCGTGTTGTGTTGCATGTGCCTTCTTTACCACGGAGAGCGACATGTCAATTGTCGGATGGGCCACCTACCAAGGCGGTGTTTGTGGAAAACCGACCCGCATAATTCCCCGCAGTCGGATATCGCTATCCTCGAAGAGTCTGCGCATTCTGACGCAAAAGGGGTGCCATGCATAATGCGCGCTCGTCCAAATGTTGCAATCAAGCGATGGGAGAATACATACGCATACGCAGGATACACATACAAAGGTGGCACCAACATATAGCCAACCACAAGGTGCACAAGCATACTGCTTTCACTGCACTTTGGTCTAGTTCTGGTCTGTGCATAATCATAAAATGTTATGCTTAATAAGAGCCATAGGGGTCCATCTTCAGGGGGTGGGGATGGCCTAGTGGTTAAGGTGTTGAGCTATAGGTGCCAAAGGTCCCAGGTTCAACACTCACACCACTCGGGACATTTCCTAATCATGCGGCCCACTGGAGAAACAGTGTGGACGGCGCTATTAGCCGTGATCGTGCATAAAGTGCGTCGTGAGCCACCCAATGAACAAGCAAACAGAAGTCAGACTAGTGGGATGATAGTTGGAGGGAATGTCGCTTGCAACCGTTCTTAAGAAGGGAGTAATTTCTGCAATCTGCGAATCTTCAGGACTTATTCCTTGAACAGTATGCATGATAGGACTCTCAATGGAGAGGTTAATTCATGGAGAACATTTGGATGGATACCAACAGGTCCTGGCAAAAAGGCAGAGTTTAATCTCATTAGCTTGGCTTCCACTGCAGTCGACCAGTCTGCAAAACGTCGCAGGTTTCCACGAGATCTCGGGCGTGCAGACCCAAATTAAAGCGTGCACTCGGGTGTGCAGAAAGGCTTCCAGAAGCGCACCAGGCGGGAAGCCCAGTACACCGGAAATGGACAAACACCAAGCGTTGACAAAGCTAGGGAACCGGTGCACTAGAGCATGTCATAAAAGGTCTGGTACAGCATTATGATGGCACTTCACCCAAAAGGTAATCAAATTAGCGACGTACTTGCCGAAAGGGGAAAAAGAAAGAATTTCCTTTGGGTAGTGATGGAGCCCTAATAATCGTGCCATACCTCTGAAATATCGCGCCAGGTCTTGAAAAAAAATGGTAGAGCCGCCGCAGAATCGCGCCGGTACCCCGGAGATCATGCCAGTGTCCTAAAAAACGGACCGGCCTCGAATACCTCATCGGGCCGAACAAAAAGTTATGGAATCATTCCAATCGTTCAAAATTCCCAGATGTCCAAATAAGAGCATACAAACACCCCCAGAATCCCGTAGGAGCCCGAAAAAGACGGGCCGCGTCGCCCCAAAAAATAAATTTGGGTCTCAAAAGGTCCTGCCCGGCACCTAGGCATCGCGCCAGGTCCCACAAATTTCGCTTGAGGCACAAAATAACGGGGTACAAAAAATCAAATGAAACCTTGCACTGAGCATTTCATCCCGTATCCCGAAAGATAACGTGGCCCCGGATAATCCAACGTGGCAAAAAGTTAAAGGAACCAAAAATTACCTGGTACGTCACCACGGCAACGTTCGCGCACCTGCACACCCACCTTACACATTCGTCGTATTCGCCACACTTCGTGCCAGGGGTGTCAATTTCCGAAAGTTATTTCGGAAGAGCCACAGAGGCGATGGGTGGATTGAAATGAATTGGAGGGCCCACCCTATGGGGTCACATGATGAAACTTGAGGTTATTGGGATGGGGAGGGTTAGCTAACACTGGGTGGTCAAGGTCCCCATCAAAAGTACATGAATGCTTGGTACATTTCCGGCGTTTTTTTCAGTTTCTGCTGGCCCCCCTACGTTTTGCTAATTGCTGCCTTGTGATGGTCCTGTATCCATGGCTGGAGATCCTGGGTGGGTTGGGGGCAGTGGCTGTCCGGATCCCCTGGTACCATTAGCAGGGCACCGATCCAGATCCCCCGGTACCATTGGTACCCTGCAAATATTAAGTTGTCACTTTCCCTATCTAATATGAAAATATGTCCTAAAAAGTAACTTAATGCCCTGGTTTGGTGATAAATATCCAGCTTTGCCTGTGCCACAAATGACGTCATGAAATGCATTGCATTGGGACTTGCTTAGAAAATTTGATGATTTGAATTCAAATGCCATTTCTCTTCTTACATTTTCATGTGGAGAAGAAATTCGGATACCAGCTTTGAAGTCGGCATGCCTAAAAAAATCACTCTCCCCCTCCTCATCGTTGAGGACATGCCCCCAACAGCCTGCATGCAGTTCCTTAGGGTTGTCAATTTGCCAGCCATTGTGAGTTAACATTTCATAATTAGAGGTAGAGTTTCAGGTATTGAGGATGCACTTGCACTTCCAAAATTATAGAAATTTGAACTCTTGGGCATGCCATCATCCATGTGGCACTGCTTATAGTCTTATCTGTGCTTGCTCATAAATTCAAGGCATGATTTCCTGATCATAGCAGGCATGCATTTGATGTCTCTCAGGCATGCATCAGGTGTGGAGCTGTCACATTTTGCAGACTGGCAGCTGGGGATATAACAATGTCTTCAAGGAGAGGACCCCTCTGCTCACTGTACTCTCAGGCCAGAGATGATAGAACAGTCCTTGGATGTGAATACACTGCAAAATAATCCTAAAATAATGCAGAGTAGGTGCATTCACTGGTATTATCATGTTTTAAGGGGTTCGTGGGACAAGTTTTACACACATTTTGCTTCCAAAAAGCATACAAATGGGTTCAAATTTGGGTAGGTTAGGCCAGTTTAGGTTTTTTAGTTGAAAAATTTATGTTTCACAAATTATTTTATAAATTGTCATTTGTTTTTCCTTAATGGCAGGTTATGTTAGGTTAACTCAGGCCTGGACAATAGCAATCAGCTGCTGAGCTGCTGGGATGTCATTTAGTTATTTGGGCTTTACAAGTCACCAACTATGGTCATGGTCATAATGCACCCATGGGATGTTGTTTAGCTACATATACAATGTGTGGAGATTGTGATCCAGATCAGTCATTTATCTGTGTGTGCAACAAGCTAACCAAGTACAGTACATACTTGTTAGGGCAATGGAAGCAACATCTTTTGCAGAAAGCAATGCTATATAACACAGCTGTCTTTATATTTGGATATCAAATCCCTCACACTGGAGCCTGGCTTGCATGGCAGCATATGCAGTATGCACCTATCATATTTTCAACCTGTGAATTTTGTTGCAGCAAACTCAAGGATTGGGCATTTGATTTTGAAGCTTTGCTATACTCTTTTTTTTTACTTTATGCTGTTGCATGACTCAAAGTCTCTTTTTGCTGTAATTTTCCTCACAAACTGAAAAGTAAGCATTTGCACAGAAAATGAGTCATCCCATCATCTGTCACATTGATAGACATTGCATTGTTAGTTAGTTAGTTATTTGGGTTTTAGGGCGCATCAACTGCATTGGTTATACAGCGCCCAATAGACATTGCATTGAAAATATAAATTATAACAAGTCATAAAACACCCTAAAGCACAAATTTACTCATTCACCTTTTCCATATTGGTGGTAGCTATCATATTTGAACCATCTTGTAGATTGTGGTTAACAATTCAAGGATTTGCGTTCATGTAAGAGTACTACTTTAAGAATGTTTTTGGGTTGTTATATTCTCCTACAAGATACCTAGTTCCCTTTGAAATTTCAACACAGATTCCTGGCAAGCCCTGTTAGTAGGCATTGTAGTAATTACCTACTTATCTAAGTACCTAACTAGATTGCTCCTCTTCATTAAACAATCTCACATATATTGCTTGGAGTGTCAGTAGGGGTGGGTCTATAATGCCCACTTTTTTGCCTGATGGAAGATTTCAGTAATTGCAAAGTGGATGGTCATGAAAGGTGCAGTAATATATCTTAATTAATGTAATGGTTTTGACCTACAACCACAATGAATATTTTCCTTCAAATGTCTAAATTGCCCCCAAACGGCAATGAAACACTGTAATCACAACAATAGAAAATGCCCAATGGAAGATCTCAGTAACTACTGTACCAATTTTCATAAAAATGGCTCTAAAATAAACCTCAACATATATGTTGGGCTCATTGAGTCATTTCCATGCAATATAATTAGGTAGAAAGCCATGAAATGAGGGATTGAAATTCAAGATTTGCCTGATGGATGATCTACCAAGGTAATTCACACAAATGTGCCAAACACACACTGATCAATGTCTTTTCACAGTATTAGATCAGTTGAGGTAGTTAAGAGAAAGATTAACATATGAACATATGCAATATGAAATAGACTCTTAGCACGGAAGTCAGTACAACTGTGAACAGTGTTTACAGTGCTTCAACATCATTTGGGGAAATTTAGACATTTGAAGGAAAATATTAATTATGGTTGTAGGTCAAAATCACTACAATAATTTAAAAAAAACATTTATTACTGCACCTTTCATCGACATCCACTTTGTAATTCCTGAGATCGTCCATCGGGCAAAAAAGTAGGCATTATAGACCCTCCCTGTCAGTAGGGACCTGCAAGCTGTGACATGTTCCTCTCCAACGATTTAACTATCATGGAGAACTAGTGCCACGCCCGTTAGGTTACAGAAACTCCCAGTTTGTGCTTTTCATCCTTGAACATCAACAACAAAACAGACCATGGATAGCAAGTGGTAGATATGAAACCAAACAACCCAAGCCAAACCAGGTGGAAAGAACGGCAGACAAAGATCTAAGCACCATGTGAAGACCGTGATAACTATATACGCACCATTCGAAGACGATCGACTCGAGTGCCGGGGGAAATCTTTATCTGAAGAGATACAGGAGAGAAAAGTAAATGGTGAGCCGCGCAAGAAACGTCGATAGCGCGCGTCAGATTACGCCCCTTTTGGGGATACTGATTATTACAGATTACTGATTTTAAAATCATTAAATATATAAAGTTCCAATCAATGCGAATGACACGTACGTGTATAATTTTTATAAAAATGTCTTAAGGCTACATTTTAAGTTGGCGAAGTAATAATTTGCTAAGATTAGAAAATTCAATTAGTCACAGAAAACAATAAAGTAAATACTTCATGCAAGGTAGAAAATTATCTATGGAAATGCTCAATGGAATAAGAGCTCAATGCAGCCAGCCAATCTTATCTGATTTTTGTACTAAAGTTTGCAACATAGCATCTGTAGCCATTTGTCAGCAATCAATAATATGTGGGAGCATCATATTTTGTTTCCGAACTCTTGTTGTCAAAGCTTCATTATCCCAATAAGCAAGGTAAGCATGGACGTTGCCACGGTTTGGGACGGAGAAGCATCCCCTCCCCGAACGTCGTGCAATTGACATTACGTATATGGCGCTGCATGGTAAAATAGAGTTTTTAAAATCCGTCGTTCCCCTGATCCAAAATCCGTGATCATGCCCAGGACGGTAAGGATAGTCACGATCCGTCCTTTAATCACCCTATATCCTTACCAACTGCATACACACCCAGTGAACATGCCGACAGCGGCCCGACGTCGACCCGATGCTCGACCCTACGTTGGGCCGATGTCGGGACGCTAGCGGCCCGCTGTCGGCTGGGGAGTGGAATGTCCGCCCATAGCGTCATGTAGCCGACGTGGGGCCGATGTCGAAAAAATGTCCTGCTGCTATTGGGACGCTAGCGACCCATTAAGTTGGCTGGGGAGTGAATTGTTGGACAACGACCCGACGTCGGCTGGCCGCTATTATTGATATGCCGAACTCAACCAGACATATGTTATATTCCAGGTCAGTTTGCCGACGTCGGGCCGAGAACGGCCCGATGTCGGTGTGCCGCTTACGAGATGCCGAGCTCGCCCCGATACATGCCGACAGCGGGCCGACTTCGGCATGTTTACTGGGCAGTTACAAGAAAGCAGCACATCCAAGCATGTCACCTGCAAGGTGAACGTTCGGCCTCGGATCGAGATAAACAGTAACATTACGCCCTATGAGAAATTATGGGGTACCGAATAACATCTTCCTGAATACATTTATCGGATGGATATTAGCGTCGAATAATCTCCCACCGAGCAAGAAAGCAGCACATTCGAGCATGTGACCTTGAAGGTCAACGTTTGATCTCAGTTCAGAATTGATGAAATTCAGAAAATTAACGTGGTCCACTGGGGTACCGTATGTGGGCCAAACGAAGCATTAAATGTATACTGTCTTATCACTGAAACATGCACAATCGACACAAGAAACAGCACACTGTGTGACCTGACTTCTATCGTTGACACATTTCATCAGGTAGCACAAGCGTCACATTTAGAAACGCATTATTCACCAATATTCACGAATTCACCAATATCTTCCTATCCGTCTGAAAAGTTCAGACAACATTCGCAGCCGTGTCCGTACATGTACCACAACACGATTTTTTGCTTTGACGAACCCTTCACCCACAGAGACAAAAAGGTCAACGAGGTCAAATCTGGGATACCGCATAACTTGCCGGAGAATTCACTTATTGGAATGATTCAAACGCATGTGCAACCGCTATCAAGGTGGCATGCAGCACACCAAATCACCTGGTCACTGAATTTCACCATTTGACCTCAAGCTAACGAATACTTTAACATTGCGCCCTATGAAAAAATTGTGGGGTATCGAATAATATCTTCCTGAATACATTTATTGGATGGATCCATGAGCCATGGCCAATGTCTGTGTGTTAACTCATGGTATCAAGTAAAATAATGCGGAAATTATCAGGTACCCAAGAATTTGGCATACTTCCCAGTGAACATGCCGACAGCGGCCCGACGTCGGCCCAATACTCTGCCCTGGGTTGGGCCGATGTCGGGATGATAGCGGGCCGCTGTCGGCCGGGGAGTGGAATGTCCGCCGATGCCGACACGCAGCCGACACTCAGCCGACATGTAGCCGACGTGGGGCCGATGTCGGAAAGATGGCGTGCTACTGTTGGGACACTAGCGGCCTGTTTTCGGCTGGTGAGTAAAATGTTGGACAACGGCCCGACGTCGGCTGGTCGCTATTGATATGCCAAACTCAGCCTGACATATGTTATATTCCAGGTCAGTTTGCCGATGTCGGGCCGAGAACGGCCCGATGTCGGTGTGCCGCTTAAGAGATGCTGAGCTCGCCCTGACACATGCCGACAGTGGGCCGACATCGGCATGTTTACTGGGTTGCTATTTTTGGGGATTTTTTGCGAACGGGGATGCATCGGTGAACATGACGGGTCACGTTGTTCGACGTGCTCGACGTACGTGCTATGTAGACTATTACCTGCAAAAATAAGATATATCGAATGTGTCACCATGACTTTATTCCGTATCCCGTAAATAGATATAGTGCATGAGTAAAACCAACCTTGTTGACCTGGGGTCAAACTGTGACATTGAAGGTCACGTAATTCGATGTGCTGCATCTTTGATGGACAGCGGGCATCTAGGCTTTGGAATCATTCAGCTAAGTGGAATACTTCGACTTGTATGCCGTACTCCGTTTTTGACCCGAATGACACTTCTTGACCTATGGGGATCAAATTATTTGTCATACTGAATAATTGTTATTGGCCTTACTTTGGCAAGCGACAAAGAACATATCCTGAAAATATTAGCGAAATGTTGAATGCGAATGCGTTGCTAATATCATGTGCATAAAATCGACGTCTGTCAAGCTGAGAGATACTTCTACCATTCAATATCTCAAAATACAAGGTGATGCACATGAGATCCTGTAATCCTCAACTGATCTACACACTGAACAGGGCGGGTACCGAAGCGTCATTGCATTAAATGGACTTGGGGATGATCGTCGATAGCCAGCTGAAGTTTCAGGAGCAGACAGCGGCAGCAGTTTCTAATGCGTCCCAGATGCTGGCAGTAGTGAGGTGCTCCTTCGTCAACATCGGCAGGGTCACGGTTTCGTTATTTCCCCCTGGTGAGGCCAGCTCTTGAATATGACAACATCATATGACAATAGCATATCTTTAGGAGACTTGACCAGAAGCGACTAGAGCGAGTTTAGAGGAGCGATACTCGACTAGGGGAAGAAATTAGCACCTTCCATACATTGAGATGTATGGAATATTTGGAACTTGAATATTTCATTTAATTTCATTGATAGTGATATTGTTTTCAATTATATCAGAAATATAAAGCCAAACAAGGCAGCAGGACCTGATGGAATTTATGCTAGGGTATTGCGGGAAACTGAAAAGGAAGTGGCAATTCCACTTAGTATAATATTTTGTAGATCAGTTTCACAAAATGAAATTCCAACAGATTGGAAAAGGCCAAATGTAGTTCCTATTTTCAAGAAAGGAGAAAGAGGGAAAGTTGAAAACTATAGGCCAGTAAGCCTCACATCCCTAGTCTGCAAGGTACTCGAATCAATTATCAAGGATAGAATAGTTAGTTTTCTGGAAGGAAACTAGGAAAAGTCATGCATGTAGGTAGGCAGCATATGAAGGCTCCATACTTGATGGGTGGCCAAGCACTATCTGTGACTCAGCAGGAGAAGGACTTAGGTGTTATTTTGAACACAAAATTGGGGGCATCAGAACAGACCAAAGAAGCCAGGAAGAAGGCACTAAGAATGCTTGGGGCAATACAGAGGAATGTGTCGTACAAAAGTGAGGAGGTCATCAGGAAGCTTTACTGTGCATATGTCAGGCCACATTTGGAATACTGTGTCCAAGCTTGGTCCCCTAGTTATGAGAAAGATTGTTGGTTTTAGAGAGAGTACAAAAGGGGGCAACAAAAATGGTTAATAGTATCGGCAACTTGGCATATGAGGAAAGATTGAAGAAATTAAATATGTGTTCACTTAGATATAGAAGGCTGAGAGGAGATCTCATCGAGGTTTTTAAATTTGTTCATGGTCAGGAACAGGGATATCTCAGGGAAATGTTTGAATTTAGCAGAAATGATGCAATTAGAGGTCATCAATTCAAAATTAAAGTTAATCACGCAGGACAAGGTTAAGACAGTCTTTCTTCACCAACAGGGTAGTAGAACACTGGAACCAGCTGCCAGGAACCATTGTCAGTAGCAACACACTGAACATCTTTCAAAACGGCATAGACATTGATAGGCTGGGTCATGGGTGGGTCGATGTTAAGTTTTCAAAAACGGCTAGTGAAAATATCATGACAAATAGCATTCTGAGCTCACATGATTTTTTTCAGATTTTTAAAATCAATTCTAGGGGTGGCCCCCTCCCGTTTTTTAGGACCATGTTTGCCAACATAACACCAAATTACAATTTTGTGCATGATGGAATTTATCTAAGTGATTCAAACTTATACCATGGGTAGTACCCTGTGCCTTTTATCATATGTGCGAGTTTCGTAGTCCTGTCGCTTGTGGTTGTAGAGATATTCGTGTTATTAAGTCGAGTTTTGGCAACGCCATCTGTTGAGCGGGAGTAGAACTATGAGTGATACATCCGTTCCCGACGGTTTAATCGAGCGCAAATGTGGGGAAACGACGAAAGGTAACAACATCACCTTCAAGCATGCTTCCCGTGTCTAACTGACACCTAGAGGCGTCACCAGAAAACGCGAGTAGGGGGGGGGACTTCAATCGTCTCCGGCGACCGGCCCAGCTTGCATACCTACTTCCGCTACATCGACGTTCTGTATAGATTCATGGAAAAATCAAGTGGATCAGCCCCCCCCCCCCCGTCTAGTTGCGAAGCTTACGGCTGGAGCCCCCTATGCCAATCCCTGATGACACCCCTGCCACTAATAAACGTTTTACCTTCCAAGTTCCACCAGACGTTTCAGGTGTCGGCGCTGCAGGTAGTCCGATCAACGTTGTTACCAGTTCACACTGAAAACGCTGGTGACGCACATCCGCCTTTCTCGTTAGAATGGCTTTGGTATGGGCTGTGGCCTGTGAAATCTAACTTCAGCTAAAGCCGCACAATGACTATCGCTAACAGGAAACGACATTTTCCAAGTCAAACATGGTTTATTCTTTCGCAAACAGGCCAGCGAACTTCGGACCACCAACACTAGTACACACCTGCACACAACTTGCTTTCATCCATTCCAGCCATCCTATCTGGTCATCTACAAAACGTCAAAATCAAAGTCCTGCTTGGACTGAAAGGATGGCACCGCTAGCCTATGGCTCATCTTCGCACAGATGAATCCATGCCGCGCAGCATCGCCCACAACGGCCGCAGATGCCTCCGTGACACATTTTACAGCCCTCTCTACCGCCTGGGTGTGCACCGGGTACATCGGTACACGTTCCCCCGCTGCGTCCAGGTCTCGCTCACTTGTTGACAGCGTCAGGGGGGGCTCAGTTATGAGCTCCTGATCCCAGTTGATTAGCTCCGTGTACTTTGTTGCCGCAAACCTAATTTTTGGCAGTCCGTACGGTCTTACGTCATCTGCGTCTTCTGTTCTGTTCCGCCGGCACTCGATTATGATCCTGACCGCCCGCTCTCTGATCGTCACATCGCTGTCGCATAGCATGGCCAGCAGCAGTGATTCAGGGTGGGCCCAGTAGGCGTTTCTCTGAATGACCGGCTGGATTACCTTTTGCACGCGGTCCGGGAGATGTCTGAGCGGTTCTACACTGCGGTAGAGGTTTTTGGCCCCGTCTTTGCAGAACGGGTGTGATTTTATATATAACCACATCGGGGCATAGTGATTCACGACAAAATGTACCAGGACTTCAAGATTGTTATCTGGTTTGGTCGTCGAAACGTACAAGCGCAAAATACGGGCAGCGAGAGTAAGCCACCTGGCCATATTCAGGGGACCGATCTTTCTGGTCGCTAACTCCCTTGGGATGCACCCACCCTGAACGGCGATAGTCAGTTGATGCAAAATAAGCCGTGAATGACCGCGGACCCGTTGTACCGCCGTCTAACTCATTAAAAATTGCTCGGAGATTTAGTTCATTTTGGTGCAACTGGCATATGAACCAATGGACGGCTTTCCTCAATAATTCAAACATACGGCACACTCCACCATGCCGCCCAGTGATTCACGGCCGTTCCGTCTGCCCCGATTACGACAACTCCACCACCTATTCGGCAGCGACGGCATGGGGCTCTCTAAAGATATCACACGCCTTTCCTGACGCTGGGGTGAAGTGAGTTAAATACTCGCTGCCGGGCTCGGCCACAACAGCAATGTACTCTGCCTGCAGTTTTGTTTTTGATGGGCCGGCTTCGTCTCGTTCGATCATTACATACGACATATCCTTTCGACCGTCAAAATACAACCCTGTAACACCTGTATCAAACGCTCTAGATTTCCTCTTTTCTGCCTCCTCGTTTCTCGCAGCTTTCCTGGCCCTTTCGACTTTTGTATGGTCGACTACATGCGTCGTATCCCCAGGTACGATTCTCCCGATATCTAACTGAAAGCCGTTTACGACGGCTGCCGCTGCGCGGTTTGAAATCCCATATCTATCTGCGGCTAGTGCCATACTTCTTAGCTTATCTAGGTTTCGACAGCCGAGCTCCTCGCCTTCAGAGTCGTCCGTTGGTGATGCTCGGTCTTCCATGTCCCATGCAGACGGCATCTCTGGTTCAGCCGCCGCCTCCAAATCGCCGTCTCCTGGTTCAGACGTCATCTCTGGTTCAGACGCTGTCTCTGGATCAGACGCCGTCTTCTGCAGGTACCATCATTGAGGTGTAACTCCTGGTATATCTATCACAATACATCCCCTGTTAACCGGTAAAAATTACGCTCCCTGGTCAAGCAGCCCCATTCCCTCCGAAGAAAATCCTGAATCAGCCCCTGACGTTTGGTGCGACATGTACCCGCATTTTTTTTTAAAGAAAGTTATGACGCTGCGGTGATATAGTTGCGAGAATACCATATAATAAACGTGGGTAAACGTGAAACTGAACTATTGTGTTAACAGTATTTTGCTCGATTAGGAACTCGTCTAACATGTTAACTACGGGAGCACCCCCCTCCGTCATGACTCCTGCCACCCCCACCCCCCAGTCGAAGCGAAAATATCATGCAATTCAGTCAGTGTGGTGGCAGGTGCAATGGGGCGTTCGCAATCTGCCCCCCCTCCGCCCCCATAGTCAACAGCCTGCTGCCCCCAGTCAAATTTCCTCGGACGAGGCCCTGTGCTTGATTACTTACCGCGTGTGCCTCGGCTGAGGAAGATTCAGCCTGACGTTGACGGGCGGTTTCTTCTTCTCTTCTTCTCTGTAGCCGTTGCCTCCGGGTAGAAGTAGCTCCGTCCAGAGATCCCATGTGCAGTTGACGGGTAGTCCTCTGATCGATTAGAAAATCAATTTCTTCGATTGGCACTTTGTTGGACCTCGGGCAAGAACACACTTCTGGGCTGCCACACTTACAGCTGGCCACATCAAACAGTTTGGAAAACCAGTCTTTCTCGCGACTCAGCCAGTCATCACTTTGACGTTTTTTTGTCTCCCTCTTCCGCAGTTTCTGGAACCTTCTGAAACACACTTCCATCAAATTGGTGATGCGTTTTTTGTGAGAATCGGTATGCCTTCCCTACCCCATAGCTCCATAACCTGCTGGCAGGTTGATTCCATTGCTTCGTTGATTGTGCCTCCACCAGCCTGCTGACTCATGGACAGGCGCCTGTGTCGCAGGCAGTTTATCACACCCTGGCGTGTCGGCAGCACGTCATTTTTCAGATGCGCAAGCTGTCCCAGCAAAAAATGATCAGTCTCTTTCCGGGTTGTGCGCAAAACACGTTTGTTCTTGGAGCACGACATATCCACTACCTCGGATATTCAATAAATGCCCTGCAGTGAGTGCAGAGCGCACGACCCACCAAGCGGGCGCGGACGTGTCGACTGCGATATGCCCCCGAGCGACCTACCCGGCGATCACATTACGTGATCCGTGTAGCTGACGTCATACTAGCCCTAGGGACGGGGGCGTCTCTGATTACAATACGCCGTCGGAAGCGGTGCCAGTGCTGCTGTTCCCGAATGTTACGATAGTGCCAGATTTAGTTCAAAATAGTACCGAATCGCTTTCACAAACTGCACAGCGCACAGATGAGCCGACCGCGAACTTTTGTATGGCGTAGTGTATCGCACACGATCGACTGGATTAATTGGTCTACGTATATATGGGGAACGGAAGTATCTAGAAGCCTGGAACATGTGATTTCGAAAGCAATATATCTGCTGTAGTCACCTTTTATCATTTCCCCGCATTCGCGCTTGAAGAAAGCGTTGGAAAAGGATGTTTTTATTCATGGTTGTTCTTGCGCTCAATAGATGGCGTTGCCAAAACCCGACTTAATAAAATGAATATCTCGACAACCGCATGCGATAGGACCACGACACTTACACATATGATGAAATGCACCCAGAACTACCCACAACGGAAGTTTGAAGCACATGGAGAAATTCTATCTTCCTGAAAAAGGCGATTTGGTACAAATGTTGGCAAACATGGTGTAACAAAACGAGAGCGGGCCACCCCTAAAATTGAATTTAAAAATCTGAAAAAAAATTAATGTCAGTTCAGAATGATATTTGTCACGATAATTTCACTAGCCGTTTTCAGGAACCAAGTGATGACCCACCCTATAATAGACAATCATTATAAGAATAGGGGGCTTGTTGTTCTGTATTCCAGGGAGGGTTGATCGACAGGGAGGAGATGGGAGTTGGGAGGAGTTTGTAATTGTTGAGTGTGTTATGCAATAGCAAGTAAGTCTCTTATTAAGTCTAAACGCTTTATAACTTTATATAGGGTGTACCTAGCAGTGGATTCAGCACCTTCCTTCGGGATGTGATACTGATGAGATTGTCTATGGGGTAGCACAATGGGTGTGATGGGAGGAGTTTGTAATTGTTGAGTGTATTATGCAATAGCAAGTGATTCTCTTATTAAGTCTGAACGCTTTATGAATTTGTGTGGGGTGTGCCTAGCAGTGGATTCGGCACCTTCCTTCGGGATGTGATGCTGATGAGATTGTCTATGGTGGCACGGTGGGTATGATGGGAGGAGCTTGTGATTGTTGAGCGTGTTATGCGGTAGCAAGTGAGTGGTGCTAGATAGGCTGGGGTATATAGCTTCCTAGGAACTTGGGATAAGGGATTGATTGGGGTGAGAGTATGTACAATTCTAGTACCTTTTCTAGATAGGCTTAACCCAGATGGGCCCCCGGGGCTCTTATTAAGCCTTAATACTTTATGACTTTATGAGAGGCTGAGAATCCTGCAGCTACTTTCCCTCCACTATGAACGTCGCCGGGTGATATGATAGCGGTATTCCAGATGTTACATGGTGGTATGACGGTGCATGTCGATGACTTCATCACTAAGTCACTTCATCATCACTTCACCTGCACGGCCGGGTGGCGGCGCTTGACAGCCACCCCCGGCCGCTCCACACTGTTTCTTAGTTTTCTCCGGAGCAAGTAAACACCGCAGTTTCATAGTGTGCTTATAGAAATGCGAACTTCTTACCGTGATTGTGTGACGCCGCCGTGAACTGTGAGTGTTTTAATCATCCGTAAATCGCCTTATCAAGTTTTGGATAATTCAGCTGTGCTGATGCGTGTATTGTGTGCGGGCAAGCCACATTTTCCGAGAAAACCTTCGTAAGCGTGTGACAAGATTCATAATTAAACCAAGTTCCCGGTCCTGTCATCGAAATTTCATCATCAGTGCAAGCTTCCGAGAAACCAGCAAAAAGTACAGAACTATCGTCATGTCCTCCAGCCGCCGAACAGCCACCAGCCGCAAACGCGCAAGAACACCTCCATCAATCTTTTCGCACCCCTCCACCCCCGTCAACTTCCCCCTAGGACAGCCGCCGCAGACGTCTGCGGGTCCGGAAGTCAGTACCGACCCGGGCCAGCCGAGCCCGGCCGCGGCCGGCGCTAACGTCAACATTGCCGAGCCGTCCGCTGGCTTGGTCCGCCCCGCCGAATCTGTCCCGGTCGGACGCCGACGACGGCTGAGGAGGCGAGGATGCCGGGGCGGACAGCAGGTGAAGAGGAGAGCCCTGCAACGAGCATTACTATCATCTCAAAGGAGTGCTGCTCTGCATACCACTCCCGGCACTGGGGAAGCCCCCGTCGTGTAGAGTGTCGCCCATCTTGCTCGTTCCACTCTCCGTCCACGGGACCGGTGGTAGTACAGGAGACTGCCGGCCAAGAAATCCGCGCCGGATGTCGTGTTCAGCAGCGGCGACATCGCATGAACCGGATCACGGATCAACAGCGTTTCCGCGACAGGCTCCCTTCTTCTTTCGTCATTCCGTCTCGCCTCACCACCGGTCAGACTCAGCATACGCTGCGTGCTGCCACCTGCCCTAAGCCGGTGCGCACCCTGGCGATTGGACATGCTAACGTCCAGTCATTAGTGCCGAAAATGAACTGTGTTCTTCGCACTCTGCAAGAACACAAACTAGACCTTATGTGCTTATCCGAAACTTGGCTCTCTTCCGCCGTGTCCGACAGAATCCTAGTATTTCCAGGCTATAAACTAGTGCGTCGTGACCGTCCGGCCCAGTCGGGCCACGGCCGTCCAGCTGCTGCAGCCCGAGGTGGTGGCGTCGCCATCCTGTGTAAGGAAAAATTCAATATGAAGCTGCTGCCTATATCAAGTACCGGTTCGTCCTGCGAGACGCTGTGGGTGTCTGTGAGTGGCGGGGGACGCCGTGCTGTCACTGTGGGGGTGGTTTACCGCCCGCCATCAGTGCCCGTATCTGACGGCCTGGACGAGCTACAAGACCAGCTGCGTGCCGCCATCAGTCTCGGCAAGCCAACCTTTTGCCTGGGCGATATGAACATCAACCTTCTTCGTTCCGACTGCCCCGGTATTCGTCGCTACGGACAGGTGCTGCAGGATCTCGGCCTCTCTCAGCTTGTCCGGCAGCCGACCCATCTGTGGCCGACGGCAACACTGCTGGACCATAACGTCACCAATGTCCCGGATATTTAGTCGGCCATTCAGCTGCCGCTCGTACCGATTGCTGACCACCTGACAATAATTGTGCGCGTGCCCTACCGCGGGCTGCGGTGTCGCCGGGCGTCCTTCACCTATCGCCCCTGGCGCAAGATTAACTGGGACGCCTTGTGCCTTCATTTCTTGCAGGCGGACTGGAGCAGTGTGTACCGGGCAGCGGGGGTGGACGCGAAACTAAAGGAGTTCATGCACTTGTGGCATGTAGCGGTGAACGTGTATTGTCCCCTCAAGACCGTCCACCCCCGCCGGGCATGTTGCCTGTGGGTAGGTGACAGTCCGTACCTGCTGCAGCTCATGCGTGACCGTGACCAGGCTTTTCAGTCTTGGCGGAGCTATCGCACGGATTAGCTTCGCTCCGATAAGCTTGGTAGCTTATCGGAGGCTGCGAAACCGTGTGAAATGTGCGTTTGCAAAAGCCAGGCGTGACTTTGTGTGTGCGAAAATGCTGACAGACCGTGCCAATTTCTGGCGCCACATCCGGGACTTTGCGCTCCGAACGGCCGGGGGAGGGGAGGGGGCCGTGAGGGGCCTGGCAGCGACGCTGGCGGACGAATTTAATCGTCACTTTGCTTCCGTGGGCCCACGCATTGCCGCTGATCTCGTTGCTGGCAACCGCGGCGTTCCACTCATCCCTCCGCGACCACCTTGTGTGACTACCACCGGCCTCCGGCTACACCCGGTGACCCTGCCCGAACTATTCAGAGCCATATGTGAGATGTCTTCGTCGAAAGCGGTTGGCGTCGATGGCGTACCACTGCACGCTCTCCGCAACTGTTTTCCGGTTCTCGGGCCTCACCTACTTCACATCATTAACACTTCTGTCGTCTCCTGCGTGTTCCCTACCTCGTGGAAAACTGCTTCGGTTGTTCCACTTCACAAATCTGGGCCTCGCGATGTCGCCAGTAACTTTCGTCCAATCTCCAGAGGCCCGACGTCCAGTGCGAGTCGCGGGCATCGGGCCCGACCTTGTGTGTGTAAGTGTCTGTTTTAGTTAAGGCTTGGAAAAACCTGAGAGGTGAAAAAACCAAGCAACTTGGAAAACCCGAAGGTGGAAAACCAAGCGCAATTTATAAGGAGAACCGTCCGTTTTGGCCAAGTTGGATCGGTCTCAGCCTACCTAGTGTGATACAACCTATATGTATGTGTTTAGCGACGATGGAGATGATAGCGTTTGACTTCAAATTACTTCCTCTAGTTTCGTGCCGTGCAAGTATGTGAATAGTATGTCAATGAGGTCCGGGTGCTTGTCACCGAGGAGGCTTGGTAGTGAAAGTGGAAGACGATTTTGCGCAATGTAGGTAAGAAGTGGGCGACGTTGTAGTTGGTAGGCTGGGCAAATAAGCAAGAAATGTTCCACAGTGTTACGAACACCACATGTTTGGCAGGGCGGATCGCGGAGAGGTCGATCAAAGAGGAAATTATGCGTGAGATTCGTGTGCCCGAGTCGGAGTCGAGCAAGGTGGATCTCGTGTGAGCGCGTGAGTTGTCTGGAAGAGGGCCATTTGGCGAGAAGGGGTTTAATGTGGTGCAAGTGAGTAGTGTTGTGATTCCAGCATGCCTGGAGATATGTGTTGAATAATCGGTTGGTGAGGGATAGAAGGTCACAGGGGGGGGGGGGGACTGGGAGGTTGGGGGAGGGTGGGAGATCGATGGCTCGACGTGCGAGCTCATCTGCCCTCTCGTTGCCCGGAATCCCCATGTGGTCAGGGATCCAGAGCAGTGTGAGGTGAAGGTGGACATGATGTGTGTGATAGAGTTCCTGGATAGCGTGGAGTGTCGGGTGTGTGGTGTTGTGTATGGCTGCGATAGCGTCGATGGAAGAACGTGAGTCGGAGCAGATGATGGTTGGTGTGGAGATGTGGTGTTGAATGATGTGGTGTAGACAGGCGTAGATTGCGACTAGTTCTGAGGTGTAAACCGAGTGGTGTGGTGTTAATTTTATTTGGCCAAAGCTGGGTCCACCGCACCAAGCAGCTCCCGTGCCGTCGGTGGTACGGGAGCCGTCTGTGTAGAAGTATGTATGATGGGGGTGGGCGGCTTGATATTCGAAAAATGTTTGTTGGGTTTCGATGGGGGAAAGTAAGTTTTTTGTTTTGGTGGAAGAGATATTCGAGCTTTGGGTGATACATGTGCCAAAAGGGGAGAAGGGGAGGGAATTTGCCGATGGTTACCTTGGGGAATTTGAGTGCGAGGGTAAGGACATGTTTCAAATGTATGCCAATGTTGTGTTTGTTCCTATTATAGGTACGTCTGAAGGGAGGTTTAGTGAGTGCGGGGGTGGCAGGGTGGTTGAGCTGTGTTGTGGTCCGAAAGTGGTATCTGACTAGTTGGAGTGTTCTGCGGTGTTGTAAACTGGGGAGGTGGGCCTCAGCCCGGAGACTAGTAATGGGTGCAGTGCGGTGTGCTCCGGTGATGAGGCGAAGAGCGTGATTTTGTATGCGTTCAAGTGTTGTGATGTGTGACGGAGATATATGATCGAAGATAAACGCATTGTATTCCAGGACGGAGCGAATCAGAGCAATATACATAGTGTTGAGGGTAGCCCTGTCTGCAACCCAGTCGCGACCGGAGATGCAGCGCAGGAGATTTAGCCGTTTTGCGCAGCGTTGTTTTGGATTAGCAATATGAGGGCCGAAACAAAGACTTTTGTCTAGTATGATGCCAAGATATGTGAATGTGGTTTGGAGAGGGATAATTTGTTCGCGATAGCGGAGCGGAGTAGTAGGTGGGATGTACGTGTGGAGCCGTGCGAAAAGCATTGTGACGGATTTTGCGGGGAAGATTTGCAGTCCCCAAAGGGAGCACCAGGAATCAATTTGATTCATGGCGCGCTGCATAAGATAATTTGCTTTGTCTGCCGAAGGGTGCGTGCACCATATGGCCAGATCATCGGCGTAAATGGAGTATTTTAGGCAGGGGGCTATGTTGTGGAGGTCGGCGAGAGCATCGTTAATCATGATGAGAAAGAGGGTGGGGGACAGCACGCTGCCTTGTGGGACGCCTTGATCGAGTTTCTGGGGCCGATAATGGATATTGCCGCAGCGGACGGTGAATGTTCTATCAGCGAGGAAGTTGGAGATAAATTTTGCCATTCTGCCTCGTATGCCAATACGATGTAATTTGATTTGGAGGGCCGAACCGTGTACTTTATTGAATGCGGATTTCAAGTCGAGAAAAAGTGCGACGGTTTCATATTTTGTCATGAGGCCGCGCTGTAGCGAATCCACTAGTTGGAAGAGGTTGTTGGCGGTGCTGTGTCTGGGTCGGGATCCGTTTTGAAAGGGGGAGAGAATGTTGTTGTTTTCGAGGTGTACTCTGATTCGGCCATTGACCATGCGCTCAAAGATTTTAAAGGCACAACTAGTGAGAGAGATAGGTCGATAGCTAGAGGGAAGGTCGCGAGGTTTGCGAGGTTTAGCGATAGGAATGATAGTGCTAGTAGACCAGGAAGGGGGAAAAGTGCCGTCAGTCCATAATTGATTTAGTGCCGAGAGGAGATTTTCTTTTCCGGCGTCGGATAGATTTTGGAAGAAGGGGTATGCCAATTGGTCAGGGCCAGGGGCAGTGTTGGTTACTTTGGAAAGGGATAAGGTTAGCTCATAGGGAGTAAATGGGGCATTATATGGTTCAGTGTTGTCCGAGGTAAAGTTGCAGGTGGCGAGAGTGGTTCGTAGGAAGTCGGTGGTGTGTTGTGAGTATTGTACGTTTGAGGAGATGTCAGCATAATAGGTTGGCAAAGTGTTCCGCGACGTCTGAGGGTTCTGTGATGTTGCGATGATTAATTGTCAGTTGTGGGAATCCGCGGTGTGGGGATCTGCCATTTGTGAAAGAGCGAATTTTGGACCAAATTTGGCCGATCGGGGTAAATCGATTGAACGAGTTTGAATAAAGTTGCCAGCTGTGTTTTTTGGCCGCTAGGATAGTCTGCTGGCAACGTTTTTTAGCCTCGCGGGCTTCTAACATGTTTTGTGGGATAAGGTTTTTTTCGAAATTTGCGCTCAGCCCGCCGCCGCCGAGCGACGGCGCGTTGACACTCGTCGTTCCACCACGGCACGTGGTGACAGACCGGGGAGCGACGAGTGTGGGGGACATGATTTTCTGCCGCGAGTAGTATGGTATCAAGAAAGGCCTGATATTGGGGGGTGTGAATGCGGAGGAAAGACGGTGTCAATTTCTTGGGAAAAAGTTGGCCATTTCGCTTTGCGAACATTCCAGTGGGGTAGAAATAAATAATATCTAGCTTGGGCTGAGCGTTCATGCATGATATGAATGGGAAAGTGATCGCTAAAGTGGGGATCGGGTTGAACATGCCAAGAGAAGAGGGGTGAAATAGAGGCTGAGGCCAAAGACAGGTCAATGGCGGATGGACGGAAAGGGGCGATGTCGGTGTTGTGTGTGGGTGTTTGGTCGTTTAAAAAGACCATGTTGTGGGTGTTGAGGAGAGTTTCGATGTGATGTCCGCGAGGTGATGTGGAGTGGCAGCCCCAAGCCTGGTGATGGGCATTGAAGTCACCCAGCACCAGACAGGGGTGAGGAAGGAGGCCGAAAAGGTCGGTCACAGAAGATAAGGATAGTGTAAGAGAAGGTGAGAGGTAAAGAGAGAGTATAGTAAGCTCTAGTTGTGCAATTTGGACCGAAACAGCAATAAAATTTAGGTTATTAGCAATGTTGATCTGACGATGAAGGAGGGTGTCTGAGATAAATAGAGCAACCCCGCCGCCGCGGGGGTGTAGAATTTACGTTCTTGGTATAGAGAGAATAGCCATAGATGTTAAAATTATATGGGTCATTGTCGCGCCATCGGGTCTCCTGAACGGCGGCTACCAATGGTTTATTTTTGATAATATATTCCTTGAATTCCGCCCAATGGGATATGAGTGACCTCGTATTCCATTGAAGCAAGAATTCAGTGGTGGGTGTCTGCATTAATGGTTGTGATCACGCTCCCGCAGCCGCGTGTGTGGCGGTGATGGTGAGGCAGAGTCGTCTGTTTCATAATTCAGACGACTCTGGTGTGGTTGTCTGCTCTGGGTCCCTGGGGGATTCCTGAGCATGCGGAGGAGGGGTCAGGACTGTCCTGAGAGGACTGCGATGGGCAGGTGGAGGGAGATGGGAGGACCTGAGGGGAGGTCGCCGGGATGGCCTGAGCCCGAGAGGGTGGCTGGGTGGAGGGGGGTGCTGGGGTGGTCCTGGAGGGGCGGTGCAGAGGGGGCCTGATCCCGTGGGGGCATGGCAGCCGATCTACAACTGGGGGGCCTGGAGGCGGATGATCCAGCGGCGAGAGCAGGGCGTAAGTCCGGTGTGGGATTGGGGGTGGTTGAGCGGGTCGCTCGTTGCGCGTGGGCACACGGGTCGCCGGGCGGACGGCCGCCTCGGCCGGGGTCGGCCAGAGGGGCTGAAGATGCGGTTGACCCCAGGCTGAGGGCTGGCCCCTGCGGCGGGGGCGGTGCTGGGGGGCTGTCCGGGGTCGCTGCTGCTGTGCCTTGGCATCCAGCCAGACTGGGCAGCGGGGGTAGGAGGCGGGGTGAGGGCCGGCGCAGGCTGCGCATCGCGGCTCCTGGGCCTCGCACTGGGCCGTGGGTGTGTGCCTCGGCACAATGGCCGCACACTGGGTTGCGGGCACGGCAGACCCCACTGTGGTGTCCATAACTCTGGCAGAACCCACAGCGCTTGGGCGGTGGGGTCCATGGACGACAGGGGTGGACCCCGTCAGGTCCACACTGTCTCGTGGCATGTTGCCAGAAACTTGTGGTTAGAGTATTGCTTGTATTTGCAGAGAGAAGAGTTTGGTTATTGGTTTTACGACACGTCCACCGTTGAGTCATGTAGCGTCGCCAATCTCACGCCGATTGGACGCGGGTGAAGAGTAGCGACAGGTGAGACTCGAACCCACAGACCTCGTGTGAGACGAGCTCTTGCGGTAGACCATTCGTCCCCGAGGAGGACTCTTCTTGGTTGGTTATTGGTTTGCCAACGTCACGTTGAGTCATATAGCGTCTCGAATCTCTCACGCCGATTGGTAACGGGCGAAGAGTAGGACATGTTGAGGCGGTCGAGCTACAACCTTTCATTCTCAGACGAGACTTGCGTGGTCCCCTGGAAGATGAGTTTTTTCCTTTTTTTTGTTTTTTCCCATCTTTAGCAGAGGCCGAGTGCCATCCGCTAGAGATATGCTACGTTAAGGAAAGGGTTACGTTAATCCGGCTTATATGGCATCCGGTTATATCAATTAAGAAAGAGAGGAAAGATGAGACGCCGACAAGCAAGGAACGTGGCGTAAAGTCCGACACACATACATGGGTGAAACATACACAGACACACGTACATACACGACACATAGAAGTACACTTGGAGGGTGGGCAGCATCGTAACCTGCGGAGAGGCTCCACTGCCCACCTGCGACCGAAAAAAGCGAAGCAGAGGCCCGACGTCCAGTGCGAGTCGTGGGCGTCGGGCCCGACCTTGTGTGTGTAAGTGTATGTTTTAGTTAAGGCTTGGAAAAACCTGAGAGGTGAAAAACCAAGCAGCTTGGAAAACCCGAAGGTGAAAAACCAAGCGCAATTTATAAGGAGAACCGTCCGTTTTGGCCAAATTGGATCGGTCTCTGCCTACCTAGTGTGATACAACCTATATGTATGTGTTTAGCGACGATGGAGATGTTAGCGTTTGACTTCAAATTACTTCCTCAAGTTTCGTGCCGTGCAAGTATGTGAATAGTATGTCAATGAGGTCCGGGTGCTTGTCACCGAGGAGGCTTGGTAGTGAAAGTGGAAGACGATTTTGTGCAATGTAGGTAAGAAGTGGGCGACGTTGTAGTTGGTAGGCTGGGCAAATAAGCAAGAAATGTTCCACAGTGTTACGAACACCACATGTTTGGCAGGGCGGAGCGCGGAGAGGTCGATCAAAGAGGAAATTATGCGTGAGATTCGTGTGCCCGAGTCGGAGTCGAGCAAGGTGGATCTCGTGTGAGCGCGTGAGTTGTCTGGAAGAGGGCCATTTGGCGAGAAGGGGTTTAATGTGGTGCAAGTGAGTAGTGTTGTGATTCCAGCATGCCTGGAGATATGTGTTGAATAATCGGTTGGTGAGGGATAGAAGGTCACAGGGGGGGGGGGGGACTGGGAGGTTGGGGGTGGGTGGGAGATCGATGGCTCGACGTGCGAGCTCATCTGCCCTCTCGTTGCCCGGAATCCCCATGTGGCCAGGGATCCAGAGCAGTGTGAGGTGAAGGTGGACATGATGTGTGTGATAGAGTTCCCGGATAGCGTGGAGTGTCGGGTGTGTGGTGTTGTGTATGGCTGCGATAGCGTCGATGGAAGAACGTGAGTCGGTGCAGATGATGGTTGGTGTGGAGATGTGGTGTTGAATGATGTAGTGTAGACAGGCATAGATTGCGACTAGTTCTGAGGTGTAAACCGAGTGGTGTGGTGTTAATTTTATTTGGCCAAAGCTGGGTCCACCGCACCAAGCAGCTCCCGTGCCGTCGGTGGTACGGGAGCCGTCTGTGTAGAAGTATGTATGATGGGGGTGGGCGGCTTGATATTCGAAAAATGTTTGTTGGGTTTCGATGGGGGAAAGTAATTTTTTGTTTTGGTGGAAGAGATATTCGAGCTTGGGGTGATACATGTGCCAAAAGGGGAGAAGGGGAGGGAATTTGCCAATGGTTACCTTGGGGAATTTGAGTGGGAGGGTAAGGACATGTTTCAAATGTATGCCAATGTTGTGTTTGTTCCTATTATAGGTACGTCTGAAGGGAGGTTTAGTGAGTGCGGGGGTGGCAGGGTGGTTGAGCTGTGTTGTGGTCCGAAAGTGGTATCTGACTAGTTGGAGTGTTCTGCGGTGTTGTAAACTGGGGAGGTGGGCCTCAGCCCGGAGACTAGTAATGGGTGTAGTGCGGTGTGCTCCGGTGATGAGGCGAAGAGCGTGATTTTGTATGCGTTCAAGTGTTGTGATGTGTGACGGAGATATATGATCGAAGATAAATGCATTGTATTCCAGGACGGAGCGAATCAGAGCGATATACATAGTGTTGAGGGTAGCCCTGTCTGCACCCAGTCGCGACCGGAGATGCAGCGCAGGAGATTTAGCCGTTTTGCGCAGCGTTGTTTTAGATTAGCAATATGAGGGCCGAAACAAAGACTTTTGTCTAGTATGATGCCAAGATATGTGAATGTGGTTTGGAGAGGGATAATTTGTTCGCGATAGCGGAGCGGAGTAGTAGGTGGGATGTACGTGTGGAGCCGTGAGAAAAGCATTGTGACGGATTTTGCGGGGAAGATTTGCAGTCCCCAAAGGGAGCACCAGGAATCAATTTGATTCATGGCGCGCTGCATAAGATAATTTGCTTTGTCTGCCGAAGGATGCGTGCACCGTATGGCCAGATCATCGGCGTAAATGGAGAATTTTATGCAGGGGCCTATGTTGTGGAGGTCGGCGAGAGCATCGTTAATCATGATGAGAAAGAGGGTGGGGGATAGCACGCTGCCTTGTGGGACACCTTGTTCGAGTTTCTGGGGCCGAGAATGGATATTGCCGCAGCGGACGGTGAATGTTCAATCAGCGAGGAAGTTGGAGATAAATTTTGCCATTCTGCCTCGTATGCCAATACGATGTAATTTGATTTGGAGGGCCGAACTGTGTACTTTATTGAATGCGGATTTCAAGTCCAGAAAAAGTGCGACGGTTTCATATTTTTTCATGAAGCCGCGCTGTATCGAATCCACTAGTTGGAAGAGGTTGTCGGCGGTGCTGTGTCTGGGTCGGAATCCGCTTTGAAAGGAGGAGAGAATGTTGTTGTTTTCGAGGTGTACTCTGATTCGGCCATTGACCATGCGCTCAAAGATTTTAGAGGCACAACTAGTGAGAGAGATAGGTCGATAGCTAGAGGGAAGGTCGCGAGGTTTGCGAGGTTTAGTGATAGGAATGATAGTGCTAGTAGACCAGGAAGGGGGAAAAGTGCCGTCAGTCCATAGTTGATTTAGTGCCGAGAGGAGATTCTCTTTTCCGGCGTCAGATAGATTTTGGAAGAAGGGGTATGCCAATTGGTCAGGGCCAGGGGCAGTGTTGGTTACTTTGGAAAGGGATAAGGTTAGCTCATAGGGAGTAAATGGGGCATTATATGGTTCAGTGTTGTCCGAGGTAAAGTTGCAGGTGGCGAGGGTGGTTCGTAGGAATTCGGTGGTGTGTTGTGAGTATTGTGCATTTGAGGAGATGTCAGCATAATAGGTGGCAAAGTGTTCCGCGACGTCTGAGGGTTCTGTGATGTTGCGATGATTAATTGTCAGTTGTGGGAATCCGCGGTGTGGGGATCTGCCATTTGTGAAGGAGCGAATTTTGGACCAAATTTGGCCGATCGGGGTAAATCGATTGAACGAGTTTGAATAAAGTTGCCAGCTGTGTTTTTTGGCCGCTAGGATAGTCTGCTGACAACGTTTTTTAGCCTCGCGGGCTTCTAACATGTTTTGTGGGATAAGGTTTTCCGAAATTTTCGCTCAGCCCGCCGCCGCAGAGCGACGGCGCGTTGACACTCGTCGTTCCACCACGGCACGTGGTGATGGACGGGGGAGTGACGAGTGTGGGGGACGTGATTTTCTGCCGCGAGTAGTATGGTATCAAGAAAGGCTGATATTGGGGGGTGTGACTGCGGAGGAAAGACGGTGTCAATTTCTTGGGAGAAAGGTGGCCATTTCGCTTTGCGTACATTCCAGCGGGGTAGAAATATGTAATCTCTAGCTTGGGCTGAGCGTTCAAGCATGATATGAATGGGAAAATGATCGCTAAAGTGGGGATCGGGTTGAACATGCCAAGAGAAGAGGGGCGAAATAGAGGCTGAGGCCAAAGACAGGTCTATGGCGGATGGACGGAACGGGGCGATGTCGGTGTTGTGTGTGGGTGTTTGGTCGTTTAAAAAGACCATGTTGTGGGTGTTGAGGAGAGTTTCGATGTGATGTCCGCGAGGTGATGTGGAGTGGCAGCCCCAAGCCTGGTGATGGGCATTGAAGTCACCCAGCACCAGACAGGGGTGAGGAAGGAGGCCGAAAAGGTCGGTCACAGAAGATAAGGATAGTGTAGGAGAAGGTGAGAGGTAAAGAGAGAGTATAGTAAGCTCTACTTGTGCAATTTGGACCGAAACAGCAATACAATTTAGGTTATTAGCAATGTTGATCTGACGATGAAGGAGGGTGTCTGAGATAAATAGAGCAACCCCGCCGCCGCGGGGTGTAGAATTTACGTTGTTGGTATAGAGAGAGTAGCCATAGATGTTAAAATTATATGGGTCGTTGTCGCGCCATCGGGTCTCCTGAACGGCGGCTACCAATGGTTTATTTTTGATAATATATTCCTTGAATTCCGCCCAATGGGATATGAGTGACCTCGTATTCCATTGGAGCAAGAATCGCGTCGGCGTCACACTTCCCAACAGCTGTGTTAGTTTTCTCCTGCGCATGCGTCACCTCGCCGCTAGCTACGGCGAGGGGGCGGTGAGTTATGACGCGTTGCGCGACGCCCCGACGGGGCGAATGTGGAGCGGCGTTTGGGCCATGACGGCAATGTGGCGCAGCCTTTTGGCCATAACTGTAAACGTGGCGCACTGCTTTGGCCATCACTCTTAGCTCGCCGAACCCGCTGTTGCGGCCCGCTACAAGCCCTCTATTTTCGGCTCAATGACCCTCTCTATCGGCTCAGGTGCCCTCTTCGTCGACTAATGGCTCTTTTTACTGGCCGGGCCATCTCTGTCAGCCCAGGGGTCCATTCAACAACCCGTGGTCCCCTCCTCGATGTTCTTTACGTTGGCCCGGACTGCCTTTGCGTCTGCCCGTAGGAATCCGCCGAATGATTGGTTTTGGACCCTCTCTATCAGCCCGCGGGGCTCGTTTCGTCGTCCCAGTGGCCTTCAAATCGGCCCTGGACACTCATGGCCACTTGGATCCGTCACTGGATGCGGCGTGAGTAAGATCAACTTGGGTGACCCAAGGTGAAACTGTGACGTTGAATGTAACTCAATTCAGGGACGGATCCAGAAATTGTAATCATCATCATTATATATTGTCAAATCAGGAGGCCACTTGGGCCTCTACAAGGCAAGGCCATGGTGGGAGGAGGGGCACTTGCCTGGAGGGTAGCTGCGAGAGTACCTAGAGGGGCGCCTTCGGAATCCGTTGAGAGGGGTGTACCCGAGCAAGCTGAATGGGCGCTTTTCCTCTCACAAGGGCACGCTAGCATTCCAAGGGGGCGCATGTTCCTCTCCGAGGGGCTTCCAGCTGAAACATCCGCTGTGCAAGGGGGAGGGGAGGTGGATGCACTCGAGCCGTCCCGAAGGGACGCCTTTCGCGAGCTGGAGGGGCGCCACCTTCCATGGGAAGGGGGCGCACTTTCCACCAGCACCCAAGGTATCCGCCCCTGACTCAATGCGATGCACTGCATCCTTCATGGATACTGGATGGTTATGTAGTTTGACTATTCCCTTATATCCTGACAGTCGATGTGGTGCTCTGGTTTTTACCTTAATGACATTGGCTGACCTGTGGAGGTTAAGTGCTCGTGGCACTGCAAAAGTTATGTTGTATCTCTTCCTGTTCAGAAACAAAGATTATACCTTGACAATTTGAGTAAAATCGGAGGGTCATCCAAAGACAGAAAACCGAAGAAAACCGAACCGTAAGTTGCTTGTTTATTCTTTGCAAGCTACGCCTGCATGCCTATGCAGCTGTCCTACGCAGTGATTCAACCAAAATACAAAATAATTTGATTATCATTTATCACCTTTATATATAGTAAAGAAATCATTTGATTATCACCTATATAGTGAATAAATTTTCACGGAACAATTGCACCCAACACTTTTCTTACTTTGCATCTCACAAGTGGTCGCTTCCTTCCGAATTATCGAATATTTTATCGCAATGCAACTTCTTCAAAACCAATCATACAAACACCTTTGAGTGACGTCATTGATATACATGTGCCTATGCAAGGGACCTATCTAAAATTAATAGATGATATGGGCGGGCCTGGTCAAGGCCGTCGTCCATCCGGGCCCCCACGAAGTTGGTTTGGTAGCGGGCTTGAAGGCTTCCCTTCACCATTGGTTCACATGCAATTTTACCGTTTTTCTCTACGCTCTCTTGCATGTTGTATGGCAATATAGATCACTTTGACGTATACCAATTGAAAGACCTATTCTTCAGCTTCAGCAAAATGTATCCTAAATGACCCAGTAACAATCTTCCTGCCTAACAATGTGCCGTTTCCGGCAGGCTGACCATCAAGTGCCTCCAAAATAAAGGGATTTTTCCCGATATTGGTAGGCTCCCTCTACCGTCCGTTTTAGCTGGTCAAGTTGTCACCCCCGTTCAAGAGCGAAAGAAAGGACAGAGAGGGGGGGGGGAAGCTAAGTGCGCCTTAGCTTCTTCCCCTCGGTGGCAGGAGAGTCTCCGAAACGTAACCACAGAAGACCGCCTGAAATGATCTGACCGCCCCTAGACCGCACTAGGAGGCTCTCTGTCGTCATAAGAGGTCCCATAGCCGCTACAGGAAACCAATAGCTGCCACAAGAGGCAGGGACGGATCCAGGAATTGTCATCTTGGGGAGGGGACACGTGTTTGGAGTGGCGCCACCGCGAAAGTAGCTTGAGGGGTGCCTTTCCTGCCGAGAGGCGCCTGTGGATGGAAAATTCGAGGGTATTGGGGTGCACTCGAGAATTCGTGGAGGGACGCATTTTCCTAGTCGAAGGGACGTCACCTTTTATGGGGGGAGGGGGCACATGCCCCAACTTCCCTCCCTGGATCCGCCACCGACAGGAGGCCCCATATAGCCCACGTAATATATATATTTGTGTATTTGTATATATATATATATATATATATATATATATATATATATATATATATATATATTTATATTTAAAAATATATATATATATATATATATATATATATATATATATATATATATATGTATATATATATTATGTACTGAACTGGGGCGGCAAGGGAACACCCACGCCAGCAGGTAAGGCTACCACTGATGGTGGCCTCAGCTGAGATACCCCTCGGGCAAATGACGTCGCAGGAGCCGACGGGACGGCTTCGGGAACGGATACAGCAACGGCATCACTCGCGACCTGATCTGGTCATTATGTGAATGACCTATCGGCGGTCCGCGAACTTGACCGTGCACGCCTGACCCGTTGTCTGCACGATGGTCGCTGGCAGCCGGCGGCTGTGGAAGGCTGACGTATTCCTATTTGTATATTTATTTATTTATTTCACGATTGACGATACATGTCCTCCACGTGCATTGGCTATTATGGACAGTCCTCTGCAATTTGTTTTGAAAATCACATTTTAAAATCATATTTAGGCAATCCAACATCCGTAGGTTTTAAGTAATCCAATATTAGTGCGTTTAAGTGATTCAACATCAGTAGGTGTTAGGCCGTCGAACATCAGTAGGCTAGGTTAGGTTGCATTCATATTTATTGATAATTGTATGTTATTTTTCATTATATACCACCACACCCAAAACCTTTTCCCACACTTCCCATATGTTGTTGAGGTGGGATAGCAGGTATATGTAGTCAATTTTCTTCTTGCTTTTTTAAAAGTTATTTCAATGTTTTTGATATTCTTTTCTTGGACTGATTTCTTAGATAGAAGTACTTGAACTTAAAGTGCTTATATCCTTGGAAGTTTTCATTTTCCAAAGGAACAATCAGAAATCAGAAATCACCAGAAAAACAACATTGTGATAAAAAATGGCCCAGAGGCTTCTTATGCATGTTTGCCATTTTAATTATGAATATTGGGGTTTTAGGGTGCGTCAACCCCATTGGGTTATATTTCACCCATAACAAGGTTGCCTAAGCACGCGTCATACTCACAAACGAATATAAAACATCGGTAGCTATTAAGGCGCTTGATATAAGATCTGGGGAAACAAATAATCAGTTAGGCAGGTGCATGTATTACGTCAAATCCCATCTCCGCAAGGAAGCACAAAACTGCTCCATTGTGTATAAATCGAGAATAATCTCCCAATAAGTCCTTCAACCTCAGAGCATTCGCATCATATCCGAAGTGGCGCCTACGTTCTTCTGCGTATGCTTGGCACGCCACCAGCACATGGTGCACAGTCAGTGCGGCATTACACCTAACACATTTCGGCCTGTCGTCCCCGCACAATAAATACCTATGTGTTGCTAGAGTGTGACCAATTCTGAGACGACAGATGGCTACCTCGTCCCTTCTAGTTTAGCTGAAGGACGTTGGCCACGGAGCTAACTATGGTTTGATTTGCTTTAATTGGTTGAACTCCACTTGGTCCCATTTGCCCTGCCACTGTCTGAGAATAAATGATGAGATAATTGGGTAGTAGTCACTGGCAAGAAGTGGGAGAACGCGACTCCTTGGCGTTTGTGCTGCACGCCTTGCAGCCCTGTCGGCCAGCTCGTTACCACGGATTTCGACATGTGCTGGAATCCAGCAAAGTATGACCTATTTTCCCATGCGATGCAGAGAAGTAAGGTGCGATAAAATGTCTCGTACGATGACATGTTGCTGGTTAAAATTGCGCAACGCCACAAGACTGCTCAGAGAATCAGTCAAAATAACATGTAAAATGTCGTCGTCAACCTCGATGTATGCAAGAGTTTTGCTGATGGCCATCAACTCCGCAGTGAAGACCGTGGCGTGTGGCGGCATTTTACACAAATCCTATAATTGTTGATGGAAAGAATCAACCTAAATATAGGCATCACTCACTTGTTATCTCATGATAACCTCTCCTTTATACTAAGTTTGAGACATATACTTAAAATACACAGGTCAGGACATCGAGCAATCGTGCTCCAATCACTTAAACAAAACCTATATAATGCCATTCCAAAACGCTTGATACTTTTTGTCAATAAAGTTGAACATGTGTTCCTATGACAAGAACTATGCTATTTTTTCAACAAAAATGATTATGCTTGTATTCCAGACTAAGTTTTGATGATAGAACAGATATAGTGGGCTGGATCCAGCCCACTATATAGCAGAAAAAAACTTGTTCAACTGTAAATGTATCTAATGGATACATTTGTCACCTGATATCATTCTTTGTCCATTCTGTAAAAAAATGTAGCTCATGAATGCACCATTTCAGTCAGCAGATCTGACCCAAATCATCTATTTCTCATACCTTTGACCCAAACTTAGTGTAGCTACAACTTAGTGGTAAATGCTTGACATGAGGGTCTTATCGTGATTGTTATTTCGGTGTACAAAGAACATATTTTTACCAACAAGCACACAAATTCGTTGAAAAGCAAAATAATACCAAAAATGAGAAATTGCAAGGTAACCTAGCATAAAATTAGCTAGCCTAATCTATTTTCTCAGAGAAAAGTATCAAAATCTTGAAATAAAAGGATATAGCCTAACCAGGCCTATCCATCTTTTTCTTTGGTGGAGGAAAAACATTGTCAACATGCAAATTCATACTACAGGAAATCAGACTGCAACTCATGGAAAGTTTCAGAAAGGCATTCATAGCATGATTGCATTGTACATAAATATTCAATTATGCATGTATCGTCAATAATCCATGCAAAATTAATCAAGGAATAATGCACCATGCCCTTAGTCTAGCTGGCCTAGAAAAAGCTATGTTTTCAATGACTGTTGTATGTCAATGCAGGTAGATATGTACATGTTTGGAAAAATACGCTGCTCGTGGATTTTTGGAATCCGGAACACTACCCTCTTCAGAAAATTGTTTCTTCTTTTCTCATCTGGAGGTTGAATCTCCTAAGTTACCTCCTAAGTTTGACAAGTTTGACAATGAGCTGCGGTGATCAAGTAAAAGTGCTCAAAATTCACCGAGAGGGGGTGCAGATTCAGTTACGATGCATAAGGTTTTAAAAAAATATTATCCATACTGGATGACTACAAAATATTCCTCTCAACATGCAAGATTACAATGCACAAATCCAACCTTGCCAATGCATGAGAAAAATATGTGTCGCAACAAATGTTCAATGGAAAGAACAGGACAATATTAATAACTCAGTCAGCGGAAGATAAATATACTTGCTTGTAGAGGAAGCAAAATAAAAGTAACCATTGCGTATGATTTGGAAAAAGTATTCTGCAACCATATTGATACCATATTAAAAAAACCTTCGGATGACGTCATGAGGGATTGAAGGAAAACTTCAATCTACCTTCTAGTAAAGGTATCTTGCGTCCATCCGCCTTCCGTCTGTACTGTGGGTACTAATACTAAAGGGTACAACGGAATCTAGTAGGTTTTATAGTTCCAGCCCTAGTGACGTAGGCAGGAATATGCGAGATTTCTAGTAGAATCTACCAGTGTTTTGGTATCTACGATGACGTCACGTAAACATTCCAAATACGCTTTAAAACCTGGCTAAGATTCATCTGTGGCGCAGCAAAGACATCCGAGTGTTGTTGTGGTTGGGCATAGGGTGTTTCTGATTGTTGGCATGGGAAATTGGAATATGAGTCTGATGAATATTCTTTGGTTGGTTCTTTGGATTCCTAGGTTATTGAACATTCTCTTAAGTTTGGTGCAGAATTTCCTCAATTCATAGGATACAACAGCCCTCAACCTGTTATCGTTCATAACCCTTAAAATTTCACGAATTGAAATTGAAACCATGGCTGGATTTGCCAAATATGAACCTAGGCTTACCGGTAAACTTATGCTTTAATGTGTTTTATGAATCCTTCGAATATATAATTCGAATGCAATGTTTATAAAGGTGACTAAGATGATGGATCACTCGTTTTCTGTGCAAATGCTCACTTTCAGGTTGTGAGCAAAATAACACCAAAAATGGGCTTTCATTTAGGTAGCATAGCATACAAATAATGTTTAAAAATGCAGCATAACCTAACCTAGCCTATCCTAACCTTTTGATGGAAATATCCTCATTTCCAACTATGATGCTTTTGTCAACTCAATTTGCTTGCAAATTACCATGCATAATTAATGCCATTTTCTTAACGGAGTGCATATGCATTGGAGCATTCTTTCTGCATGGTCACATCCTAGACTGTAAATCTTAGCAACTTGAGGTGCACTGTGTGCATCAGCTGGTTCACAGAGACCCATGATCCCTAATGGAAAAGGCACACTGAGTGCACTTGGGATAAAAATTGGACCAACTGAAGTGCAAAAGATGCTATTAAGAAGAGGATTTATGGCCATGCATGCCTAAAAAGGTGAATGAAGCACTAAGCCATCTCTTTTTATGACAAGTAAGGTGCATGTTTTTTTTTCTAAGATAGCAAATAATTTCAGGAGTTCGTAGGAATACCCAGTAGTAATGTTGGAGAACGGCATTAATTATATGTGTGATCTTCTAGTAATCTAAAATGGTGTGGATATCTGCAACATGTCTGTGTGTATTCATACCAATATCATAAGATTCAGTGCACTGGATATTTAATTTCAGGTTAATTTCAATTGAAGTTTCATCAGTTCAAGGAGGGGGTTGGTCACCTTGTGGCCTTACTCTGGGATTCACTCATTGTCAGTGTTATCGACAGGCCTTCATGGCTGGTGCAGGGGAAAAGTCAAGCTTTTTATCCAGATGTCTCCAAATGTTTGATTGAAAAACAAAAAAATCCACAGCTTTAACACGCGCCCTGGAGGGCCTCTGAGAATTACGCGCACTGGAGGGGGGCGGATTCCGCCCCCCCTAAGATCTCGGCTCCCTAGTGAAGCTGGAGGAACGAAATTCGCAGAGTGGATGGGCACGGTAATGAACTCTATTGTGTGCAATTTTCGTGACCTTAGGTCAATATCTTCAAGGTCAAATGAGGTCAGATTGACAAAATTTTGCGGTTTTGCGTGGCTTGGCTTGTCATCGTTATGGATCGCTGTGATTGTGTTTAAATGCTCAAAAATGGGCATCAATGATGTTTTGGACATTACTAATGATGCAATGCAGATGTCAGACCCAACATTTGACCCCAGGTCAGCTATATAGCACCATTTTATCAGGTCAGTTACCTGTTCCAGTTACCCGAACCGGCCGCCCGCCCGACTGCTCCGTCGGTCAGCTCGGAGCAATCTGCTTCGTGAAGAAGGGAGTGAAGTACATGAATAAAGTATGGAAACGCAATGAGAAACAGTACAAATGACAACCAGTAGTGCATTTATGGCAACATTCCAGTTGATCAAGTTTGGTTCCATTAACCTGTCATGAACTTGACCTGACTTGACCTTGGTGACCTAACATGACCTTGAAACTATACAGCATATCAATATGCATCAAACAAGTCGCTAGTGTTGCCTAGAACACTTCCCTTTTGTCAGTATACTGGAAGCGCATCAGCGCCGATTTTTGTGGTCTGGCGCTAAAACATTTTTTGACTTTAGCGGCCCCTAACTTGAAAAATGTTCGGCCGATTTCCATTTTTCTTGCTTTAAACAACGCGCCGTTCATTTATAAGCAGGTACACCGAAAATCGCGTATATCGACCGGTAAAATCTGCAGTTTTTTGCGAAAAACCGGAGGGGTGGGCGGATTTCGCCCCCCCATATATATATATATATATATATATATATATATATATATATATATATATATATATATATATATATATATATATATATATATATATATATATATATATATATATATATATATATATATATATATATATATATATATATATATATATATATATATATATATATATATATATATATATATATATATATATATCTTATTGATTATTACAATATGGAGTATTGCGTGCAAAATACATGAAATTAATGGGAAGCCCGACATCGATAGGACGCATGTTCTATGGTACCCAATGTTAAAAGTCTAAATTATTGGGGGACAGAGCCAACACTGAGGGGGCATTTGCTCCTCAAAATTATATCAAAGAACACCTCTGGTCTAGGCGCATATGAATGAAAAATGAAAACGATCCTGAAAACCAGCTGCAGGTTCCGTATCTGCACATGGGTGATAAGGGCGTGACATTCCAACCGGTATCGGTACCTCTGCCGGTAGCCTAAATATAATGTTGGCGCCTTTTCCTGGCCGGAGGGGTACCACATTCCCATGGGAGGCACATGCCACCCCCCCCCCGGTGCCCCCACCCTTGTTTACACTCTTGCACCGAGTGGAGAGGAATTATGTTGCAACAGTTATCTCTTACTTGCTCCTACCCCACCTTGCCAGCCGTGATCTTCAGTTGGCCTGTCTCATCATGCTGCTACTACCCGTGGCACCGCGCGATTCCTGCGGCGCTCGACATGAATGCAGTCAGCGCGGATCCAAGCAAAAAGTCGTAGTGTTAGGGAAAAATAAGACTCATATTCGCGGACAAGATTCTTCAAGCTTTCAAATGAACCCGATTTTGTCCCTTTTTGACGGTATTTAAGGTCGGAAATGACGTGTTGAAAACACGGAAGTTTGGCTGGAGCGCCTTCGGGACTGAGCAATTGTCCAGCCCATGTGACGTCACCGGTTGCCGAACAATATTGGACCCCCCCGGGTCTGTACTGGAAGTCTTTTGATACGTTGATGTGGTAGAGTCGGGATTCCTCATTGCAAAATTAAAGTGTCATTCTCTGGCTTTTTGAACTGCGTTATGGAACCGTTTTCTGTTAGTTCCTTCATCCGAGTTTCGTCCAAAGGGTTTCTTTAAAGGGATTACTATGGAGTGAAGTGTGCTGGAAAATATCAATAGGTGGTTTCCCCATATTTATTTCTTCCAGGTGTGTAACGTAGTGTTTTTGAGTGTAAGTTCCCATTAAGTTCACGTTTAGTTCAAGTCGATTTCAGCCTGAAAATTCCTGCGGTAAGTGGTTTGCTGCTAGGGGATCCAGCAGCTGATATTCAGGGTATTTTCTCCAATCAACTGAGTGGGAAATTGGACATAAAGGTAATTTTGGTTTCTTGGAATTTCTTTTGCCAATGCAATGTTGATGAATGTGGTTAGCATAATGCGACTACTCATTCTGGTAGGTATTATTGCATTTTGAGAATTTTGAATTCTGGAAAACAAAGTTTAAAGTAGTCATTGGTGGATGTGATTACAATTAACATGATGAGGTCACTCATTTCCTCTGCAAAGCATACTATTCTGGGTAGATTGGCAGTTTCAGACATTTTTTTTTCAATTTGTGCTTTAAGGTGTTTTATGAATGCTTGGAATTTATCATCCAATTTCAATGTTCATGAATGTGACTAAGATGATAGAACCACTCATTTTCTGTGCAAATGCTTACTTTTCCTGTTGTGACCAAAATGACACCAAAAAGGGGCTTTGAGTAAGGTAACAGCATAATCTCTGGAGAAAGAAATATCTGGAAAATAAAATAAGAAAAACCTTATGCAATTTATTTTACAAAATTTTCAAAATTAAAACCTAACTCAACCTAACTCATCATAGCATCAACTGGCCTGGGCATGGAATTGTGCACAGATGCATCTTGGTTGCTCACCCAACCTTTCCATCAACATCTGTGTTGCCTCTGCATATAGGGTGAGTGCAAAAATTGAGTGAGAAGTAAACAAGAAACTGCTTCATTCTGTGTCTAACATTTTGGAATTTCAGAATGTAATGGCATAGTATTCAGACTTAATAGGTGCCACAGGGGCTCATCTGGGGATAGACTGTAAATGGAAGATACAATAAGCCTGGTCAAAAAGATACACAATATCACTATCATCAACCAGTATTTTACCATCTACCTCCAGTGGCCCTACACTACACTTTATGCTTTAATTTGAAGAAGCTAAAGAAGCTCCTAGTATTGCCTGCTGAACATTCTGTAGCTAAATTAATTTCAGCCAGTCTTTTAGATGCCCTAACACACATCCTAACTATATTTATAGCTATTCTGTATGTTCTAGGTTTGCCTAAGAGTTAACACCTTTTAGTTTCCTGAATGCCTGTTTCTTTGACTGCAGCACAGGTTCAATTTCTTTGATGAGCCATGACTTGTGCTTAACATTGTTTAATATAATTTGTATATTGGGAATGAACCTATCCTGACCTTGAAGCAGTTTGCCTTTTAACATTCTGCCTTTTTTATAAGCATCTAAGTTCATCAATAACTCTTCCCAGTTAATTTCACCTAGGAAGACCCTGAACTAATTATAATTCCCTTTAGCAAACTTTGGAATAAATGTCTTGTTGTTTCCTACACTTCCAACATATAAGGAAGAGTATATAATGTTATGATTGCTATTGCAGAATGTCCCTCCTATGTTTTCATTTTGCACAAAATATTCCTCCTTTGTAAGTACTACATCTAACACTTCATTTCCCTTTGTAGGTTCATCTATCATTTGAACTAAGAAATTTTCCTCAAAACAAGCCATAAAACTCCTTCCTGATTTGCTTAGACTTCCAGTTTTATTTCCGATTCCTGATATGTTCAAGTCCCCCAACAATAATAGAGTTCTCCCATGCACTCTCCTACTTATCTGTTCTCTTCCTACATCAAGCTGTCAGTGTTTTTATTCTGGTCTGGTGGCCTATATAATTCCCCAATCTTTAACCTTGTTCCATTCTTAACCTGCACCATCTCAGGGGGTTGTTATCCACCCCCCCCCCCTAAGTTTTTCCGAGGATAGTGAAATAACGGCGTGCGGAAGTGCGCCGATATTTGGCATGCCCTTTCCCACCTCAATTTGGCATGTTGTGTCAAAATTTTGAAGTCAGGTCATCTAGGGTCAATGAGTTAGTGAAGGTCAAGTGAAGTCACCTCCAAACAAATTTAACCAGTTGTCACGCTTTAATGGATAAAGATATTTTAATGAAACTTTCAACGTTTGCTTATCTTTAGGGACACAACAAAATGCACCAGAGGAATTTTTAATTTTTCCGTTTTTTATTACTTATTAGTTTTGCATATTTGCCCATTAGAGTTCAAATCAAAGATTCTGGCTAAAGTAAGCATTTTTTATTGGAGCAAGTTGACTTCGAACACCGTTTTTCGGTCCGCTCTACCCATTAGAAGAATAAAAATAACAGAAAACTTTAAAACTCAAAATTTTTAAAGTTCCCCAATTTTTTTATTTATTTTTGGGTGGCCAAAAATGTCATGCCCTGGTCAATTTCGTCTTCCTTTTCTGATTCCAAATAATTTTTGGTTTTTCAAATCTCCACCAAAATAAACTCCCTGGAGCCAAAAACATGATGTAAGTCCTGAAAAATATAGGCCCCCTAGTGACGTCACTTTTGGGCGGAAACAAATTTGGGGGTGGCGTCTGGCCCTACTCGTCGAGCTCTTTCCGATGACACCTTTTTCGTTTTCGTGCGATGCTTAGTTTGGAGATTAGAGGGGGGAGGTATCCACCCCCCTGAGACAGGGTGTGAAGATCTGACCGGAGAGATGGGTTAAGGATGCTATCTAACAACAAAGATTCTACTCCTTCACACACTAACCTCTATTGTATGACATTTCATGAATTGCCTAACATACAAGAGTATTCCACCTCCCATCCTTGACTTCCTTTGATGAGCATGTATGCTGCAACCTGTTAATTTAAATTCTTGCAAGTTATCTCCAAAATGCTTTCATTAACCCATGCCTCGTGCATGGGCTGCATGCATGCTAACCCATGCATACCAAACCTAGCTTTTCACACAACATATGCATGCAGTTCCCCAGTTTTGTTACTAACACTTCTGACATTTACATAAAACATGATAAGCTGCACTGGATGAGATCATGTGAAGATTGCCATACTTTATACACAGGTTCTTTGGTTGGTTGAATCCAAGCTAGCTCATATTTTCAATATGCTGTTTTAAATGGTTGTAGGTCATCATGGGAGGCTGAAAAAGTGGCATACCCCAATAATTGGTGTGTGACCTCTTGTTTATCATTTAGGTAAATCAGATTTAAAATAGGTCCAAAGGCAGAATAGCAAAATTAACTCATGTCAATAATCTATCATCAGTGGTATGTTAATGATGAAAACATACTTTAATATAAAGGAAATAGTGAGAGAATCTGGCCTAAAAGTGGAATTAGCCTGGTAGAACAACATAAAATTGTGCACATATTTGATTCATTCAGCACTCACTAAGCCAAGATCCCTGGAGGTCAGCATTGCCACACCTGTAGATCAGGTTTCATTGGAGAATGCACCCGAAACACGTAGTATATACAATTTTCTCAAGCTATGTCAGGATACCTATTTCTGGGAAACCAAATGTACAGTCTGACTCAGATTCAATGAACACATTTGAGACAAGTTAAATAGAACAGCTGATACCCCTTTTGGAGATGACTTCACGAACGCTGGATACTGGATAACAGTGGTGAAATAGGGTGAAATATGTCACTTACTGAACACTGAACAGACATCCTTCCCAAAGAAGCATAGACATCGTTCCTCTTCATACATGTTTGTGAAATCTTCATGCCTCGTTTCTAACAGTATCCCATGTGTAAGCATCATGCTTATATTCACCATAATGAGCTGTGATACACAAACATAATGTAGCACAATCCCAGGTAAAGGTATTACCTTCTATGTGCTCTGTGACAGGGGTGGATACAAGGGGGCACTGGGGACACGTGCTCAGCCCCTTCTACCCTCATGGGAAGGGGGTGCCAATCCGGTGGGGAAAAGTCTATAAGGCCTTATTAAAGCCCTTATGTCAATGCTTATGAAACAGTGGGTTTCCAGTAACTTTCAAACAGCTTACTTGGTCTTTTGGTAACAAAAGGACTGGGTAATTTTCCAGAGAGGAAAATGTTCTGGACGACAAACACCGAGGACATGTTTCCAACCCTGAGTATGGCTCGAGTCGTATTTGGCCAGTGGTGGCGCACGGTGTGTAGGGCCTGAGTATGTCTCGAGTCGTATTCGGCCAGTAGTAGCGCACGGAGTGTGGGCCCTGAATATGGCTCGAGTCGTCGTATTTGGCCAGTTGTAGCGCACGGAGTGTGGGCCCTGAGTATGGCTCGAGTCGTCACATGCGGCCGGCTGTAGCCCACGATGTGTAGGGCCAGCCGGTGTGTGGCCGGACTGCGCTGACGACGCGGCAGCAGGGCAACTGTGCCGGAGCATTGGCGGCACGCTACACGCCTGGGACTCAATTCTGCCGTTCCATTGGCATCCACTGATCGGCAATGGGACAGGATTAACACATTGAGCTTTGCTATCACGGGACGCTGCTTCAGTGTTAAAATGATTGATTTTTCGTTAGGTGTGAGATGTCGATCAAGCGTTTCCTTGCTGTTTCGTTTTTCTGTGGAAGCGGTGGGACGTTGCGTGGGCGTTAGCTTCCATGCAGTTTCATATTGCAACATTTTAGGTGATTGTTCTTCTGCTGTTGCTACGGGTCACATATATTGGTATGTGTCGGCTATTGAATCCGATGCAATTTACACTTTGCTGCAATACGTATCTTTCGTCATGTGTGGTGTTCGTTGAAAACAACCTGGTATTGTCGCTGTGGAACCAGGAACAGTTGGTGCGCCTAGAAGCCAATGTAATCTGTTCTCAATTTTGTCAGGGTGGCTTATGCTTCCTTGCATGTTGTTTTTTTCCAGACGTCTCTTCACAGCTCACAATGAGTGCCAACAAAGGTGTGAAGGCGTTGTACGTGGCTTCCACACTGGACACGCTCGAGGATAACATCTACAAGAAGATGGAGGTATTAGGGCGGCTGTCGGCGAAGACCTGCTGCAGCCACGCGGACATGATCTACATCACCGCCGGCGAAGCCATGCGCTCCGGCGACGAAGAGCGAGCCTACGTCTTCTTCATGAAGTACATGGAGATCTTGAAAATTGTTCGCAGAAAACCCGAGTACAAGAAGGACGAGAAGTTCTTTAGCAGTTTGATTGGTTTGAAGAAGTTCGAGCAGGCGCTTTGCAACTGCGAGCGCCTGCAGAAGAGCCTGGCAGCACGCTACACACTGAAGCAGGAGGAGCAGGAGGCCAAGCAGCTGATCGAGCGGCAGGAGAAGCTGGAGAAGCACAAGCCGGAGCCGGAGCCGTCCTCGTCGTCCAAAGGTGGCGGCGGCAGCGGCTCGGAGTCTCGGCGGCCGTCGCGCTCCACCCCTGATCCGGCTGTGCCGCCGACCGACGACTACATCACGTGTCCGGCGCTGCAGGCGCTCATCCGCCAGGAGAGCACCTCGTACCTGGTGGTGGACGCGCGGCCGGCCGCCGACTTCGCCGCGTCGCGTCTGCACTGCCGCTACCTGGTGAGCGTGCCGGCCGAGCTGCTGCGGCCCGGCGTGACGGCGCCGGCGCTCGAGGCGCAGCTGCCCGACGACAGCCGGCAGCTGTTCGCGCGCCGACGCACCGTCGACCAGCTGGTGGTCCTGGACTGGACGGGCGACGCGGAGGCGGCCGCCGGCCCGCTCGACACGCTGCGCGACGCCATGACCAAGTGGGATATGACGGCGTACCGCGCGCGGCCGCTGACACTCGCCGGCGGCTATCGGATGTGGCTCAACACTTTCCCGATGCTGACGACCAACCCGCAGGTGGCGGCGCCGACGGCGGCGGCGGCTCGCCCCGTCGATGTATCGCTCACCTTCCAGTACCCGAGTCTGGAGGAGCCGGCGCCGCAGGTGGACCGCGGCGTCAAGCCGGCAGAGCCGGACCCCAGTCGAGCTGCTCCCGCGCCCATCGATCTGGACGTGGCCACAGAGCGGGCCGACGCGTTGCTCCGACGCATCGCCGATCTGCGAGTCGATGGCGCGACTATCGCTCCCGCCTCTGCCGCCGGGGAGAGGGGCGCTGCGCCGTCCGATGCCGGGGAGAGGGGCCCCGCGCCGACCGTCGCCGGGGTGAGGGGCCCGGCGCCGTCCTCCATCGGGGCGAGAGGTCCCGGGCTGTCCGTCGCTGGGGCGAGAGGCCCCAGGCCGTCCGTCGCCGGGGCGAGGGGCCCGGTGCCATCCTCCGCCGGGGCGAGGGGTATGACACCCGCGCCATCCGGCGTCGCCAAGGACCGGCCTGGAGTGCCGTCCCGCGCCCTGAAACCGACATTTATGGACGAGGCTGCCGCGAAACGCAGGGTGGACCTGACCAGGAGCCAGCTGGAGGCAGAGCGCGAGTGGCAGGTGAGCCAGTGGTCGGTGGCGATCCACGCGCATACCGGTGCTGGGCACGGGCGTCCGCCACTTGGACACACCTGACAATGGTAATGCATGCGGCTCGCAGGCGCAGGCGCGATGGGTTGCGTTCGTACTCATTTGTGGAACGGAAATTGGAAACGTCAAAGACTGAGCTGGGTCGAATGCCGACCTAGTTTTCTTTCTAACCATCCATATTGCCTTGTGTCGTAAGACATGATTGGATCAATGTTATTGCGTCGTTTTCAATCGTGTCGTCTACACTGTGGTCGGCCACACATGACCCGTCGTTTTCAATCGTGTCGTCTACACTGTGGTCGGCCACACATGACGTGTCGTCTACATTGTGGTCGGCCACACATGACCCGTCGTTTTCAATCGTGTCGTCTACACTGTGGTCGGCCACACATGACCCGTCGTTTTCAATCGTGTCGTCTACACTGGTCGGCCACACATGACCCGTCGTGCACCTGTGTCGCGGGCAGCTGACCGTGTCCCCACGACAGGAGGTGCGGAGGTCGCGGGAGCGTCAGACGGAGACTGAGATGCGCGCCGAGCTGCAGCGCAAGGAGGAGACTCTGCTGGCCGAAATCCAGCGGATGGAGACAGAGCAGTCCAACTGGGAAGCTCAACAAGATCAGCTCAGGTGAGACTCGATGGGGTCGCCTCAGGTGAGAGCCAATGGGGCTGGCTCAGGTGAGACTCAATGTAATCGGGTTTCAGGTGAGACTCAATAGGATTGACTTCAGTGAGACTCAGCTGCGGCTCATGCTGAGTGAGACTCAGCATGGTCAGAACTGGCTGACATGAGGCTCAACAGGGCGAGTTTAGGCGACACCCAACAGGACCAAGACCCATACAGGTTGTTATGAGTCCTGTCTCATGGTACTACCAGCGTGAAAAGCACAAATGTATTGGAGTATTCATACCATGAGTGGTCAGCGTGACCGGGGCAAGGTTTTGGCAACTAGAGCCCGGCTTGCTTGGTGAGATTGAAGCTCTATGACTCGTTTTAGCGGATCAGGGTTATAATTGGGGTTAAATGACTCGTCGGTTAAATAGGAGGTTCACACAAAGGGAATCATTTCAAGCATATACGTTCAACACATACAGCAATCTCGTTAGATGGACAAGTATCAATCAAATGGACTCTGGGCGCAGCTTGAAATGTGTACAAGCACGTGCATCCTCACTATGGTATACGAACATTGTGCCACGTCATGCCGATATATGGGTTAACTCACCCTAAAACCTTAATAATCCGTTTATCATGTGAATATATGGAGCCGGGCTGACCTTGCTGAGTTTCAAAGTTATTCATTCTAGGTCTGCCCATGGCCATCTAAGTACCAGCTGGAACGGTTTAGCTATCGTTCACTGCATGACCTGGATTCTTCCGAGAACCACATGACTATATTTTTGTTCAGTAATATCAGTAGTAGTAACAGTAATGAGTAGTTCGTTATTTGTGGATGTCGGTATATGCTATTTGTGCTGTCTATGTAAATGGGATATGATCTGTGACACTGTGCGCCCTGTGCCCTGACTGTTTTGCGCACGTATCGCACCAGGGCTCAGAATGAGGCTCTGCGATTGCGTCTGGCAACGTACGAATCCGAGCAGACGCCGGTGCCGGCCAACAACAGCGCCGAGAAGCTGGACTCTGAGCGGCGCATTCGGGAGCTGGAGGCCGAACAGGGCCGCGTCACCGCCTTGGTCGAGAACGCCCGACTGCACCGCGAGCAGGAGCAGGAGCAGGAGCAGCGGCGCGCCGAGCGGCAGGAGGCGGAGCGCGCCCGGGCCGAGAAGCAGCGCCTGGAGGCTCTGGACGAGGCGCGCCGGAAGCAGGCCGATGACGAGGCGAGGCAGAAGCGGCTGCAGGACGAAGAAGCCCAGCGGCAGAGGCTGGAGCAGGAGGCGCGTCGGAAAAAGGAGGACGAGGCCGCACGCAGGAAGAGCGAGGAGGCGCGAAAGCAGCGGGAGGAGGAGGAGCGGCAGAGGCTGGAGGAGCAGGAGCGGCGCGCGGCGGCGGCGGATCGCCAGCAGGATCAGGTGTACCACACGCGGCTGAGGGACTCGGCCAGCGCCGCCGGCGGCGGCGGTCTGAGGCGGTCCCACTCGTCGCCGTTTATCGCCCGTCTGGGCGACGACCAGCCTGCACCGCCGGCCTCCACGCCGAGCTTCAGCCGCGAGACCAAGCCGTTCGTCCGCAACCGCCGCGGCGACGTGCAGGTGAGCCGCTGGTGCCCATCGTATCATGGGACTCGTGCGGTGGGCTGCTGGCATCCACGGGCCACTCGAGGCCTCGTTGTGACAACGGAGACGGGCAGGTGATACTTCTAAACGATTGCAGATGGTTTCACGAATGATTAATATACTGTTCAGCAGTTGATGCCGTTAAGAAGTGGTTTTTCTAAGTAACAAATATTCATAAGTTCATGGTCATTGGCTCTATTTCGGACCACGCTTCTGTTGCATTCCATATTTGTTGATCCGTATTTCCTATTATTTGGGCTAAAATCATATCGTCTTGAATATTTATTGATCCATATTCGTTGTTGTTCGTGCTACAATCTCATCGTTTTGATTGCTTGTTGATCCACATTCCATGTTGTTCTGACTACAAACTCATCGCCTTTGATGCTTGTTCCACACTATTGACTACAATCTAATTGCCTTCAGTATTTGTTGATCCACATTCCATATTGTTCAGACCATTGTTCAGCGTACAATATCATCCCCTTTATTATTTGTTGATCCACATTCCCTACTGTTCCAACTGCAATCTCATCGCCTTTAGTATTTGTTGATCGACATTCCATACACTGCTCAGAGTACAATCTTATCACATTCAGTACTTATCTGTTTTGACCTGCATCAACCACCTCCAGTACACCTCAAGTACTGTTCCAGTACTCCGCTAGAGTCCACATCCAGTACATATGGTACATAGAGTACGTCTAGTACATCCAGTGCATGTAGTACTCCAGTACATCCATATAGTTCCGGCCGGCTGTCCATCCGGTCCAAACACGTGACGACCACCCAAGAAGCGGCTGGCCGCACGTCGTGTGAAAACTGTCACGCGCACCTATTGCAACAGCAGCACTGTCTGCACGGCTCGAGTCGACCGACCCGGCGCGTTTGGCAGGCGGCTCGAACACGCCGGTTCGCGCCTGCCTACGGCTCGGTCGGAGCGGCGCTCACCGGACTGAAGAACCTCGGCAACACGTGCTACATGAACGCCATCGTGCAGTGCGTCAACAACACGCCCAGCCTGAACGACTTCTTCGTGCACGAGGCGTACCAGGACTTCATCAACTACGACAGCGAACTGTCGCACGGCGAGGCGGCGCAGGAGCTGGCCGCCGCAATCAAGGTGCTCTGGAGCGGTCTGTACCGGTGAGTGCGACACTACAGGCACACTACTGGCGGATGATGTGCTAGAGAGTTGTCCGTAAGTCCGCAGCCCGCTCGGTTTCTGTCGTCCAGGACAATATCCTTTCCGGACAATTATTTGCTTTGTATTGCTGTAAGGTTGAATGGAGCCGTTTGATAATAACAAGAGACTGGTTGCTCCTTGATGAAATGGCCAAGCTCACTAGAAAGTACACAAGGGAGTTTCTGATGTCACAAGCTGGAAACAAATCCTCCAAGTTGGATGTGGCCCAGCCATATTTCTCCAAGTCCAGGAGTCTAGCCCTGCTTCGGGCGCAGTCGGATGGTGCAGAGTTTTTCGGACGCAGTCGGATGGTGCAGAGTTTGTCGGACGCAGTCGGATGGTGCAGAGTTTTTCCGACACCATCGGCAGTCGGATGGTGCAGAGTTTGTCGGACGCAGTCGGATGGTGCAGAGTTTGTCGGACGCAGTCGTATGGTGCAGAGTTTTTCGGTGGGACCGACACCAGGCGGCGTTTCCCTGAGTGATGGTGATTAGGAGATTGTTTGGTTCTCACTGCTGGGTGGCGCTGTCAGCAAACCGAGCGAAGCCCATGAGCAAGTAACCGTCAGTTTTACCGTTGTTTCACACAGACCTAGTGTGTTCTGAAAATTTCAGTTCACCCTTATTGTTACAAGAGCATGTCCCACAAACTTTATAGATGGAAGCATCACTCACTGGGGAGCTAACAGACCTTACTTTAAAATGTTAAGCTCATTTCTTCGTGTGGATGAGTGCTCGGAACATTGTGACTCATGAGACCGTGGGAGGAGATGGGAGCACGTCCTGCTCTGGGCCGGACCCCTGTCGCACCAATTTGATGGACCGGTGCTGTGCCACAGTTCGGTGGCGCTGTACGACCTAAAGGACGTGATGGGCCGGCACCACAATCGCTTCCGTGGCACCTCCCAGCAAGATGCGCACGAGTTCCTCATGTACCTGCTAAACTTCCTGCACGAGGATCTCAACGAGGTTAAGCGCAAGAGGCCGCTCAAGGTGTGTCCAAAGGGAGTTAATATTTAATATTTAATACTTTGAATTATATGTAAATATACAATGCTGGTATTGGGTCGGGAGTTACACGGATCTCTTCTCGCTTTTCGCATTAAGTACATGTCGTTTTATGCGAATAGTTGAATGTGTGCAAGCTCCACTCGCGCGTTCATAGCACTCCTACCCGCTGATGGACTGTTGTTCGGCTACTTAGTCATGGCATTGGTGGACGGTGTCTGTCGCCATGGCGTCACTTGACATGTCACACGGTTGTGTCGTGACTTGACGGTGGCCACTGGCCAGTGCCATGTCTCCACACTTGGATTCAGATCCAGATGTATATTCACTGAGGTTCACATGAACCGGCTTTTCACTCAGTACGTCAAGCATGAGTAAAGCGCGTCAGGCTACGACGTCTGTAGTGTAGCTGAAGGCTATCAGCAACACAAGCACGTAAAAAGCACGTGGTTTGTCACACGGTCGGTCGCGGGTGAACTTTGGCCAGCGCCATGTCGTCACATGGCATGCTACCTTGGTGTGTCGTGGCTGGACGGTGGCCACCGCCATGTCGCCACATGGCATGTTACCCTGGTGTGTCGTGGCTGGACGGTGGTCAGCGCCATGTCGCCACATGGCATGTTACCCTGGTGTGTCGTGGCTGGACGGTGGTCAGCGCCATGTCGCCACATGGCATGTTACCCTGGTGTGTCGTGGCTGGACGGTGGTCAGCGCCATGTCGCCACATGGCATGTTACCCTGGTGTGTCGTGGCTGGACGGTGGCCACCGCCATGTCGCCACATGGCATGTTACCCTGGTGTGTCGTGGCTGGATGGTTGTCAGCGCCATGTCTGTTACCCGGGTGTGTCGTGGATGGGTGGGGTTAGAGCCATGTCGCCACATGACATGCTATCCGGGTGTGTTGTGGCTGGACGGTGGTTAGTGCTATGTCGCCACATGATATGTCATAGGTGATGACAAAGCCGGCGTCAGTCGCAGTGTCCATGGCTGAATGCTGATTTTCATGACCGGATTCCATCAGTGTCTTAAAACTCCTTGTTTTTTCTCGTGAAGGAGAGTATGAAGCAAAGCTTGTGGACGTGCAACGATGACGGAAAGTCGGAAGTGTGACCGCCGTATACTTCCAACTAATGTCCCCTTTTAGACCTAGTTTGATTTGTCCCCTAGTTTGATCAAATTAACGCCAGGAATTGAAATATGGCAATTAACAATTTCTAACAAGGCGCTAATCAGTGGTCCGTGATTAGCCAGCTGCGGTGTGCAGCCGTCAGACAGGTGGACCAAACTGCCGGAACAGTCGACCGGCCCCAGCTGTACTGCATGGCTGTACGCGTCCCGCACTGTGCGATGCACACGCTCTGATGTATGTCTTCGGCGCGTTCTGCACACGTGAACCACACGCCATCTCCCGTCCGGTCATGCGTTCTGCACACGTGAACCACACGCCATCTCCCGTCCGGTCATGCGTTCTGCCCACGTGAACCACACGCCATCTCCCGTCCGGTCATGCGTTCTGCACACGTGAACCACACGCCATCTCCCGTCCGGTCATGCGTTCTGCACACGTGAACCACACGCCATCTCCCGTCCGGTCATGCGTTCTGCACACGTGAACCACACGCCATCTCCCGTCCGGTCATGCGTTCTGCACACGTGAACCACACGCCATCTCCCGTCCGGTCATGCGTTCTGCACACGTGAACCACACGCCATCTCCCGTCCGGTCATGCGTTCTGCACACGTGAACCACACGCCATCTCCCGTCCGGTCATGCGTTCTGCACACGTGAACCACACGCCATCTCCCGTCCGGTCATGCGTTCTGCCAGCGTGTTGCGGCGCGTGCTCTAAAAGTATCGGATCATTGTCGCGCCGATGCCGCGGCTCTGGCCACCCGAACCGCGCCGATGCCGCGGCTCTGGCCACCCGAACCGCGCCGATGCCGCGGCTCTGGCCACCCGAACCGCGCCGATGCCGCGGCTCTGACCACCCGAACCGCGCCGATGCCGCGGCTCTGGCCACCCGAACCGCGCCGATGCCGCGGCTCTGGCCACCCGAACCGCGCCGATGCCGCGGCTCTGGCCACCCGAACCGCGCCGATGGCGAGAGTCGAATGCGCGACCTTTCGCGCCGTGCAGGAGCAGGAGAACGACGGCGTGCCGGACCAGCGCGCCGCGCAGGTGGCCTGGGAGGACTTCAAGAGCAACAACCGCTCCTTCATCATGAACCTGTTCTGGGGCCAGATGAAGTCCACCCTGCGCTGCTCGCGCTGTGGCAACCAGTCGATCAAGTGGGAGACGTTCTCGCACCTCTCCGTGCCGATGCCGAAACGGTCAGACTGCCCAAGCGCATGGCGAGCTTTGTGGTGATTACATTATTGCCCGGGATGGAGAAAAGATGGTCTGGGTGGGTGTGTTTAGTGATTATATGTTTGATACCGGCCCAATATTTGCGCACTAACTTGCTTTGCACTGGGCAATCTGTCTAGTGTTGGCACCGCAAACGCTGCAATTGTATCATGGTCAGCTGCCATAAATGTCGTATAACCCGGAAGCCATTCATTCTATCCCAACAACCAATTTATGATTAGCATGACTGTGAATGGCATCGCCATCGTCGATGTCCCCGCCCGTTTGCTCACCATCTGTACCTGTATTCATAGTGTTGTTGTCAGCAGACGGAGCAGCTTTGTACCAGTGTACTCGGTGTGATTGTTGACAGGTGCAGCGGATCCGCACGCTAAGACTGTCTGGCGCTCAGCAGGTCCAGCAAGTGTTCACTGCACGAGTGTATCCGGCTGTACATGGCCGGGGAGGTGATCAAGGGCTGGCGCTGCCCGCGCTGTCACAGCAGCATCGAGGCGACCAAGACGCTGGATCTGTGGCACCTGCCGCCCATTCTGGTCATCCACCTTCAGCGGTGAGGCGAGGGGACGAGTAGTCTAGGGGTAAGTTGCCCGTCTCACAATCTAAAGATTGTGGGTTCGGGCCTCGCCTGTCGCTACTCTTCGCCCGCGACCAATCGGGGTGAGAGATTGGCGACGCTACATGACTCAACGGTCGACGTGTCGTAAAACCAACAACCACCACCAGCGGTGAGGCGCACGATGGCGACAGGCTGTCTCTCTGGTGCAGGGTTGGCAGCCTGCCTCGATGTTGGCGAGGTGTTGGAGCGATGCCAGTCTGGTCGGACGCCGCCAGTTGTCGTTAGGGTGTGGTCCGATGTTAGTTTGTTTCACAGTTTGGCTTGACACCGGTCTTCCTCGCGTTCTGATCGAAGGACGTTCACAAACCAGCAGTGTGTGACTAGTCTGCCCTACGATCTAGCCTAGTGTCACCAGTCCTCATTATCTGTCTGGTGTTTCCAGTCTGGTCCGATGCTACCAGATTGCATGTGCAGCTAATCTGATGCTGCCAGTTTTGGTCATTGTTTGGTCTGCCTTTGCCAGTTCGCGCCATTGTCTGGTCTGTAGATTTCCGGCTTGCGTCACTGTATGGGCTGCAGGGAAAAGTACGGCTAACTTGCTTTCAAGGTTTTCAAGGTTGCCTTCAAGGTTCAAGGTTTCAAGTTCAAAACCAATAACCAACCAATTGTAGGAATTGGAGCACGCCCCACACTTGATATACAAACTATCTACATGCTGGCATGTAAGTTTTCTCAGTTTGAGATGTGTAAAACGCCAACATGTGAGTGAATATGATGGTGTGTGTTAAGCATAAGGAGTGGCGGTGGCGTCATGCGGTAGAGCCATGTATGTAGAGCCATGTATGTCGCGGACAGGTTCTACAACGGTGGTGATGGTGTGTGTTAATCATGAGGAGTGGCGGTGGCGTCATGCGGTAGAGCCATGTATGTAGAGCCATGTATGTCGCCGACAGGTTCTACAACGGTGGTGATGGTGTGTGTTAATCATGAGGAGTGGCGGTGGCGTCATGCGGTAGAGCCATGTATGTCGCCGACAGGTTCTACAACGACGGCCTGTGGAGAAAGCGGCAGTCCAATGTTGACTTCCCTCTGGAGAGTCTCGACGTCTCTCCGTACGTCATCAACAGCAAGGTAGGGGACAGACTAGCTCAGACTAGTACTCCCTCTGGTGGCGTGGGGCAAGGACTTTCCACTTCACCCTTTTCGCACTATCTTGCACCGTAGACAAGAATCTCGCTCGTCTTAAAACGGTTATTATTTAATCGGACGGTAAGTTTGGCCTTGACAGCCGGTCAAAGTCGGACGGCGTGTCGCGCTGTGGACCGGATTGTCGTCGGCCGCCCGCCCGGTGGCCATCTCGGTGGGTGCCCCATGCCCGTGGTCTATGCCAGCCAGAAAGCCTGGGTTTCATCTGGTAATGGTTATGTGGTGCCCGGGATGAATGTGTCTGATAAGTCACCAGTACTTTTGCTCGAAATATGAGCATGCTCCAATTATGCTTGGCGTGTGTCATCTTTGGTTGGTTGAATGTTGACGTGTTTGACGTATGGAGTGATTCATCAGTGAAAATTTCGATACGTGGATCCCACTTGACCTAGGACACCATGTAGTTCACGTGGTACGAAGAATGGTCTGATAACCGCGCACATTTTGCATGCGGGCAAAATAACTATGACAATATTTTCTTTTTCTCGTTAAACTGCTCTATCTATTTTGATCTGGGCTGATCTAGTATAGGTATGTGATGTACTCTCCTCATTGTATGTACGTGCACTATGCTGCCGTTTTACCGCATGCTATCTTCTATATCGGCGACAAGGTTCTGCGCTGGCGATGTATGTTTGATCCCGGGTATACCGGGCGCTCTGCATTTCACGATTTGGACTCGTTTAACAGGAGTATTTGATCAAATGGAACGCAATTATGGGTTATATAAGTTTGCCACCCGGGCTATCTCTGTGCTATTTCTTTTGTAAATGGGTGAGCAAAGTTGCTGACGCGTGTGTGTGATTATCAGACAGATGTTCGCGTGCTTAGGAAGTAACTTATCGCCTGATGTCATCAAAGACAGATGGGGATCATTAGACCCGACCAGACCAAGGTACTCGACGTGCTAACCTTCGGGCGCCGTATAGCCCATGCATTTGATGCGCCCCTAAACCCCAGGAACAAAAACAACGTGCCAACCTTAATATGGGGGGACGAGTGGTCTAGGGGTAAGATGCTCGTCTCACAATCGAAAGATTGTGGGTTCGAGTCTCACCTGTCGCTACTATTCGCCCGCTACCAATCGGCGTGAGAGATTGGCGACGCTATATGGCTCAACGGTCGACGTGTCCTAAAACCAATAACCAACCAACCAACCTTAATATGGCATCAGAATCCTGGCAGGCCACGAGCTAAACCAGACCAGTGTAATCGACGATTCAACCTTATGGAATCAGCAAACATATAGGACACTGGCTAGACCAGACCAGGGTAATCGACGTGCCAACCTTACGGCATAAACAACCAGATGTTACACGGGCAGGGCTGGATTTTTACTTTGTGATCCTGAATGCGGAGAAGAGATTTGGACGGCAATCGACCATGGAGAGGATATTTCTCTTCAAACATGTGACATCACAGTTTCAGTTTACACTTGGCAGTGAATCTTGAGCACTTTATCGCAGAGCAGTTAATTGTCGAGCAGCACCAATCAACCTCCAAATGCGGAGATAAGAGGATAATTTGTCAGAGAGGGTAATATTCTGGATGTCGAAAATACAGGAAGAGTCTATTTTCCCGACACTGGACACGGGCTAGACCAAATCAAGATACTCGACGTGTCACCCTTGTGGCAACAAAAACATATAGGACACTGGCTAGACCAGAACAGAGTACTCGATGTGTCAACCTTATGACGCCGACAACCCGGCAGGACAGGGCCCAGGCCAGACTAGGATTTGTCTACTTACTCCAACAGGCACAGGGGTGCAACTTTATATTCTTTTGAGAGGGAACCTGCCCCTTCCCCAATGTTGGCTTTGCCCCTCTCAATAATTTCACCTTTTAGCATGGGGCCCTATGTGGTATGTCACCCAATCCGTTCGGACCCGCCCGTTGCCTTCATGTATTGTGCCCTCCCAATAATTTTCAGAAACATACACCTATGAACGGGCAGGTAGGGGCCATACATTATACCAGGGTAATCGACGCGTCTCCCTAGGTCACCAACGGGTATGTAGGAGACAGACTGACCGGGGCATAAGCACCAGCCAGTTCTGTAGGCATAGTCTACACCTGTCTGAACCGAAAGGGCACCCGTGAAGTCATGAACATGGATGTATGGCAGGTATTGAGGCGTCAGCGCCGGTTTCCTACTTGGTGAGACCAACTTGACAGTCGGCACCGTCAGGCATGATTGGCAGGGTACGAACAGTAAACAATCAAATCGCCTTGTTATTTTGAGGCACTTCATACTTGTCTATCCCGGTCTCTACAGCGATTCCTGGTCATGGTGCATTGCGTCGGAATGTTTCCTCGTGTCTCACGCGTCGTTCTGCTGCAGGCGCGCTACCGCAACTCCAAGTACCACCTGTACGGCGTGGTGAACCACTTCGGCAGCATGGAGAGCGGCCACTACACGGCCTACTGCAAGGCGCTGGCATCGGGCCGCTGGCACAAGTTTGACGACCACGAGGTCTACCCGATGGACAACGGCGCCGTACACACGGCCGCCGGCTACATCCTCTTCTACGCGGCCATCGACAGCAAGATGTAGACGTCAGGTGTGCTGGCCGGCCGCGGTGGGCCGGGCTGTACTCGGTGGAGGTGCCCTCAATATGGCATGGTGCTGTATGACCTCTGTAGTCGATGCGCCCCCAACCCCCAATATGTCATGGTGGGCGTCGAATAACCTGAGTAGTCGGTGCATCCTGAAGCACCAGTCCATCACCACTTAATGTTTGACTCTCCTTAATATGTCATCGGGGGATTCCGCTCCTGTCAGAGCAGAAGAGGATAACTTATTAATGTCATACAGAACATATACAAGGGAAATGTGCGTGCATCGTGCATACTTATTTTTGAACCTTTGCATTGGTATCTTCACTATGCAGTTATTTTTGCGTGCCCCTTTCGTTCTTGTGCGACTAGCACCAGGCCCGGTTTTTCTTAAAGCCGTCCGATTTTTCTAAATGTTTTGCCTAGGGTTGTTCCAGAATTGTAGACGGGGTAGAGATGGCTATGACCCATCAGGCTCCTTAGTTGAAAATGTTCCATCAAGATGGGATCAAGTCAAATGACATTACAAATGTACATATCAAATAATAGATAGGTTACATATACAGGTTGCATATGCTTCCATCGCGAGGGAGGGGTCTGGACACCAGGCGTTCTCCCTGGATGCGCCTATGTGTTGACGATTTGTGTGAAAAGTCTCCCCTGGCTGGCGCATGCATGCATGGTATCTCGTCTTTCCTGGTCTGTTCACGCAGATATAAGGACAGACTGATACTCCCGGTATCGGAGCGCTTCTTTCGAATCCGGCAGATCAGGTCGCATCAAATCGTCACTGCATAGTATGACACTAACATCTGTTGCGTGTACGCGGTAACGTCGTTGGCGGGTGGAGCGCGAGGTCCGTGTCCTCCACACCAGCTTCTTTCCTGATGCTGGTAAATATGCGCCTTTCCGATGTTTCAGTGTTTCGCGCCAGACCGAGCAGTGCACGACCAAAATCCTACTCTCGTCCCCTTGTAGGCAGTGTTTGTGTGACCCCTGCACTGTACCATTCCACCTCGGGTCACGGGACATGTCATGCGGCGTCCACAGTTGGCTTCGCAAGATGACAGGGTATTGAGTTGTTGTAGATACAGATTGATGGTGGTGGTTGTTGGTTTCACGACACGTCGACCGTTGAGTCATGTAGCGTCGCCAATCTCTCACGCCGATTGGTCGCGGGCGAAGAGTGGCGACAGGTGAGACTCGAACCCACACGGGGACGAGTGGTCTAGGGGTAAGATGCTCGTCTCACAATCGAAAGGTTGTGGGTTCGAGTCTCACCTGTCGCTACTCTTCGCCCGCGACCAATCGGCGTGAGAGATTGGCGACGCTACATGACTCAACGGTCGACGTGTCGTAAAACCAATAACCAACTCGAACCCACGATCTTCCGATTGTGAGACGGGCAACTTACCCCGAGACTACTCGTCCCCAGATACAGATTGGTGAAAATAGTTGAATGTTGAACGAGAAATTATATATCAATTGAGTGAACAATTATGACCTCATCGGCTCGCCCTGAGGCACCAATCCACCACCACCGCACGGCCTTACTTTTCAGACGCGATCAGCCGAGAGATCAGCCGAGAGGCTGCGCCAGTGTGTACATGGCGGCGGGCGACCAGCGGACGGGCGGCGGCCCTGTCCCCCACAGCCCGCCGACATGGTGTCCACTGCCGCCCGTGCAATACTGCAGACCGCCGGCGAGTGGGGGCGATTGTTGAGTTACGCTCGTGTCTCAGTCTGCGGGGCCGGCCAACCGCTGCTGTCAGGCGGAGAGACCTGTGTCGTGTGTGCGACCAGTCTCGCGCCGAACGGTGGCAGTCTAGGGGCACATCGACTGTAGCGCCGCACGGTGGTGTGATCGGCGACACGTGCCGAGCTGCTGCTGGTGCTGGCGCTCCTCGGCCGCGGGGTGGTGCCACCAGCCCCGCCGCACGGTGGTGTGATCGGCGACACGTGCCGAGCTGCTGCTGGTGCCGGCGCTCCTCGGCCGCGGGGTGGTGCCACCAGCCCCGCCGCACGGTGGTGTGATCGGCGACACGTGCCGAGCTGCTGCTGGTGCCGGCGCTCCTCGGCCGCGGGGTGGTGCCACCAGCCCCGCCGCACGGTGGTGTGATCGGCCGACACGCGCTGAGCTGCTGCTGGTGCTCCTCGGCCGCCAGGTGGTGGCGGTGTATTGGTGGGGCAGATCCGCCATGTACGTCCGCTGCCGCACTCAGTGAACGGAGGCGGTGGTCGGCCGCGCTATGTTACGATGAAGTGATACGAACGCCGGGACACACATGGTGTCGGCTCGGGTGACGTGATTGTGTTGTGATTGAACTCGCAATTCCAGCGACAATTGACCGGTATGTCTGTGCCGATGTTCGGTGTAGCTGTGGCGCGGCGCGGCGGGTTTGTCGGTGTCGGCTGTGGCCCCACCGGGCCACCGCGCTGGCGCCAGCCGCGGCGTGCGCCACTCGCCGCGCGCAGGCGGTCCGGCGCAGTCGCAGTCATTGGCAGCCGTGATCGGAACAGCTGAGTAGCGCGGTCTGGTTTATTGAAGCGTCGCGGTGGGACCGCTGAGCACCAGTTGTTTTATGCACCCGTTGCAGCCACTTCGTGGGCCGATGCGGGTGGCGCGACTCATCCAGCCCTCGTGGGTCCGCAGATCGTTTTGTTGTACGGGGGAGTGATGCGTTTGTCATTGGCGGTCAGCTTTGTGACTGCTGCCATTTCCAGATGCGCAGCATCGTTGCGTATGCTGCGCATATATCCATGTATAGCCATATATACCGACAATACAATGTGAGTAGATCGTGCAAGAAACGATGTGGCAACTAGCGTCCTTCGAGAACCGCCGCAACCACGACTGCCTCGTTGTGAGGTCAAATTAAATATCACCTTCACCGCACGCAACACCGGACCCGGGGGCGCCGTACGCTGCCCGCCCCACGATTCGCCGCGGGCAGCTCGATTGCCGACTGCTCCCCGGGAGGAACCGGTGTGTTCTCCCAATGGCACTCCCAACACATCGTCCGTCGCACTCGAAAACACTACGGTGCATGCGCTAGTTACACGCTGGCGGTGGCCATGCCTGGCTCCTCTTTCTTGGCGATTCCCGACAGCAGCTTCTTGATCTCGGCGATGGCCTTGCCGGGATTGAGGCCCTGCCGACAGGACATTCATTGGCGATGAGACATCAGCGGCCTACCAGCATGCACATCGAACCAGTCGCCAATCAATGTACACCTCGAGCCAGTCTCCCGTCGACATACACCTCGCGCCACCAGTTAGTTATTGGGGTTTAGGGGCGCATCGACTGCACAGGTCATATAGCGCCCAAACCTCGCGCCACCAGCAACATACACCTCGCGCCAGTCTCTCATCAACATTCACCTCCGACCAGTCTCATCAACGTACACCACCTCGAGCCACCAGCAACATACACATCCAGCCAGTTTCCAATCAACATACACCGACAAGAAAAGAGCGACATGGAACAGTGTGCCAACAGCATATGCTAGGAGTCAAACATTCTACCCGCTGAGCTACAGTGACTCTTGATGTATGGTATCCTTTCCCATGGAGGAAATTAATAGGCGTATAGGGTGCAATTTGAAAGGGGAGGTGAATTCCTGATGGCACTGCTCAAAGCGAATATAAACGGCTGAACCTAGCGAACGGAAATCAATACCATAAGGAATGCAATTTGTCATGTTTGTTTGGAGTCTCTAAATTTCTAGAGAGGAGTCTACAAAAATGTCCAAGATTTCCCATACGTTGATACATTGAAAGGCCCTCGGAAACTTACATATCACCCTGTTCAGGTAATATCACCCTTGTGCAAAAAATATTTTTATCGAAAGAAATTACTCTTCCTCTCAATGACAGGAGATTTTCTAACACTGATGTGCTACTATTTAATATTTCGTGTCACTTTATTGTGAACTGGCTTTTTTACTTTGTGCTGGTATTTTTGTTGAATATAAAAATGTATCGAAATCACGCTACATATGATGCTAGCATTATTCTTCCCATTTCTTTATCCTAACCACAGGAGTTGATGTGCTGTAAAACCTAAGCAACCACCTCAATGTGTATATTTTTTAGCAGGGGTGTATTCATGAAAAACTTTAGCGTCCAACTTAAGCTTGCTTCTTTTTTACTTTAGCCTGAATTAGAAAACCTATTGGGAGCTGCTGCTTGAGGGCGTCAATCGAGGACAAACTTGAGCCGGGGGTGGGAGTATATTTCGGGGGATATGCCCGCTGCCATTTCTATCCCATGGAAGTCGGTACCTATGCTGCACATCCTACAGAAGTGTAGCTATAGATGCTACTATATTCTACTCTTAAAGTAATAGGTATGAGTCATTAATGCACTATATTGATTGACATGAGTAAATGCATTGCATTGAATGATATGAGTATGCGCTATGCGACAGACACCACGTTAATGTAGGCATTGTAAATTAACGTAAAATGCCGTGACAAACGTTATGGGGGGACTGAAATGTATATCAGCAGACAAGAAATAAGTTGTTCTATCTGACCGAAACATGGGATTATCTAGCCCCGCCTGATTATCGTTATTACTGTAGAACAACCAGTCAGGTTTTAGCGTAAAATAGCTCCGAGTGTCGAAAAGCAAAATGATAATTGTATTGAAAATAATCTGCTTGTTTTCAAACACTATATCGGCATATTAGGGTCGTCTATGTTGTACAATACAAATTTGATATTATATGGTCCAGGACAACTTTAAATACTCCATAAAATACGTGTTTAAATACGCGTAGGCCACATTGTGTATTTTAACGTGGCCTGACCTCAGGCCACTTGAAGGACGTCAAACACATTGCATAAGAAACTTCTCCTGATGCTTGTGCACGTACGGAAAGGTAAAATGATGTTAGAAGGGCATGCATATTACAAAAACAGGAAAATTGGCCCAAAATGTCCCACATTGGCCTTGACCTCAGGTCGCTGACCTGACCTCAAACAAAAATATGAGATGTACGTTTTGGAGTGTCCAATTGCACTCACGTAGCAAGTTTCAGTCCAATATCTCTTCATGTGTATGAGTTATCGATCCTCAAACATTTTTGGAGGTGGTCCTCTGACCTGAGCTAGGTCAATGACTTCACATGGTCCTAGGTTGAAATTTTCACTTTTGACGCAAAAATATCAAGGAAATGATGCTGAAAATCTTGCGGCGCGCATGTTTTCCATCTATCGCGGAAAAACCTCAGGGGGGGCGTAAAAAGAACCCCCGATATTGCATGTTTTTCTCCGGTAATTACAGCATGTCGTTTAGTTCTCCCGTGGGCTGCACCGCGGCGCTAGTAGTCGAATGTCCGAGCTGCATGACCACTGCAGTCGATGCGCACTTAAACCCATTTGTCACATAACGAATATGGCGTGTATCGTGTGCCACCACTGACCAAGATGTGCTGCAATTACAATGTTCATACTTCTGCAAGTTCGGGAGTCTTGGCTATCACGGACGTCAAGAACATCAACGAAAAACAACTCATCACGGTGCAGTGCATGCCAGCAGCATCTGGTACATTATTGGTCTCTAGAACACATGTGATATTGGCCAGTGAATGATGAAAATAAAAATTAACTTGGTGTGATGGAAGGTGCTGGAGCACCGGTGTAGCAACAGCGCAGTATTTGTCTGACAGCCATGCGTTTCACCGTGAGCAGAAGACGTGCAACAACAGCACCGCATTTGTCTAAAAGCCAACCGGTGATGGACAGAGCCGACAACAGCGTACGCACATTATCGAGTACAGCAAAGCATGAAAAAGCATACCTCGTCGTGTTACTGGGCGTGCACATATGAATCCCGTTAAAAATATACTTTTTAACTTGTATCCGCGAAATGCACAATTTAAACAACTGATCTATCAAAACTGAAACGCCCACTCCTGCGGCCGACGTCGGCAAGTGGCGAGGCGGCTCACACGACACGGCCGCTGGACAGCCGACACGGCCGCTGGACAGCCGACACGGCCGCTGGACAGTCGACACGGCCGCTGGACAGTCGACACGGCCGCTGGACAGCCGACACGGCCGCTGGACAGCCGACACGGCCATGGACAGTCGACACGGCCGCTGGACAGCCGACACGGCCGCTGGACAGCCGACACGGCCGCTGGACAGCCGACACGGCCGCTGGACAGCCGGCTCGGCCGTTGGACAGTTGACATGGCCGCCGCCGCCGCGCGCCTCACCTTGGGACAGGCCTTGGTGCAGTTCATGATGGTGTGGCACTTGAAGACCGAGTACGGGTCCCGGATGCGGCCCAGTCGGGCGTCGGTGGCCGTGTCTCGTGAGTCGATGATCCACCGGTACGTCTGCCGGGCGAGAGCGAGAGATCGACATCGAGTCGGCGCGCGACAGCACATTGTACACGGCCGTTGGTGAGACATGGAGTACAATGCGAGCAGAGTGCGCCAGCAGGATAATACGGCTGGGTGGTGTAGCTTAGACGGAAATATGGAAGCATAACACCAACAAACAATGCAAAACAGCCACCTAAGCACATTATATCCAGGATGGTTGAAACGTTATTCACATAATGCCAACATCGAAAACGTAGATGCAAATGTGAATGTTCCTTTTTCTGTCACGGTCGCATGGGCGGTGCACTACAATATATGCTACAAGGCGTCAAACATTACTCGACATTTCACGAATCTATACTTGTCTCATTCGTTCAAGTGGAGAATAACTATGGTTATCAGTTCAATTAGCAAGGCGTGAACAGACAGTGCTATGCATTACAGACCACACCGAGAGGGGGTTGGTGAAGTTACCTAGCGACAAGGATGCCTACGCACGTGGTATGGGGTGTTGCAACGCACAGGATGCTGCGATGACATTACGGAATATCTCTATATTTGACCACAGTGTCGCCACCGCGAGAGCACCGCCGCCGGTGTTGACCACGCCTCACCTGCATCAGCACCGCCGCCGGTGTTGACCACGCCTCACCTGCATCAGCACCGCCGCTGGTGTTGACCACACCTCACCTGCATCAGCACCGCCGCTGGTGTTGATCACGCCTCACCTGCATCAGCACCGCCGCTGGTGTTGACCACGCCTCACCTGCATCAGCACCGACGCTGGTGTTGACCACGCCTCACCTGCATCAGCACCGCCGCTGGTGTTGACCACGCCTCACCAGCATCAGCACCGCCGCTGGTGTTGACCACGCCTCACCTGCATCAGCACCGCCGCTGGTGTTGACCACGCCTCACCTGCATCAGCACCGCCGCTGGTGTTGACCACACCTCACCTTTATCAGCACCGCCGCTGGTGTTGACCACGCCTCACCTGCATCAGCACCGCCGGCCCAAGGTATTTGTCGCCGTTCCACCAATAGGAGGGACACGAAGTGCTGCAGCACGCGCAGAGAATACACTCGTACAGGCCATCCTGGGGACCAGACCTCGACTGTCAATGTCAGTCTGACCCACGGTGACGGCAGCATACAACAGGCCGTTCTGGGGACCAGACCTCCACCGTTAATGTCAGTCTGACCCATGGTGACGGCAACATACAACAGGCCGTTCTGGGGACCAGACCTCCACTGTCAATGTCAGTCTGACACACAGTGACGGCAGCATACAACAGGCCGTTCTGGGGACCAGACGTCCACTGTCAATGTCAATCTGCAATGATCAAACCAACTAAAATATCTAATGCATATTTGCCTATATTAGGTAAATAGCTAAATAAACATATCTGGATCGAGATGTTCACATGCACTGACTCATACCACTACCCAGCACCTATTAAAGAAAAAACTGCACGTGAGTACCGCGTCCTGCGTAATAAACCTGCCGTAAGACATTTATGAATGAAATAGAGAAATAGCTGTTTGGTAATCATTGTACTTGGTAACCAGTGACACTTATTAGGCTTAGAGGAGACATGTACTACATTTTTATTTAAATAAATTGAATAATTTCGCTTATGCAGCATACAATTATTTTTGAATGCAGAGACAATTGTGTATAAAATAGATCTATCTACGTTGTGCTTCCCAGCAGTTTTTGAATGAGGTATACATGGTTTCCTAACAACAAGTTTATTTTCGAGACACCTATTACATTACTTGACTATCGCACATGAACTTTGGCCTTATGGATAGTAAGTTGAATGGTTTTGTAAAGCAAATCGCTGCTACCATTTCAACATTAATTCTCCATTAATATTATCCATATTCTCCATTAATTGCTAGGCACCTCCGGTCTAGCCATGTAGTCGTCCGAGTCGGGTGAGAGGGAAGGCAAGCATATTGTTGTAATAAATTTGGTGAACTACCTACCTTGTTACGTAGGCCCTACAACTAGGTTCTAACACCTACCTACCGTGGAAAATAAAATATTTAACCCATTCTTGAATATAATCTCAGATGACCTTGTCCTTACGTATTCTCATTTTGAACGCGTTCGAGAGAATTGTAATTTCTATGATGTTCAAGATATCGGTAGACAAATTGAAATTGGTCCCGACTTCAACTTAGAAAGAAACATAGATATTCTCCATTTGAATGCAAGGTCCATAGTAAATAAATTTGATGAGCTCAATATCTTCCTAAGCCAACTGAATCACAAATGGAGCTTTATATGTATTTCTGAAACCTGGCTATCAAAAGAAAATGAACAGAAATTTAACTTAGATGATGAAGATTATGAACTATTCTGCCAAAGCAGGGAACACAAAATGGGGGGAGGGTCCGCAATCTATTCCTTGAAATCTCTAAAAGCAAAACAGGTCTATCCATTTGATTTTGTTGCTGCTGAAGCTGAATGTGTTTTTATCCAATAGAATTGAGTAATAAACAAACTATTTTGATATGCCAGATCTATCGTGCACCTGGTCATCATGCACAATTTTTGTCAGAATTTGAAGAGTGCTTAACAACAATAAACCATCTGAACATGCCGACCTACATCATTGGAGGTTTAAATGCTGACCTGTTATCAATTCCAAATGATCATTTTGCGGACTCATTTTTCATGTCTATGTGGTCTCATGGTTTTCTTCCTCTAATATCAAAGGCAACTCATGTATGTGATTCATCATGCACATTGACAATATTTTCTGTAATGATGTATCAAAAATACAACTGTCTGGCATCATTAAATCTGATTTCTCTGTTCACTTCTCTATTTTTACAACATCAGAATTTGCAGTTCAAAAACCAATCAATGCAAAAAGAACAAAAACTGCGTTTGACTTTCACAAAATGGACAGCCTGAGGGATCATCTGACCAATGAACTTCAAGGAATTTTTGATGAAAATGATCCTGAAGAGGCATGCAGCAGCTTAATTAATGCATACAAAAGTGGGATTGATAAATTTACATATACTCAAGTCTTATCACGAAAAACAGCCTCCATAAAACCATGGATTTCACCTGCAATACGCTGTTCAATCAATCAAAAGCAAATATTATTTAATCATAAACTTAAATATCAAACTGCTGAAAGCAAGAAAAGAATCAAACAAGTATAAAAATACACCGATTGCAAGAATTAGAAAGGCAAAAATACTTCATTATGAGGCTAAATTTGACAAACATCAAAATTATCCAAAAGAGACATGGAAAATGCTTCACCAGATACTGAGGCAAACTCCTTCCAAACATAATATCCATGAAAAAATGAACACATATACAGACATTACTATATAAAATGATGCAGCTATAGCTGAAGGATTCAATAAATACTTCACAGAAATTGCACCAAAATTGAGAGAACAGATTCCTCAAAACAACACAAATGCTTTAGAATACATACATATGTACCCAGATATATCAATGGCACTATTAACAGTAACAGAAAACAATTTAGATACAGTGATTGCTTCTTTAAAAAATGTTGGGTCAGGAATTGATGGAATAAATTCTAGGATATTTAAACAATCATATAGGTCAATATTACCACACTTAACCCATGTCATTAACCTATGCCTGAATAGTGGGATCTTCCCCAAGCCATTTAAAATAGCTGTTGTCAAACCCATCTACAAAAAAGGTGACCTAGCAACATAGCAACTACCGACCAATTAGTATTCTTCCATATATGTAAGAAATATTAGAAAAGATCATCTACAATCAACTCTTGGAACATTTCACACTACACAACCTACTTTCTGATAAACAATTTGGTTTCAGAAAAGGTATGTACACATATATGTCTCTTCTCTTAAGACAGAACTTCATCACCAAAGGGTTTGAAAATAATGAATATGTTGTCGGAATCTACCTTGATTTGAGAAAGGCATTTGATACTGTTGACAGGGAAATATTATGTGCAAAATTGGAAAAATATGGTGTGAAGGGAAATGCAATTAAAATGTTAGTCATATATATCAGGAAGAACTCAAGCTACCACGATCAATAGCAGCACCTCTGCTTTCAGAAAAATTGAAATGGATGTACCACAGGGCTCAATTCTATGCCCCTTACTCTAAATAATATACATAAATGATCTTGTAAATTTGGATGTAGAATGTCAGACATTTCTATATGCTGATGACACAGCAATTTTTTTTCTCAAAAGCACTGACCCTAAAGAGCTTCAAAACAAAATAAAAAATTCCTTGCCAACAATTTCACAATGGCTGCATTCAAATCTTTTGTCATTAAATGAAACCAAAACTGTATACCAGTTGTATAACAATCACAAAACGAATATTGATATTGAGATCAAATTTAATGGGATTGCTATTTTGCAACAAAATCCAGTGAAGTACCTTGGTGTATACATAGATGAAAATTTGAAATTTGCATCCCATATCAGCAGTGTCTCAAACATAATAAGTCGTAACATAGGAATGATATCAAAAACAAAATATCTCCTAAGCAAAAATCACCTCTCAAAATTGTATAATGCATTAATTCTCCCATATATAAATTATTGCTGTTTTCTCTGGGGTACAAACTATGCTAATCAGACACACAAATTATCCTTGCTTCAGAAAAGAATGATGCCCATTATTGAGGGTGTATTTCCCCATCAGAGTGCAAACCCTATCTTTAAGAAATACAAAATTGTAAAAGTCCAAGACATAGCAAAACTTCAGATGTTGCTTATTATGCAAAAATTCATTTATAATCAGCTGCCTCATTCTATTAGACCTCTTTTCACGGTATCTCTGAATACCCCATATTCCACAACGTTACAAAACCACTTCCAACACTGCTATTCAAACAAAAATTATCGTCTCTTCACCATTGAATGTTTTGGACCTAAGCTTTGGAATATTATCATAGCAAAACATTTTCTGCATACAGAGATACCAAATTCTAAGACTGTTCTAAAAATCACATAACGACATACTTCTTGAGCAAATACTAAAGACTCATGCATTCACTCTGTCTGTTGGTTGGTTGGTTGGTTGGTTATTGGTTTTACGACACGTCGACCGTTGTCATATAGCGTCGCCAATCTCTCACGCCGATTGGTCGCGGGCGAAGAGTAGCGACAGGTGAGATTCGAACCCACAATCTTTCAATTGCGAGACAAGCATCTTATCCCTAGACCACTCGTCCCCGCACTCTGTCTGTTGAATAGCAGGGGAATACACATATATATATATGTATGTATGTGTGTGTGTATTGTGTATATGTGTGTGTGCGTGTGCGTGTGCTTAACAATATATAGAAGATGAAAAACACCCAACCATAGTTCCTCCCACATTCCACCCAGCAACAAGCTTATGCTTAGCTGGATGGAGTTGTGGGAGGAGCCTAAGTAAAAAAAGCATTTCAAATTAGGAGTGCTCACTACCATCTCGTCACAAACCAGCTACTAACATTATAGTTTAGGCCTTAACTTCTTTTTGGGATGGATCTACGGCCAGTCATATGCCTCCTTTTGGTAAGACTACTTACAGCATTCTTTATTGCTAGTTTTGTTGCTCTAACACTGGGTGCCTTTATGCTCGTTTATTTGTTTTCCATCTCTAAGCTGTGAGTGCCGCGACTTTACTGTGTATTTTATGGTGTTAACGTGAGGTGCTTGCAGTCGTTGGGTAAGGGAAGGGGGCACTCCTGGTCACCTGATCTTGGGTGGCGGACCGTAAAAAAAAGAGAAAAAAGTCTGACCCAGGGTGACGGCAGCATACAACAGGCCGTTCTGGGCACCAGACGTCCACTGTCAATGTCAGTCTGACCCACAGTGACAGCAGCATGCAACAGGCCGTCCTGGGGACCAGACCTCCACCGTCAATATCAGTCTGACCCACGGTGACGGCAGCATGCAACAGGCCGTTCTGGGGACCAGACCTCCACCGTTAATGTCAGTCTGACCCACGGTGACGGCAGCATACAACAGGCCGTTCTGGGGACCAGACGTCCACTGTCAATGTCAGTCTGACCCAAGGCAATGGCAGCATACAACAGGCCGTCCTGGGGACCAGACGTCCACTGTCAATGTCAGCCCGACCCAGGGTAACGGCAGCATACAACAGGCCGTCCTGGGGACCAGACCTCCACTGTCAATGTCAGCCCGACCCAGGGTAATGGCAGCATACAACAGGCCGTCCTGGGGACCAGACCTCCACCGTCAATGTCATAAAGTCATACAGTATTAAGGCTTAATAAGAGCCACAGGGGCCCATCTGGGTTAAGCCTATCTAGAAAAAGTACTAGAAATGTACATACTCCCACCCCAATCAATCCCTTATCCCAAGTTCCTAGGAAGCTATATATCCCAGCCTATCAAGCACCACTCACTTGCTACCGCATAACACCCTCAACAATCACAAGCTCCTCCCATCATACCCATCGTGCCACCATAGACAATCTCATCAGCATCACATCCCGAAGGAAGGTGCCGAATCCACTGCTAGGCACATCCCACACAAATTCATAAAGCGTTCAATCTTAATAAGAGACTCACTTGCTATTGCATAATACACTCAACAATTACAAACTGCTCCCATCATACCCATTGTGCTACCATAGACAATCTCATCAGTATCACATCCCGAAGGAAGGTGCTGAATCCACTGCTAGGTACACCCTATATAAAGTTATAAAGCGTTTAGACTTAATAAGAGACTTACTTGCTGTTGCATAATACACTCAATAATTACAAACTCCTCTCAACTCCCAACTCCTCCCTGTCGATCAACCCTCCTTGGAATACAGAAAAACAATCCCCCTATTCTTATAATGATTGTCTATGCCGTTTTTAAAGATGTTCAGTGTGTTGCTACTGACAATGGTTCCTGGCAGCTGGTTCCAGTGTTCTACTACCCTGTTGGTGAAGAAAGACTGTCTTAACCTTGTCCTGCTGTGATTAACTTTAATTTTGAATTGATGACCTCTAATTGCATCATTTCTGTTAAATTCAAACATTTCCCTGAGATATCCCTGTTCCTGACCATGAACAAATTTAAAAACCTCGATGAGATCTCCTCTCAGCCTTCTATATCTAAGTGAAAACATATTCAATTTCTTCAGTCTTTCCTCATATGCCAGGTTGCCTATACCATTAACTATTTTTGTTGCCCTTTTTTGTACTCTCTCTAAAAGCCAACAATCTTTCTCATAACTAGGGGACCAAGCTTGGACACAGTATTCCAAATGTGGCCTGACATATGCACAGTAAAGCTTCCTGATGACCTCCTCACTTTTGTATGACACATTCCTCTGTATTGCCCCAAGCATTCTTAGTGCCTTCTTCCTGGCTTCTTTGGTCTGTTCTGATGCCCCAAATTTTGTGTTCAAAATAACACCTAAGTCCTTCTCCTGCTGAGTCACAGATAGTACTTGGCCACCCATCAAGTATGGAGCCTTCATATGCTGCCTACCTACATGCATGACTTTGCACTTATCAAAATTAAACTTCATTTGCCATTTTTCGGACCACCTCACTAGCTCGTCTAAGTCTTTCTGCAGCAAAACCTGCTCATTGTGCCCTGTTATTGCCCTAAAGATCTTCAAATCATCCGCAAATTTCAAAACCTTACTGCTTAGGCCACATTCAATGCTATTCACATATATAATGAACAATAGTGGCCGCAGTACCGACCCCTGGGGGACTCCACTAAGAACATTTTGCCATGATGACTTTGTACCATTTAGCATCACTCTCTGCTGTCTATCTGAAAGCCACAACTCTATCCATTTTAGGATGCTACCTGCAATACCATGGACCTGAAGCTGCATCATTAACCGTTTATGGGATACCTTGTCAAAGGCCTTACTAAAGTCAAGATATGCTACATCAACCTGATTTCCCTGATCAAATTGTTATGTAGCAAAATTCAAAAAGTCCAAGAGATTTGTGAGACACGATTGCCCTTTTCTAAACCCATGTTGAGTATCTTGAATTAATCTGTTTCCTTCCAGAAAACTAACTATTCTATCCTTGATAATTGATTCGAGTACCTTGCAGACTAGGGATGTGAGGCTTACTGGCCTATAGTTTTCAACTTTCCCTCTTTCTCCTTTCTTGAAAATAGGAACTACATTTGCCCTTTTCCAATCTGTTGGAATTTCATTTTGCGAAACTGATCTACAAAATATTATACTAAGTGGAATTGCCACTTCCTTTTCAGCTTCCTGCAATACCCTAGCATAAATTCCATCGGGTCCTGCTGCCTTGTTTGGCTTTATTTTTCTGATATAATTGAAAACAATATCACTATCAATGAAATCAACATCGTGTATCTGATCACCTGTCACTGAACTGTGGTTCACGGTTGGCAGATTAGTCACATCCTCCACTGTAAACACTGATTTAAACTGCTTGCTCAGCTCCTCAACCATCTCACCATCCTCACTCAATACAGTCCCATTTACTTCCAGTGGAACAATTGTGCTTGAAACTTTACTTAGCTTGTAGAAACTAAAGAACTTTTTACTGTCCCCATTACAGTTCCTAGCCAAATCCAATTCTTTTGCTCGCTTTGCTGCTCTGATTTTCTGCTTCACAGCATCTCTAGATTTTTGATACGACCTTAGATTTACGATATTTGAAGCTTCCTTAAATACTCTAAATGCACCTTTCTTAGCCTTAATTGCTTTCATCACATCTGGTGTAAGCCATGCTGGCTTTCCTACCCATCTTTTGCGCCTTTGCTTTTGGGGGACATGTCTAATCTGAATTTCCCTCAAGTAGGATTTGAACTTTTCCGACATTTCACAGGCATTTAAATCAAAGAATTCTTCCCATTTTATGGCACTTAAAGCCTCTCTCATGCAGTCAAAGTCTGCCCTATTGAAATTTGGAATCTTTGCCAAATTATCCTTGATTGTCCCTGATGCCTGTGCCTTGAATCTCACTATGTTATGGTCACTTCTTCCCAGAGTTTCTCCTACAGTCAAGTCTTAAACTAAATCACTTAAATCTGAGAAGACAAGGTCCAAGAATGAGCCCTGCCTGGTCGGTTCCGTTACAAACTGGTGTAAGAACAAGTCCTCTTCAAGGCATTTCCTAAACAGTTTACATGATGGGGAGCCAACACCAACATTTTAATATCCTTTTAGATTAAAGTCACCAAGAATAAGGCATTTCCTGTGAAAGTTTCTACTGATTTCCTCACAAATCACCTTATCGAGCTCCAGTTGCTGAGAATGTGGCAAGGTTCCTGATCGATACAAAGCTCCTATCCTCAGTTTATTGCTGTTGCCTTTTCCCACAGCAACATCAAGCCAAATGGACTCCACATACACATTTTTTACCCCATCTGCTACTTTTTGAGAACTGTATAAGCTATTCACATAGAGCATTACACCACCCCATTTCACTGCTGGACCCCTATTGCATGAAAACATATTGTATCCCTGGATATCATAGTCCTGCAAGTTATCCCCAAAATATCCCTCACTGACCCATGCCTCAGTAATGCAAACAAAATCTGGTTTCTCCTCAGCAACATAACAATTGAACTCATCAAATTTGGATCGAATGCTCTGAGCATTAAGTATCATGCACTTAACAAAAGTTCCATGACCCTCTTTGGCTTGTTCATGTTGATTAGCTCTATCATCTCTGGATGAGCTACCACTCTGCCCCCTTGATCTACTGCTACCCCTATTTGCTGACTGTGAGGTTTTATTGCCTATGCTGTCACTATTGGCATATCCCTGAGATGGCAATGCCAATTCTTCCCTCCCCACCCCATTATCTAGTTTCCCTGAAGGCCCTGATGTCAGTCTGACCCACGGTAACGGCAGCATACAACAGGCCGTCCTGGGGACCAGACCTTCACCGTCAATGTCAGTCTGACCCACGGTGACGGCAGCATACAACAGGCCGTTCTGGGGACCAGACGTCCACTGTCAATGTCAGTCTGACCCAAGGCAATGGCAGCATACAACAGGCCATCCTGGGGACCAGACGTCCACTGTCAATGTCAGTCTGACCCAGGGCAATGGCAGCATACAACAGGCCGTCCTGGGGACCAGACGTCCACTGTCAATGTCAGTCTGACCCAGGGTAATGGCAGCATACAACAGGCCGTCCTGGGGACCAGACCTCCACTGTCAATGTCAGTCTGACCCACGGTGGCGGCAGCATACAACAGGCCGTCCTGGGGACCAGACCTCCACTGTCAATGTCAGTCTGACACACAGTGACGGCAGCATACAACAGGCCGTTCTGGGGACCAGACGTCCACTGTCAATGTCAGTCTGACCCACGGTAGCAGCAGCACACACTTGTGGAATATGCACCTGGCATGCGAGCCACTGCGACCACGTCCACACTGGGCACATGGTGCACAACGGTGGCACTGGATATATTTGTGTGTGTTAACGGACATATAGCATACCGAATCTGTTTTCGATGACATCTAAAATCACGTGGAGCCGAAAGCCAGCTGGAAGAGGGAATTGCTAATGTAAAATTACCATTATAAATTACTATTATGCACTACTTTCCCACTACTGGACATTATTACTATTGTGCACATTGCCGCGGCACGGACGCAATCAATGCACTCCCGAGCATCTGCGCAGTAGCCAAGGTGCAGTCAGCGTTGAATTTCCAGGTATGCATCCAAAGCCCGCACCCACACACCAAGAGAGCCAACATCGAACGAGGGCCACACACGGAGCGGAGAGCCGGCGCGCCACCCACCAGCTTCTTGCGGTCGTCGATGCTCTGCACGAACTCGGTCGGCCGGTCCCCGGCGTCGTCGCGCTGCAGCCACGGCTGGATGTTGCGGTACTGCTCGTAGAAGTTGGTCATGTCCGGCACCAGGTCCTTGATGACGTACATGTGCGGCAGCGGATAGACCTTGGTCGGCTTTGTCAGGTTCGTGTCGATCTTGCTGCAGACCGATACGGGCACGTCAACGCCACACGCAACGACGACGCCGACAGCGGCCGGGTGTCGCGTGTCGGCGACAACGGAGAAAAGTGCAGCATGCGTCTGTTTAGCGGCCTCCACGTGAGCAGGGTGACGTGAACAACATGCCCCAGTCGCTCTCAGTACTCGGTGACTATGACACGCAACCTAAATTACGTCTCACTATCATCAAGCGCAACAACATTGACCTTCCGTCGGTTACTAACATGAACGCTCGCGATGACATGAATGTTAAAATGACCATAAATGTGTCCAATCGGTATAGGTCACCACATGACGATGTGGTGTACCGATAATGACCCATGGGGGTCCAGAAGCAAGGGGTGGGGGTGGGGGTGGATCAAGGATACTCCGGCTGTAAATGTGAACATAAAATTTAATGACATTTGTTTCAGATTACAGTAGCTGTAACTATATTAGAAGAAGTCGTAGTGCATTGAGAGCAAAGCATGAACAAATCGGAGTGTTTGCGTGATAAACCAAACGAGACTACACATGCCTTTGCCAAATCCCTTACTAAAAAAGATTTTCCTTCCAAAGTGGTAGGCTTGATCTGCTATAGGTACAGCTGCAAGCATGTTCCCACATAAAATGACGAATTTATGCTGGTAGGAGCCATCTCTGTATCCATATGCGATTTTCGTTTAGCATCATGAAGCTGAATTTCCATGAAAAATATATACTAGCAGACAGAGGCTTAATTTCGCTCTGATGCCGAGCAGTGGTCGAATGACCGAGAGCGGAGGCGATGCTGGTGAGGCTGCTGATGAGGCTGCTGGTCAGGCGTTCACCTGATGCAGGCCAACGTGTTGACGCCGCCTGTGTTCATGCTGCACGAGCCGCAGATGCCCTCGCGGCACGAGCGCCGGAACGTCAGCGTCGGGTCCATCTCGTTCTTGATCTTGATGAGCGCATCCAACAGCATCGGACCGCACGAGTTCAGGTCCACGTCGTAAGTCTAAAGTAGCACGTGCTATGAGGTGAGCACACAATTAGCATGCAACGTCCTGCTGTACAAACACATTTAATCTTTTGTTGCATCGGCAGCTCGGCACTGGCACGCAGTGTGACCCGAGCTAGACGTGTGTCAATTGGTTTGTGATGTGGTAAGTGTGCAGTGCAAACCATTCCGCCAGGATGCCATAATTTCATACCCGACAGCATGAGTCGGATACAAAAAAAACTCAGCCCCGCTCCAAGGACAGATGCAGACTGGTCGCTGCTCTCTGGAGCAGTCAGCAGACTCAGATGTGACCAGAAACCCCAGTTCATGTTTGCGCTCTGGCGGATTTAAGTCCAGAGTAGCGACGACCTGGAACATTGCACCAGAAAACGGTCCCTGGTGAAACGCGGGTTCGAGTCGAACGTGGCGCACACGATTCAGATCAATCCAGTACGACTGGCTACCGGAAATTGAGGGTGTGGGCTAGCTGGGCTGTGTCGGTGCGTCGGCTGCGTACTTTCAATAACTATGCCGCTGGATTGAACTTCCCTCATGAAGTGGCGATTCAACGCAGTAAGTTCTGCTTAGCATGGAACCTGTTATCACAACGCCATAGCATACACAAGGTTTGTAATGCTAGGAAGACCTGATTAAGCTAGACGTTCGGGCTATAAATGGTTGCTTCTTTATGAGAAAACATAATCCGGTGCAAAAACGTATTTTCCTTAAACACATCCACGATGAACGATAAAGAAGGGTGGGAACTCTAGAATAGGAAGCCAATAGATGGCATTAGAATGGAACATGGTCTTGAAACCGCTACTCAAACCACGAATCCCACCTCCCTGTCGCGCAAAAGGTAGTATTGCCATGTAGTACCACAAACAAAAATCCAGTATATTAACAAACAAGATATTGCACTAATGGCAGGTGTGTGTATTAACTGTCGTTATTTCCCCCGCCCCTAACATCTACCCATGACGAGTAAATCACGCCATGTCACCGTACAAGCAACGTGAAAATGTATTAATGTCATTCATCAAAAACCGAATGCATCATATGTGTTTGGGTGCGGCTGCAATGAGTATTGTATTGTATTGTATTGTATTGCATTGAATTACACGTGATCAGGTCGCTCCACAAAATGAGGTCTATTCTTCGACCATCGTCATTACAGAGTACATAGTACATGTCATGTAGAATACAAGTTAAGCTTACACATAAACACAAACACGCTTGCGTGTACGCACGCGCACCTGTGCTTGTGACACAAGCCTTAACACGCGCCCTGGAGGGCCTCTGAAAATTACGCGCACTGGAGGGAGGGGAGATTCCCCCCCCCCTAAGATCTCGGCTCCTATTAACACGCGCCCTGGAGGGCCTCTGAAAATTACGTGCACTGGAGGGGGGGGGGCGGATTCCGCCCCCCCCTAAGATCTCGGCTCCTAGTGAAGCTAGAGGAACGAAATTCGCAGGGTGGATTGGTACGGTAGTGAACTCTATTGTGTGCAAATTGCATGACCTTAGGTCAATATTTTCAAGGTCAAATGAGGTCAAATTTGCACAATTTTCTGGTATTGCGTGGCATGACTTGTCATCGTTATGGATCGCTGTGATTGTGTTTAAATGCTCCAAAATGGGCATCAATGATGTTTTGGACATTACTAATGATGCAATGCAGATGCTAGACCCAACATTTGACCTCAGGTCACCTATATAACACCACTTTATCAGGTAAGTTACCTGTTCCAGTTACCGGAACCGGGCCGCCCGCCCGACTGCTCCGTCGGGCAGCTCGGAGCAATCGGCTTCGTGAAGAAAGGAGTGAAGTACATGAATAAAGTATGGAAACTCAATGACAAACAGTACAATGACAAACAGTAGTGTATTTATGACAACATTCCAGTTGATCAAGTTTGGTTCCATTCACATGTCATAAACTTGACCTGACTTGACCTCGGTGACCTAACATGACCTGAAACTATATACCATATCAATATACATCAAACAAGTCGCTAGTGTTGCCAAGAACGCTTCCATTTTGCGAATATACGGGAAGCAAATCAGCGCCGATTTTTGTGGTCTGGCGCTATAATTGTGTTTAAACTTTAACGGCCCCTAACTTGAAATTTTTTCCGCCGATTTCCATTTTTCTTGCTTTAAACGACGTGTCGGTCATTTCTAAGCAGGTACGCAGAAAATCGCGTATATCGACCGATACAATCTGCAGTTATTTACGAAAAACCGGAGGGGTGGGCGGATTTCGCCCCCCCCCCCTCCAGTGCGCGTGTTAAAGCTGGAGTAACGAAATTCTCAGGGTGGATGGGTACGGTAGAGAACTCTATTGTGTGCATATTTCATGACCTTAGGTCAATATCTTCAAGGTCAAATGAGGTCACATGTCAAAATTTTCTTGTTTTCCGTGGCTTGGCTTGTCATTTGTGTTATGGATCGCTGTGATTGTGTTTATATGCTCCAAAATGGGCATCAACGATGTTTTGGACATTACTAATGATGCAGTACAGACGTTAGACCCGGCATTTGACCTCAGGTCACCTATATAGCAGCACTTTATCAGGTCAGTTACCTGTTCCAGTTACCGGAACCGGGTCGCCCGCCCGACTGCTCCGTCGGGCGGCTCGGCGCAATCAGCTTCGCGAAGAAAGGAGTGAAGTACATGAATAAAGCATGGAAACGCTTAGGTACACAATGACAAACAGTAGTTTTCAGGATGTGTAGGGAGTAACATGCAAAGTGACATCAATCGCATGACAGTTATTTGCAATTATGACAACATTCCAGTTGACCAAGTTTGGTTTGACTTGACCTCGATGACCTAACGTGCCCTTGAAACTATATAGCATAACAATATACATTAAACAAATCGCTAGTGCTGCCAAGAACACTTCCCTTTTGCCAATATACGGGAAGCGCATCAGCGCCGATTTTTTGGTCTGGCACTACGAAATGTTTTGACTTTAACGGCCTCTAACTAAAAAAAACGTCGATTTTCGTTTTTCGTGCTTTAAACGACGCGCCCTACATTTCTAAGCAGGTACGCAAAAAAATGGCGTATATCGACCGGTAAAATCTGGAGTTATGTACGAAAAACCGGAGGGGTGGGCAGATTTCGCTCCCCCCTCCAGTGCGCGTGGAAGGACACACACACACACATGCATACACAAACACGCAACACGCACAGCTCGTGGTCACACAACATACACCATGCATGATAAGACGAGTCAAGAATGACGGATGACGTCACGGATATTTGTCTAAAACAGTCGCTGTGACATGTTGGCAAGACCGCCACCTATGGCACGCTGGTTGCGTAGTTGAGCCGCATGATACATATATTGCCGTTTTCCATGATTGTACTTGTCCCGGTGCAAAAATAGGTGATGTGTCTGCCTAGTGCTTCAGGTCACATGTTGCAGTTGTGTGTCATGGTAAACCGCAGTACAGTTGGAGGCAGTGATAAATTATTCGTGGAATAGGGTGGAATAAATCACTTTCTGAGCACTGAACAGACATCCTTTCCCAGGAAGTATCGACATCGTGCTTGTTGATGTGTGTTTACGAAGCCTCCATGACTCGTTTCTGAGTATTTCGTGCAAACATATCATGATTATGCTCACCATTACGAATTGTGATATCCGTATCCATCTTATACCACAATCCCAGGTACGGAGAACATTGATGATGTGGTCTGCTAAGCAATGCCATCTGCTGATACCATGACATTGCAATCGTTATCGTTAGTACAGGTATCCCTATATTAGGTGTCGCACAAATTAAACGAAAAACATGCACTTATGAGTGCACTACTAACTCAAAATTTAGTTTCAACAACTGAAACGACATTTTAACTGGGATGCTTGTGACAAAATTTCGACATCCCACTTTACTCGTTTTGGCATCTCACACATCACGAAAAACCATTACCTTAGCACTTGTTGGAGGTCAAAATACTGTGAATGAAACAAGTCGAAATATGACACAAACGTTGGTGCACAGTTATTCTAACTGGTTTGTCACATGAGAAATGTAGTCGTATTTGCAACGACCTGAAATAAACATAGCGGAAAAGTTTAAAACTGTCTGCAACTTTGTGCATGATGCATGCACATCGTGCAGAAACATGATAACATTCGACGGTGACATTTAATATGACTTCCTCCCTGTCATATGAAAATAAGTTGTGTGGTGTGTATAGAAGAGAGTAAGCAGACGGTATGGCTACAGTTCAGTGAACATTTACGTAGCTTTTACAACAGAACAGTTGATAAGCCACTAGGCGATCATGTCAGATCGTGTCACATTCATGGCACTGATGGTGATCTTCTTGGCATACAAATTTTGCTAAGGACAAGGATCACGCCAACATAAAAAGTAGTCAGTCTATCTGTATCAGGGATAGAAAGCTGGCTCTGTATCATATTAAAACTGTCACTGTCACAAAACTCAACAACGTAATACTACAAAACTCAGTCCACAAAAATATGACATTTATGCATTGCATGGATGTCCAGGGAAACGACTGGGCGGCCACAGGATGCCGCAGTAGCATTCAGAGCGCCACTGACCTGCATATGCGGCTTATCGCCGGGTTTGTCCGGGTTCCAGCGGTAGATGGAGAACTGTTTGATGCGTCGCTGGGAGGAGGGGCTGGCCGCGGCAGCCGTCTGTGCGCAGCGCACCTGGACGCCATGCCGCGGTTAGAGGCCGTGCAAACTCGCGTCACGCTCGGTGGCCACCATCACAGACATCACAGAAGCATCACAGAAATCACAGAAGCATCACAGAAGCACCACAGACATCACAGAAGCATCACATACACCACAGAAGCATCACATATATCATCGAAGCACCAGACACCACAGAAGCATCGCAGATACCACAGAAGCATCACAGATACCACAGAAGCATCACAGACACCACAGAAGCATCACAGATACCACAGAAGCATCACAGACACCACAGAAGCATCACATATACCACAGAAGCATCATCGATACCATATAAGCATCACAGACACCACAGAAGCATCACAGACACCACAAAATCATCACAGAAATGGTCCAAATTTGCACTGACCTATTGTACAAGCCCACACACAAATGGCAATGCTAGCTGAATTGGTGGGAAGTTCAAGTTGAGGTAGCAAACCATGCACAGCAAACACTGCTCCCCAAAATTGAGGAATGAGATATTAGGGTGAAGCATGGGAGAAAGAATGAACAAGATCAGAGGGTCAAGACCATTTTAACATCATTTCTGTACATACCAGACCCAATGGCTAACCTTTGCAGTGTGAAATTTGAGGAAAAAAATTGTTTGGAAATTTCCAACTAAACAAATTGCTTTCTTGCATGGAAGGTTACACTAGGTTAGGTTATGTTACATCTTTTTTTCCTTTATTTTGAACATTACTTTTTATGCTATATTACCCAACCCCAAGGGGTGTTTTGGGGTGTTACTTTGCCCCCAAAATTAAAAGCATGCATTTGCAGAGGAAATGAGTGGTCACATCATGTTCAGCACATTTATAAACATGGTATTAAAAAAGGAAATTCCAAGAAATTAGAAATTGCATTAAACTGCCAATGTATCCCAAACTGTAGGATCAGCTTTACCAGTGCATAGAAAACAAAAATGTCATCATCCATCCATTTTTTTAAATCAACCACTTGCAATAAACTTATTCCTTCCGATCTATTTTTTGCCTTAGAACATGAAAAATATACAGAGAACCAAGTGTGTGACATCTTTAATTTGTCGGAATATTTTTTTCTTGAATACATCTACAAATACAACCAATCATATGTTATTCTCCACACCGGCAGATCCAGGGAGGGGCCATTCTGGCCATGCCCCCCCTAAAGCACTTAAAAGGGGGCCATAGTGTCTTTTGCCCCCCCCCCAACCAACAGAAGTCAACTAAATTAAAATGCAGTAACCTTTGTCAAGGTTAAAGAAATAGAGTCTGGATGAAAGAATCTCCAATTTTGAAGGATTTAAAAAAAAATCATTGTTTGGAAGCCAGTATGGTAGCATAGTAGATTCTGACACACATCAAGGGTTCCATGCTACTCACGTTCTGCTTACAGCAAGAGTTGACAAAATCGGATCCGGCAGTGTGTACACGTGCACGAACATTGACGTGGTACAAGACGTTGAACGTGAACGTGAACGTTTTGGTAAACAAGAACAAAAATCTGTTAAAATAGAAATGGAGGTAGGCTGGAGGTATAATAAGGAATAATGGTGGAGGTAGGCTGATGCCAAAAACCGAAAGTTGCCCCCCCCCCCCCCAAACAGGTGGGCTAGATCCACCAGTGATTCTCCATACCTGGTGTCAGACATGATAAAGAAGAAATTCAACTCTTCATGCAATAGATTCAATACTCTTTCACATCAAAAACCTAATCTTTCTGGCTTAATTCCACATTCATTATCAACACTGAACATTTGCAACCATATGAGTCAGGAACCTTCAATCAAGGCCAGAAGTTCCCTGCTATGCTGTTAGCATTAAAGGGAACACCGACAATGTTTTGCAAGATTTGATGGCATAGTGGCAGAAAAGTTTGGGATGATTCCGGTTGTTCTGGTTAGGTTAGGTGAGGTTAGATGATACTATGTTATGCTATATTATATTTATTATGATACATTAGCATGGCCTAGATTAGGCTAGGTAGCCATTTTATTTTTTCTATGATTTTTCTATTCATATATAATCTTGAATTCTTGAAATGGGAATTTGAAGCAGAAAAGTCAGCAGACAAACCACATGCAGCCATACAAATCAATGTAAGGATGGCTTTGCTGTGTCCTGGTTGCATTTCAGTACCTCACAAAATTATTAAGCTTTCTTTTGAGGACAATCATGCAAGCTTATAATTTTTCTGACAATACTGTTATTTGAGTGAGGTTATTTGCCCCAATTGTTCCAAGGTCTGCCAGTATTTGTTCTTGAAGGAATTCCATGTCCACAAGATTCATAACTTCCTTCTTGAAGCAGCTTCCCACCTTCCCTCTGCAGCTTTATATGCTGCAGTCTGAGCACTCTACCGGTCAGTCTGACACCATTGGGGTACAAACAGATGAGCCACAGCCTGGACCATCCCATTAAGGTATGTAAATAGGTGGTTTTACAGTATCTTTTTGCTCCCAGGTCATGTGGTCTCAGGAACAAGATAGAGGGAGAAGACCCAGCATAATGATCTGCATACATTAAAAGCAACCACCAAATCTAATTCTCACATCAGTTTTAATAAATAAATATGTTTCATATCGACACTGTTGAAATAAGTAGAATCAAACTTACGAACATCAGCAAATTGCAATACACTTTCTGATTTATGTGGGGACTGCACTCAGCTCTATGGTATCTGGCAGCCATCAGATGAATGCCAGATAACAAATTGGAGCTATGGTTAAATTAGCAAAGGATGAGGTTATAAACCAACTTCCTGAGCAACAGTAGATAAAATTATAACAAAAGTATACTCAGTTGATGTCAACCAAGTTTTTAAATCCATACCTGATACTCCAGACATGCTCACACCACAACTAATAAATATTCACAACACACCCCATGAGTAGGATGCTTGTGCACCAACTGATTTGCTACTTGGTGTCTATTGGGATATGGGTTTCAGAATATAAAATGATGTAAGGAAAATTATACTAAAAGCAATCCATCTAAAATCTTTTTATTCCCACCACCAAGCAACAACTTTTGTGAATGAAAAAGCCGAGAAAATTGATTGAATTCAATGCTTATTAATATTAAATGTTCTCCAATGTAGGGGAGGCGGGGGGGTTGCCGAACACGCTTCGTTTCCCGAACACCTACCTTTGCACGTCTCCCGAGCCACGTTCAGCACGTGAATAACAAAAAGATGGTGGTATTCATAAACAATGAACCTTTCTCTACCGGAATATGTAGGTCCAATGACGCAGTTCTACCGATTCTTTGTGCACGGAGCTAGTGAAGCCCGCGGGCGCCATTTTCAGGCTTCCGAGAGCCGTCGGCTTAAGAAAGCCGTAAGGAAGTCACCTCCGATATTTTTTGCAATTATATCGGTATTTTTTAGCGGATACGAATAACTTGTACCACAACAGCTACAGTGAAGTCTTGTGATTGTGTGGAACCATGTTTTATTTCGCTGCAACGTATTAAACACCGCCTTTATCGGTTCAGAAAAGTGCTCCGCAAACGAGGCAGGCGAATTTCCGTGTGTTCCCTGAACCGAACAGCGGTGTTCGGTATACGGCACGTGCATCTGCGCCCGCTAGGACAAGTGCTAAATTCCAAACAAGGACTTAATTAGCAGTTTAAACCTGCAAGGTTGCACTTGACAAGGGCGGATCCCATGATAATCATTGGAGAAGGGACATATTTCCTCGCAAGGGTGTCCTCGGCGGGGAAATTCCCTGAGTGGGGAGGGGTACACTGGAGTATACTGAAGGTGTACTTTTCCGTCAAAGAATGCGTGCATTTTATCTGAGAGATGCATTTGTCGCTGATAAATCCGTTGAACATAGGTTGGGGAGGATACATTCAAGCCTTCCTGAAGGGGTATCTTTCCCGGCCGGACGGGCGCCACCCTTCCAGGGGGGGGGGACGTACATGCCACTATTGTCCCTTCCCTTGTATCCATCCCTGACACTTGACGATGTAATTCCGCGTATAAACCTTTGCACCACTGTCGGAACATCCTCAGGGAAGTGCGGATCTAAGGGCGCAGGGGGGGGGGTGGGGGCTAATTTAGGGAGGAAAAGGTTATCTGGAGGGGCACAGTCCAACAAATTTCGAAACGAGTGTAATCCCACCTACTGAAGGAAGGGCCTCCGGCAGCTCCAGCTCCCCTGGCGCCCTCTGTTGACGTCCCTATTTGCGAGTCCTGGTGGGGAGGGGCGCCTCATAAGCGGCACGCCGGCCAGGTCGCGGCAGTCGGTTGTCTCGAGGGCGTCGCCGAGCAAGCATTTCTCAGCCGGCCGAGCGCGACACGGCTGCTGATGCAGCCCAGGCTCCACCCGCTTCCCGGCCCACACCGGCGGGCGGAGCAACGGTATCCCTGCCGGCCCAGCCGGCCTAGCGCGAGACTGCTGCTGATACAGCCAAGGCTCCACCAGCTCCCCGGCCCACACCGGCGTGCGGAGCAACGGTATCCCCACCGGCCCAGTCGGCCGAGTGCAAGACGGATGCTGATGCAGCCCAGGCTCCGCCCGCTCCCCAGCCCACACCAGCGCGCGGAGCGACGGCATCCCGCCGTCCCAGTCTGCCGAGCGCGAGACGGCTGCTGATGCAGCCCCGTTGCCGCCAGCTTCCCGGCGCACGTCGGCTCGCGCAGCAGCGCTTAGGAAGGACGCGGACTGGCTATGTGTAAAATGTTCGGCGAGCTGGCGCCACGAGCATGATACCGGGGTGGACAAGGCATGGATCGAGTGCGACACTTGCCCCGCAACTGTGCGCATTGCCCTATGTGAGGGCGAACGACGATAGCGTTAGATTCACCTGTTAGATTCACCTGTCGTCACCTGTTAGACGACGATAGCGAGCACGAAGAAGCCTTCGCAGACTTCGTGTGTGAGGCATGTGCCGGCGCTGTGCCTGCTTAGTGTCAGTTGCTTGTTAGTTAGCCTTGCTTGGTATTTGTGTGTCAGTGTGTCCTTTGAGCAGTGCTGCTCGGTTGTCTGCGCAAATCGTTCACCGCAGACGGTGACGCCTGCACCGATCGTTGCCGCCGTGTTCGCGCGCGGAGACGGATAGTCGAGCCAAGAGGCTTTGCGGGGCATTGCTTTAACGTATGATACAGTCAAGCTCTCCCCCGGTGTCCAGAGGCGTTGCGGGGCATCGCTTGAACGTATGATGTGGTCAAGCCCTCCCCCGGTGTCCAGAGGCTTTGCAGGGAATTGCTTGAACGTATGATCTAGTCAAGCCCTCTTGACGTTTGTCTGTGTTAAATGGCAATAATTCAAGATACTCATTCGCACCAATGGCTGTGCTGAACCACGCTTAGCTCCGTACGTGTTCGAGAACTTGTTCGAGTACTCGGTAGTGCTAGTGCGCGATTACCACGCGACACATATTTTTACGCCGTCGTGAAACATTAATACAAGAATACCTTTGGATATACCTGCTGGTTGGTCATTTGTTTTACGACACGTCGACCGTTGAGTTATATAGCGTCGCCAATCCCTCACGCCGATTGGTCGCGGGCGAAGAGTAGTGACAAGTGGGACTCGAACCCACACTCTTTCGATTGTGAGACGAGCATCTAACCCCTAGACCACTCGTCCCCAGATATACCTGCTCATGAACTGGATTATATGTGGAAGAATTGTGATGGGGCAGCTAGGTCCATTAGCGATGCGGGGCCAACAGGATCAACCAAACCCCCTCCCCCAGTAATAAGCGATAATGTCTAATGGTCAGTGCCAGGGGATGTACTCTCCCTCAATTAGGGATGGATGCACGATTATTATCCGAAGGCACCTCTTCAGGGACACCCATGGTAGCACTCGTCGGAGAAAATAGTGACCCTCCGGACGAATGCTCCGATGATATTACTGGATCCGCCCCTGCCCCCACTAGGAAATTTCCGCTGGTGGATCGGTTCCAATTATCGTCTGAGTGACAAGTATATATGAAGCCATCATTCTGACTATTCAGTCAGATTAGGTGTGCTTTCTTCAATAAAACAAACAAAAACGAAATAAGATTATCTGTTGTCTAATGTACTTTCTACATCCGCCCCTGCCCAGCCCATATAGAGCTGTTCATAAATATATGTGTCAAGGATTATAATTGGAAAATTCCTTAGAAACCAAAAAAAGGAACTTCCATTATGGACAGAAAAAAAATGTGGAAGATATAATTGATTAATTAAAGTGTTCGGGAAACTAGACACCTGGTGTTCGTAATCCACGACAGCAGCATTTTCGTGTTCGGAATACGACACGTCACCACAAAATAATCGCCCGTTTTTCAGCTGCTTCTTGTGAGTGGTTAGAGAATTTCCATCAAAGGAAACTGCATAGATATGGATAGCTTGTTCATTTTTGCATTCTGTAAGCACCGTACAATTACTGGTTCGGCGATACAGAAGCACCGGTAGAGCCATTCAATGTACAATGTCTTAAGTGTTCGGCAACCCCCCCGCCTCCCCTACCTACCTTTTTAGTTCATGTCTGGAATGTTTTAGTTGAAGCCAGGAATGACTTGGAATGATCAAAAGCAACTAGACTGGGAGCAAATTGCAGCTGTAAAACTGCCTAATGTTTGCAGCATTAACTTGTAAAATACTGTTAATATTGCAGCACATTTCCTCATCATCAAATAGTTATGACATGAGCAATTGCATCAACCGCCATTCACTTCAATGCAATCATTCACGAAGAAAATGAGTGGTCACATTTTCTTAATCATGATAAAAAGCATATTATTCACAACAAATCAACTTACCTTAAAACTGCAAAACTACCGATATTCAAGCAGCCCCGCTTGCTGGTACTCACCAAATTCTGTGCGCATTTTGTTCCAAGATTGCCTGCAAGAAGCCTTGACTTGATTACTACCCAGCTCATAGCTCAGATATGCAAGCTCAAGCTGGGAAATGATACCCTGAATGTACTAGTAGTAATATATGATTTAAATCGTGCAGCCAAATCCAGAATACCTAATAAATCTGCACACACGGGAAAACGAATCAAACCCACAGGTATCAGCCCCTATATAAAGGGCCCTGTACCAGACCCCCTCTCTTTTTTCCCTGCAGGACAACACAAAACAGCAGTTCTTGGTGGTGATTATGCAGTGCCACCTGCCGGTGTTACATAATGGTAAACATTTTGATAAAGAAAGGAATGTAATATATGAAACCGAACTTCAATTAAATGCAAGTTTGCATTCAGAATAGTTATTTCTGTAAAATATTTTTGCTATCAATAGTAAGAAAAGAAACAGCTTTTATTTGAAATAAAGTAATTCCACACAAAACAAACACGACTCCTTGCGCGTCTGTGACGATTCCAGCGCATCTCGATTTCTGGCTTTGACGACGGATCAGTTCTATGTTTTTATTCCAAGGGCCATTTGTTATTTGATAAGTTATGTTCCTTTTCCACAGCTTTGGCTCAACATAGTTATCTGAAAGGGCACTTGCCCTAACACAGGTAGGAAGGTGCCAGCACGGTTCTGCAACAAATACGAAAATACAGGAGATGTGGGTGTATTGGTATGGTTCATTCAAAGATATTACATTTTTCGAGTGAATAGGGCTAGATTGATATTGGTAGGTGTGTGGAATGTTCGTGGATAGTTTCATTGGAATTTAGGATGCGTTATTGGTTGGGGTGATGAGTATCCTTTTGTCCAAGCTTATACTATCCTCCCTTTACAGACTGAACCCAGATGGGCCTTTGTGGCTGTTATTGAGTCTGAACACTTGCACTTGAATTAAGTCTGAACACTGAACAAATGCCTTATGAGTTGATGTGATTTAAAAAAATGGGTACAGGAAGAAGTTGCTGGGTAAGCCTTATCAAGTCCTGCCCCTACATTTTTCTCCAATTTGTGCTCAGGGCCTTCTATATAAATTCCACATGAAAGAAGCAAAGGGGTCAGGTTACGGTAATCTTTACCTTTCGTCTGACACATACTGTCAAGGTTAGTGATTTGTAAAGAGGTGTACAGTGGGGAACAGTGACGTCACAGGAGTCGGGTGTCTGTAAAGATACCACCTAACCTAGACTAAGATAATGTAGCATAATATACAAAATGTATCCTAGCATAATATAATCTAACCTAACCTAACCGGAAAACCAGAATTCTCCAAAGCACTTGTGACGTTGTGATGTCACTTCCCTGACTCCTGCGATGTCACTGTTCCCCACTGTACACCTCTTTACAAATAACTAACCTTGGCAGTATGTGTCGGCCAAAAGGTAAAGATTACCAAGGTTACATGCTTTCTTTCTTGGAAATATTTTGGGTATTATTGTACTTTAAGGTGGTAATAAGACAAGTTTTTACACACATTTGCTGGTATTTTTTGCTTTATGGTGGTAACAAGACAAGTTTGTACACACATTTGCCTCCATAAAGCATAAAGCATTATGAAGTTGGAACTTGTTTTTTTTCTTCACAAGTGGCTTATGTTTGGTTAGGTTAGGTTAGGTTCAGTTAGGTTTTCGAATTGTGAAAATTTTCAGAATAAATTGTTTGATGGTTTTCTAATTTCTTTTTTAAATAAATAATATGTCCATTGCCAAAGGGAGGTTAGGCTAGGTTAGATTAGACTGCATTGCATTGAAAAATAATTAAAACATTTCTTTTTTGCTGTTACCTAACTCAAAGCCCCTTTTTTGGTGTTATTTTGCTCACAACCTGAAAAGTAACCATTTCACAGAAAATTAGTGGTCCCATCATCTTACTCACATTCATAAGCCTTGCATTGGAATGTTTCATTCCAAGGATTCATAAAACACCTTAAAGCACAAATTTACCATATTTTGTTCTTTGTTACATTGTAAAAACACATTTTTATTCAAGGATAGGTTAGGCTAGGTTGAGCTTTTAAATTTGAAAAAAAGAAGTTTACCATGATTTTTGTCCTATATGTGTGTTTAGGGTAGGTTTGGTTAGGATGCATTTTTATTTTTACATTATTTTCTATGCCATAAATGTATTATCCATTCCAAAGCTCTTTTGTGTTTTTTTGCCATCCAACTGAAAATAAGCATTTGCAGAGGAGATGAGTGGTCACATCATGTTAATCACATTCATCAACATTGCATTGGAAAAGTAAGTTCCAATAATTTTGTATTAATTATTAATTAATTAATTATATTCATTATTATCTTATGGCACAAATTTATCCATTCCATGGCCATAAAGTCAAAGTCATAAAGTGATCAGGCTTAATAAGAGCCACATTGCCCATCTGAGTTAAGCTTATTAAGGATAAAATTTCATTATATTTTTGGACCCAGACATCACTGGTTTCATGAGAGGTCTCCAGCCCAGGTACCATGCTAACAATTATGTGACATGTATGACTTAAAAGATATAATTTTGGTAGTTGAGAGCACCTCCAGGTGATTTCTTAGAAACTATGTGCTGAACATTCTCATTACTGTTAGACATGCCAGCAAGTTATATCCTGATTGATCTCCATTAATTATATCCATTCAGTGATTATGTTATGCTTCCACCAATGTTGGGATGAAGTATTCCCCCCTCCATACCACAACACATGTGGTTCGAAAGGACTCAATTTACAATTTTACACACGTAGCCAGTCAACTTCCTCTTGAGATAGTCAGTGCCAGGAACTCCCAGTTTGCCAAAGGAGGTTGTTTGATGCATACCCCTGGGAGTTCCAGCCTCAGCATCTTTGTGCTTATCCAACCTCAGCATGCTTGTGAACTCTGCTATTACTCCTACTCTGAAATTATAAATATCATATCCTATTCTGTTGTTATTATCAAATGAACAATGTTTTATTTGCTTTGTCTATGTGACACACTTGCTGATGAATAAATGGGCCTGAATGAAGCTTCATCAGGGAAAGTATGATGTAATAGGAGTGACATTCAGGGGTGGCCAGGGGTGACATTCCACAAAAGCAGACATGCAGAGGGTGTACAAGTTATGATTTTAATTGGAAAAATTAATTAGTTGTACACCTAATTGTTTTTGTTTGTGTCATTTTCACCAACAATTAATGTTTTAAACTATATTTTTCACTGTAAGGAGTCATATCAATCCTTGTCCTGGGTTAGTAGGAAATATGATGCATCCTTGTGTTAAAGAAGGAAAGTATGACATCAAGATGTACCAACTCAGCTTTTTAATAAACCTGACTCAAAATTCAGGGAGGGGCCACAAGGTTGGTGGTTGGTGGATCATTCTGTAGGGGTTCACTGCTTAACTAGATAGGGTTATCAATCCATCATTCACATAATCTTGCTAAAATCGTCAGTTTGGGTGAAGTGTAGGCAATTTTGTTATCAAACAAATAATTTAATGCACATCTTGAGATAAGTGATTATTATTATTATTATAATCACCGAATTATATTAGGTGATTTCTGAAAATGATTGGGAGCACAATACATGAAGGCAATGTGAGGGGGGTATGGACACTAGCGGATCCAGGGAGGGGCCATTCCGGCCATGCCCCCCCCCCCCCGAAGCGCTTAAAGGGGGGGGCATAGTGTCTTTTGCCCGCCCCCCCCACGAAACCAACAGAAGTAAACTAAATTAAAATGCAGTAACCTTTGCCGAGGTTAAAAAATAGCGTCTGGACGAAAGAATCTCTAATTTTAAAGTTTTTGTTGAGAAAAATTGGAAGCTAATATGGTAGCATAGTACATTCTGCCACACATCGAGGGTTCCATGCTGCTCAAGTTCTGCTTACAGCAAGAGTTGACAAAATCGGATCTGCCAGTGTGTACACGTGCACGAACGTAGACGTGGTACAAGACGCTGAACGTGAACGTGAACGTTTTGGGAAACAAGAACAAAAATCCGGTAACTTAGAAACGGTGGAGGTAGGTTGGGGCCCCTACACAGGAAATTATGTTGTCTTTAATTATTATTGTAAAAAATGGGCCCCTTTGACAAATAGTGGTAGAAATCGGATGCTTTTAACCAAAAATAGTGGAAGAATGGGCACCCTCCAAATCCGTTCGACCCCTCCCCTGATGTAATTCCTAAGTACGCCACTGGGGGAGGGGAGGGGGGACTGACGCCCGTCGAAAACAGAAAGTTGCCCCCCCAAACCGGTGGGCTAGATCCGCCAGTGGGTATGGACTGTGGAGGGGGGCACACTCCATAGGGTCACTTGTTAAAATGTGAAATTATTTGGGGGCAAAGCCAACAATGAGGGTGCACTTGCCCCCTCAAAAGTATCTAAAACAACACCCCTGGTTGAGGACAGAATTAATGGAGAAGCAGGTGGTATATGGTCCCTCAGAGATGAGAAGCTTCAGTCGTGCTGAATGTTCATTACTGCAAAGCGCATTTGCTAACGCTGCTTTTGCCAACAGGCGTCTCGATGAAAAGGTCAAAAGCAGGCAGCAGCAAACTATCAAAACCGAAATGGGCCAGCAGATCACAAAAATATCGCGATGCTTGCCTACTTGTGCTTGACTTCGATCACACGATGGTAGATGGCAACACCGACACCTTCATTTGGAAGCTGGGGGAGAACGGCACCATACCTGATGCCATCAAGCAAAATCGAAGTCAGAAACTCTGGACCTACCTGATGCAGGACGTGTTCGACTACCTTCACCAGCAAGGGCGAACGCCGACCGACATTCTTGAGTGCATCGCATCTATGAAGCTTGCGCCCGGTATGGACACCGTCCTGTTCAATATACCGGAAAACTACGACATCATTATCGTCTCCGACTCGAACGCCGTTTTCATCCAGCACATATTGGAGACACAGGGGCTGTTCGACAGAATCGCGCACATATTCACGAACACAGCCAACTTTGACAATGATGGCCGCCTCGTGATTACTCCCTTCTCCGATCAGGACACATGCGACATCTGCGAACGTAATATATGCAAAGGCGAGGCCATGAAAGTTCACGTTGAACGTATGTGCGGTGCCGGCAAGATTTATAGTCGCGTGCTGTACGTGGGCGATGGCCAGAACGATGTCTGCCCATGTCTGAAGCTGGGCAAGAACGACACGATTTTCGCCAGGTCCGGATACAAACTTGAAAGCGAGCTCAAGAAAATTCAACACGAGAAGAAGCAGACAATCAAAGCTGCTGTGGTGATATGGCATGATGCATCCATCCTCATGGATTACGTGTGATACCGAGCACGCTGCTCTAACACTCACTGCCATTTTTCAGTCAGGTGAAATGTGTTGATTGTTGTAGATTCATTAGTTGCGCTACTTAGGAAATTAATTGTGATATTTACTTTGAATCCTTCCGATTCACACGCACGGACCGCCCTTGTATGGTGTGGTGCTTTTGGTATCTCACCGGGGATTGTCGTACTCGGAAACAATTGCCTTCGCTTGCGGGAAATACAGTTATCGTTATCATCTAGATACAAGTCATGCTACGTTTTGAGTATGTGGATTTGTTGTGATTTAGCTTCAGTTGTGTCTGAGTGACTGTTACCGGCAACCATTACCTGAATATAACATCTCATCAATACAGGACATTTCTCTAGTATGTCAGCACGAGTCTGGCCAGTGCTATTGGAAGCGGGGGGAATGATGGATTACTGTCAAATAAAGCGAGTTTATTTCACTTACTTTCGCGTAAAGCGAGTATATTTCACCGCAGTTATACAATGCAGTACGAAACTCGCTGGGATCGCGAATATGGGAAAAGCCGTATCCCAGGAGGCCACAGTAATCCCCTCGACGAACACATGGCTTTATAATTAATAACTGATCATCTTAATCCTAAGCAGACAAAATGATCAATTCTTTCATGAGCACCGCCTCAGTCCATGCAAGCTTTCAATGATGCTCTCTTGCCTGAATGTGAGGTACCTAGGCTGGTTTTGCTTACTGTCTGCTCGAGCTTCCTGTAATCCCAATAGCGCAATGAACTGCCCACGCGAAGTTCCACTAATCGCACGCCCTCGCCGATCACCCCCGTACGCAGGCAAATTAATCTATACAGGCTGCTCCGCGCGGTTCGTTGGAATGAATGCTGAAAAGACGTCGGGTACACCGCTTGAGAGTTGAACATGCGCGAACAACGAACATGGAATGCTTAGCAAGATCTAGCAAGAATCGCTTATGGCGCCCCATTTTACCACCGATTCATTGAGTGCGTGTGTGCTTCCTATAGTTATCCGGTTGACTTGGAATGCGGCGGCTGGCTGGCGTGTACCATCCACCACCTGGCCCGCAGAGACGTCTGACAGATGGCTGGCGTGTACCATCCACCACCTGGCCCGCAGAGACGTCTGACAGATGGCTGGCGTGTACCATCCATCACCTGGCCCGCAGAGACGTCTGACAGATGGCTGGCGTGTACCATCCACCACCTGGCCCGCAGAGACGTCTGACAGATGGCTGGCGTGTACCATCCATCACCTGGCCCGCAGAGATGTCTGACATATGGATGGCGTGTACCATCCACCACCTGGCCTGCAGAGACGTCTGACAGATGGATGGCGTGTACCATCCACCACCTGGCCCGCAGAGACGTCTGACAGATGGCTGGCGTGTACCATCCACCACCTGACCCGCAGAGACGTCTGACAGATGGATGGCGTGTACCATCCACCACCTGGTCTGCAGAGACGTCTGACAGATGGCTGGCGTGTACTGTAAGCAGGTTTACATTTTTTCGGCATGCAATTTTCAGCATTTTTCCATCCGGCCGGGCCGCGGGACGCCGGGCCGGATCTCGGCCACCTTTTCCCTCCCCTCTCACGTTGCCTTCAAACACCGACGAAGCGACCCTCGGTACGTGTCGTCTTCAAAGGCGGCATGGAATAAACAACGGCATCAGCCTCCCGTCTGGACCAAAACAACCGAAGGGTGCCCGGCCAGCTGTGAGCTAGTCCCGGTGAAACCTTACAGACAGTCCCGACAGCCCCAGGCGACTTCGCCACACACATGGCCTGAGGGAAAGAAAGAAAAAGAAAAAACTCCCACCAATCAAAAGACGGAACCCAATCCGGAGCCCTGGGAGTGGCTGGAAATTAGAAAGGGCGGAGCTAAGGAATGGAAGAAATTTTGGCAGCCTAGCAGAAGGGCTCTGGAAAAAAGGAGAGGACAATCTCTCTCGGACGCTCGCTCTCGGACGGTCTCTCTCGCTCAAAATCTCTCTCTCACTCTCACGGACTCTCACATTCACTTAAATGGAGGCAGACGTGAAATGAAGTGCCGGGCGGCGGAGGGTGACCACGGCTGGAGGGCGACGACCATCGGGCATGTTAGTGTCATACGTCTGACATGTCTTCCTCTTTCCCAAACCTTTCCGAACCAACCTAAGTTCTATCACCCAGCTTCTGTCCCCTCAAAGTCATTCACTTACTGAAAGGGGCGACCTGTTTTATGGGAGGGACCAAATAGGATAAATTCAGTCGAATAATCGCCCACCGAGCAAGGACGCAGCACATCCGAGTATGTGACCGTCAGGGTCAGCGTTTGACCTCAGGTCAGGTTTTATGAAATTCAGAAAAAGAAAGTAGTCCACTTGGGTACCGTATGTGAGACAAACGAAGCATTGAATGTAGACTATCTCAACACTGATGCATGCACTAGCAACACAAGAAGCAGCAAACTGCGTGACCTGACCTCTATCGATGACGCATTTCATCAGGTAGCACTAGCATCCCATTCAACAACGCATTCAGAAACGAATTCACCAATGTCCTCCGATTCGTCTGAAAAGTTGGCACAACCTTTGCAGACATACCAGTACATGCATCCCGAAAAGATTTTCTGCTACGACGAACCATTTCGCCTTCAGAGGCGAAAAGGTCAGCCAGGTCAATTCTGGGGTACCGCATAACTTGCCGGAAAATTTCACTTATTGGAATGATCTTAAAGACCTTAAAGCAGAAAAACAATGTAGCTCAGCTAGGAACAGGGCACTCAGAATGCTGGAACTTCTTAATAGAAGTGTGATATATAAGAGCAAGGAAGTCATGACAAAAAAACTGTACTTAGCATACGTGCGACCCCACTTGGAATATTCTGTACAAGCTTGGAGCCCCTACCTAGAAAAAGATATAGACAAGTTAGAAAGAGTGCAGCGCAAAGCAACTAAACTCATCAGTGGAATAGGTAGCTTAGAATATGGAGAAAGGCTGGTGGCATTATATATGTACTCACTCAAGTATAGGAGATTAGGGGGGACATGATTGAAATGTACAAACTTGTTAAAGGACTAGATCAGGTCAATTTAGATGGTGCTCTTCAGTTTAGAGTATCACTCAGGGGTCATCAATTCAGGTTAGACAAGTTGAGGTGTAGGACAGTTAAGCGACAACAGGTCTTCAGTCAAAGGGTTGTTGATGAGTGCAATGGGCTGCCTGCTGATGTTGTGGGGAGTCCCTCATTGAATGTATTTAAAAGTAGGGTGGACAATTTTTTTAGACAGGAAAATCTTGTTTTTTAGTTCTAATTTGTGATGGATGGGGTGAGATTTATGTTAAGTAAGTGTGCACGGCACAGACCCCTTTAAGCAGGCATGGTTGTAGTTGGAAAATTATTGATAAGGCATTCCATCCACATGTGTTAAGAGAGATCAGGGGAGTAGGGCTGGATAGCTAGGGTAGATAGACATTGAAAGGTGTTTGGGATATTAGAGGACTGGTTTCTTCAGGATGTGGGATGGTTGGGAGGGTCTTTTTACCAGGCTTATAGTATCTTCCATTTACAGACTTAACTGGATGGGCCCTTGGGTCTCTTATTAAGTATAAACGCTTTATAACTTTATATACGGTGTACCTAGCAGTGGATTCAGCACCTTCCTTCGGGATGTGATGCTGATGAGATTGTCTAAGGTAGCACAATGGGTATGATGGGAGGAGTTTGTAATTGTTGAGTGTGTAATGCAATAGCAAGTGAGTCTCTTATTAAGTCTAACCGCTTTATAACTTTATATAGGGTGTATCTAGCAGTAGATTCAGCACCTTCCTTCGGGATGTGATACTGATGAGATTGTCTATGGTAGCACAATGGGTATGATGGGAGGAGCTTGTGATTGTTGAGGTTGTTATGCAATAGCAAGTGAATGGTGCTAGATAGGCTAGGATATATAGCTTCCTAGGAACTTGGTATAAGGGATTGATTAGGGTCAGAGTATGTACATTTCTAGTACCTTTTCTAGATAGGCTTAACCCAGATGGGCCCCTGTGGTTTTTATTAAGCCTTAACACTTTATGACTTTATGACTTTAATGATTCAAACGCTTGTGCCACCGCTATCACGGTGGCATGCAGCACACCAAGTCAACTGGTCACTCGAGGTCACCATTGGACCTCAGGTCAACGAAGACTTTAACATTACACCCTATGGGAAAATCACGGTGTACCGAATACAATTTTCCTAAATACATTTATCGGATGGATATTAGCGTCGAATAATCGCCCACAGAGCAAGGACGCAGCACATTCGAGCATGTGACCGTCAACGCCAGCGTTTGACCTCAGGTCAGGTTTTATGGAATTCAGAAAAAGAAAGTAGTCCACTTGGGTACCGTATGTAGGCCAAACGAAGCATTGAATGTAGACTATCTCAACACTGATGCATGCACTAGCAACACAAGAAGCAGCACACTACGTGACCTGACCTCTATCGATGACGCATTTAATCAGGTAGCACTAGCATCCCATTCAACAACGCATTCAGAAACGAATTCACCAATGTCCTCCGATTCGTCTGAAAATTTGGCACAACCTTCGCAGACATACCCGTACATGCATCCCGAAAAGACTTTCTGCTACGACGAACCATTTCGCCTTCAGAGGCGATAAGGTCAGCCAGGTCAATTCTGTGGTACCGCATAACTTGCCGGATAATTCACTTATTGGAATAATTAAAACGCTTGTGCCACCGCTATCACGGTGGCATGCAGCACACCAAGTCAACTGGTCACTCGAGGTCACCATTTGACCTCAGATCAACGAAGACTTTAACATTACACCCTATGGGAATATTACGGTGTACCGAATACAATTTTCCTGAATTCATTTATCGGATAGATATTAGCGTCGAATAATCGCCCACCGAGCAAGGACTCAGCACATCCGAGCATGTGACCGTCAGCGCCAGCGTTTGACCTCAGGTCAGGTTTTATGAAATTCAGAAAAAGAAAGTAGTCCACTTGAGTACCGTATGTGGGCCATGGGAATGGGATGCCAGTGCTACCTGATGAAATGCGTCATCGATAGAGGTCAGATCACGCAGTGTGCTGCTTCTTGTGTTGCTAGTGCATGCATCAGTGTTGAGATAGTCTACATTCAATGCTTCTTTTGGCCCACATACGGTACCCGAGTGGACTATTTTCTTTTTCTGAATTTCATAAAACCTGACCTGAGGTCAAACACTGGCGCTGACGGGCACATGCTCGGACGTGCTGCGTCTTTGCTCGGTGGGCGATTTTCGACGCTAATATCCATCCGATAAATGTATTTAGGAAAATTTTATTCGGTACACCGTGATTTTCCCACAGGGTGTAATGTTAAATCTTCGTTGACCTGAGGTCAAATGGTGAACTTGAAGGTGACATACTTGGATGTGCAGCTTTCTTGTCTGAGGGGATATTTTTTGGCGCTAATGTCCATCCGATGAATGTATTTAGGAAGATATAATCAGGTACCTCGTAGATGGCAATAATGCATGGTCAAAACAATATTTTTCGAATATAGGCCTAACTATGAGATCGTAGGCCAGATGCTTCAATGTGCTGCATCCATGGGCTATAACCAATGTCTGGGTGTTTTTTCGTCGTGCCAAGTAAAATGTTGCGGAAATTATCGGGTACACAAGAATTTGGTATAGTTGCATTTTTGGGGCTTTTTTGGCGAACTGTGATGAATCAGTGGCCATAATGGGTCATTTTGATCGCTGTGCTCTATGTACGTGCTATGTAGACTGTGACCTGCAAAAATCAGGTATATCCAATGTGTCACCATGATTTTATTCGGTACCCCGTAAATAGATATAGTGCATGAGTAAAACCAACTTCGGTGACCTGAGGTAAAACTGTGACATTGAAGTTCACGTATTCCGATGTGCTGCATCTTTGATGGACAGCGGACATCTAGGAGTTGGAATCATTGGGCTAAGTGAAATACTTCGAATTTTATACGGTACACCGTTTTTGACCCGAGTGACCTCTCTGGACCTCTGGAGATCGAACCGCTCGTCCTACTGAAAAATCGTTGTTTGCCTTACTTTTGCATGCGAGAAGGATCATATCCTGAAAAAAATGAACGAATTCGGAGAGTATGCGAATAGGATGCTGAATGCGAATGCCTTGCTAATATCATGGATATCAATTCGTATTAGGTGCATCGATGCAGCCAGCCATTAAATGCAGTCCTCTGAACATCCCAGGCACGCGACAACCGCCGAGACGAGTAATTTCGTGCTTTCTCTGTTTAGCTTGCCATGTCTAGACTCTCCCTGGGTCCAAATATGTTTGACAGGAGTCCTACTGTTGTCGAGTGCACGCTGTCCAGACAGGGACTGTCCCCGGTGAGTGTCGTCAACGGCACAGGCAAGTGCGTAGGAGATGCAGCTCCTCGCCACTCTCTCACTCAGAACGGCCGTGGGCATCCCGGAATCCCGAACAGGTGACGAGACGTCAATCCGAGGCCTCGCATTCGCCAAGACAACCACGCTGCCCAGGAGGCAATCGGCTCCGCCACTGGTGGTGAATTGGTGCCTTAACACGCGCCCTGGAGGGCCTCTGAAAATTACGCGCACTGGATGGGGGGGGGATTCCGCCCCCTAAGATCTCGGCTCCTGTTAAAGTTGGAGTAACGAAATTCGCAGAGTGGATGGGTACGGCAGTGAACTCTATTGTGTCCAAATTGCATGACCTTAGCTCAATATCTTCAAGGTCAAATGAGGTCAAATATGTCAACATTTTCTTGTTTTGCGAGGCTTGGCTTGTAATGGTTATGAATCGCTGTGATTGTGTTTAAATGCTCCAAAATGGGCATTAATGATGTTTTGGACATTACTAATGATGCAATACAGATGCTAGACCCGGTATTTGACCTCAGGTCACCTATATAGCAGCACTTTATCAGGTCAGTTACCGGAACCGGGCCGCCCGCCCGACTGCTCCGTCGGGCAGCTCGGAGCAATCGGCTTCGCGAAGAAAGGAGTGAAGTACATGAATAAAGTATGGAAACGCTTAGGTATACAATGACAAACAGTAGTTTTCAGGATGTGTAAGGAGTAACATGCAAAGCGACATCAATCGCATGACGGTCATTTGCATTTATGACAACATTCCAGTTGACTAAGTTTGGTTCCATTAACTTGTCATGAACTTGACCTGACTGGACCTCGGTGACCTAACATGACCTTGAAACTATATAGCATAACAATATACATCAAACAAGCTGCTAGTGTTGCCAAGAACACTTCCCTTTTGTCAATATACGGGAAGCGCATCAGCGTCGATTTTTGTGGTCTGGAGGTACGAAATGTTTTGACCTTAACGGCGCCTAACTCGAAAAATGTTCGGCCGATTTCCGTTTTTCTTGCTTTAAAAGACGCGCCGGACATTTCTAAGCAGCTACGCAAAAAGCACGTATATCGACCGGCAAAATCTGTTAAGCCGGCGTGTGTTAAGCCGTACCGACTACTCGGGTCATTGTGCTCCCGAGGCTATCCCCGGCGTCTGACACATTAGCGGCTGGTTGGCTGTTGGTTTTTAGGACGTGGCGACTGTTATGGCTTTGCATGGTCGCCAACCTCTCACGCCCATTGGTCGCGGGCGAAAAGCAGCTCGTTTCCGGTTGGGAGCGAGCATCCTACCATCAAACGTATCACCGCCACCATCACGGCTTTATAGGACCAGTTGCTATCTGATCCTCTCAATCAGGGGCTATGTTGGCGCGTGAAGATTTGTCGGGTCAGTTGTGGGCTGATCCTGTCGGGGGCTATGTTGGCGCGTGAAGATTTGTCGGGTCAGTTGTCGGCGGATCCTGTCAGGGGCTATGTTGGCGCGTGAAGATTTGTCGGGTCAGTTGTCGGCTGATCCTGTCAGGGGCTATGTTGGCGCGTGAAGATTTGTCGGGTCAGTTGTCGACTGATCCTGTCAGGGGCTATGTTGGCGCGTGAAGCGGCAACATGAAGCGGCACCGACCTGCCCTGGCAGGGGAGACCAATGCCAACCGGAGCTCCAACCAAGCTATCCGGGTGGCACGATATATTTCAATATTTGAAGAACGAACAGTTGTGCAGCCAGGATTTTCTTTAGGGAGGGGGGATAAAAATGTTTTGAAACAGGGGAACGCTTCCCGCGCGTCGAACACTTGATTTTGGATGACGAAAATGTCTTGCATGGTCTATCGTATTTTTGGATGCCCGGGGGGGGAGGGCCTTTGGCTGCGCCTCTGAAAACGAATGAAGTACGCGAAAGACGTGTATCTTTCACGCTGTATGGGTGAAGAGGTACCAGTGCACCTCCCCTTCCATGAACGAGTTGGCCTCAGCGAGCGATGCACTCGGTGCCGTGTTAAACTAATAGTTTTTCGTCAGGTGTCAGTGGTCGAAACTACTGTAGGACGTCGAAATTTGCAACGGTAATGGTTTCGCTTCACATGTAGTCCAAGTCCTTCAAGCTAAATTTTCAACCAATAACGTTAATCATTAGTGAACGTTTTTGGTTATTTTGGGAGATACCTAACATATGTATACCTATCTTAAGGACAATAAAAAATACCATTCAATACAGAAGTAGCATGGTATAACGGACCACATCATAGGTAAACCTTTCACATATAATGGTGCTACAAGATGCTTGCGTATCACAAACCACAATGGTGAACATAAGCATATTTATACATGTGGTACTGTTCAAAATTAGCCATGGAATCTTCATAAACACATATTAGAAAGCACCATATTGGTGCCTATTTGGAAAGGATGTTCATTCTGTGTTCAGAGTGGTATATTCCACCCTATTTCACGAATAATTTATAACTGCCTCAGTGATGATTGTAAATCAAGTTGCATAAATCCGATAATTGAATAGGTTTATGGAAATTCAGACGCACTCCACAGATATTCGTTCTTCTAAAACCAATCGTACACCCGTGACTATTCAACTCCCATCAGTTTACAAAATTGGTTATATATTTAATTGTCCCTGAGTGAATTGAGAGGTGAGAAACTCTAGGTCTTCTATAGTTCAAAGCCCGAATACCAGAGGTTCAAAGCGGTGGCGCCTATTGGGCTTTTATGTCTAGTTCTTGAGTCTCGTGGAAACTACTGGGGTGGCACAGGCAGAAGGATACACATCATCCCATAGGCAGAAGCATACACAGCTCACAACCGCAAACAGTCGACCCAAGCAATGCAAACTGTAGCAAAGTCCGCCAAAGGGCCGTTCAGAAGCCTACGATATATTCTCAGGAAAAATGGCATATTCGTAATGAGCGCACGCTCGATTTTCAAACCGTTCGCCTCGCGTCTTCCGAGCACTCGAATCAATCCAACGAACCATGGTAGAACGCAAACCCCGAGCGGTGGTGCACCGCATAATGTCTGCAAAACAGAGAAATTGGAGGCAAGCACATGATAGAAAAACAGAGCCCAAATCAACAAGCTCACCCACCAGTCGCCACACCATCCACCCCGTCACAAACATCAACCACACAAACCGTAGGCCGCACCTGCAGTCGTTCACTTCACACCGCATATCCCATGGACGTACTGTCCGACCACTTCATCGCGCGCTCGAGTAGCCACCAGCGAGAGCGGCAACACCACGGCCCGCTGATGCAACACCTCCGGACCAGGTGACCCGCCCAGCCCGCCGGGCTAATCTGTGTGGGCAATCGTTCCGCCGACAGCCGCCTGGTGAACGGGCACCCTGCTCAATCGTGGATCACCTGATGAACCGTGAATCACCTGGTGAACCGCGGATCACCTGGTGAACCGTTTATCACCTGGTGAACCGCGGATCACCTGGTGAACCGTGGATCTCCTGGTGAACCGTGGATCACCTGGTGAACCGCGGATCACATGGTGAACCGTGTATCACCTGGTGAACCGTGGATCACCTGGTGAACCGTGTATCACTTACTGAACAATCACCTGCTCAAGATATTGAGCAATACACGAGCCAAGAGCCAGGTGAGCCAAGAGGTGATGTTGAACCAAGAGGTGACCTCAAGCCAGCATGTTGAGCCAGGGGGTGACCTCATGCCAGCATGCTGAGCCAGGAGGTGACCTCACGCCAGCATGCTGAGCCAGGTGACCTCACCCCAGCAAGTTGAGCCAGGTAACCTCACGCCAGCATGTGGCCTAACGCAAGCATGTTGAGCCAGGAGGAGACCTCACGCCAGCATGTCCAGCCAGGAGGTGACCTCACGCCAGCATGTCCAGCCAGGAGGTAACCTCACGCCAGCATGTTGAGCCAGGAGGTGACCGGCGCCAGCTGCGGCCCGTCGTCGCCGCTAGCGCCGCACGAGCCCTCGACGAACTCGACCGGCTGGCGCAGGTGGCCGAACTCGAACTCCTGCCCGTCGTGACCCAGCGTCGTCGTCGCTGTCGGATCGTCGGTGGCCTGCAGACTCGACGACTTGGTCCAGCGCAGCGTGTTTCTGGAAGGTCGCATCATCGCCGGGTTGTCAAACACTACTCGCACCAAACGAAGCACGTTCATGTCGCAGGATAGGAGTTCGACTCCTGTCATTTACGTCTCTTTTCATTGATACGTTAAGTTATCGCCCCGCGAACCCGAAAAAGCATGCACATATGGTAACGTAGTGACGGTGGTTGGCGGATGTGATGACGGTGGCTGGAGGATGTGGTGACGGTGGCTGGAGGATGTGGTGACGGTGGGTGGAGGATGTGGTGACGATGGCTGAAGGATGTGGTGACGGTGGCTGGAGGACGTGGTTACGGTGGCTAGCGGATGTGGTGACGGTAGGTGGAGGATGTGGTGACGGTGGCTGGAGGATGCGGTTACAGTGGCTGGAGGATGTAGTAAAGGTGGATGTGGTGACGGTGGCTGGTGGATGTGGTGACGGTGGCTGGCGGATGTGGCGACGGTGGTTGGCGAAGGTGAGCACACCATGACGGAGCAGACTCGCAACTCACATTTCACGCTCCAGTTGAGTTCGGATGAGGCCGGCGCTCTTGGCCGTGGCCTGGTCGTGTTTGTTGCAGAGCACCAGCAGCGGCGGTCGAAGACGGGCGATCGTCGGGTCGGTCAGCACCGTGTACAGGTACTCGGCCACGTCCTTGATCTGCTTGTGCACGGTCGTACTGTCGACGACAAACAGGAGGCCGCACGCGGCGCCCTTGCACCTGTCCAGGGCCGCCTGGCGCAGCCGCTCGTGGCCGGGTACGTCCACCAAGTCCAGGTGGCGCTGCGGCAGGACAGACGACCGTCACCAGGCGCAAACAGCGTTCAGCACCGGTGGCCCGCAACACGCATCCACACCACGCCTCAGGGAAATGTACTGCGTTGCATCTGCGGACAACGATCACATGCGTGCTTACTCCGACTACTTTGTGGGAAGCCTACTGTTCTGCACAAAACTAATTCAAACCCCTTTCATAAGGACTAAATTACTATCCGCAATGCTCGGCAAGACAAGGATCGCAGTAAATAGGCCGTTTGACGGGCCTTTCAGAGCGACAGCTTAACCCTCCTCGTCTTTCTGGTCATATCCTCACACCCCGTCTCAGGGGGGGGGGGGGAGGGGTGATACAAACATCGGAAGGCGCTCGACGAGTAGGGCCAGACACCCCCCAAACAAAAATTATCCACACAAAATTGACGTCACTAGGGGGCCTAGGCTTTCACGACTTACATCATGTTTTTGGCTCTGGGGAGTTCATTTCGGGGGATTTGAAGAAGAAAAATATTTGGAATCAGAAAATGAAAGCGAAATCGACCACGTCCGTGATTTATTTCTTCCCAAAACTCAATTTTTGAGTTTTGGGTTTACCCAACTCAAAAATATTTTTGGAAATTTCAAAATTTCGTTTTAAATTTTCTTTAATTATTTGTTTAATGGGTACAGCGGACCGAAAAACGTTGTTCGAAGTCAACTTTCCCCGTAAAAATGCTTATTTTAGCCGGAATCTTCGATTTTACCCCTAATGGGAAAATATTCAACAGTAATAAGTTTAAAAAAAGATGGGGAAAATAAACAATTCCTCTGGTGCGTTTTGTTTCGTCCCTAAAGATAAGCAAACGCTGAAAGTTTCATTAACATATCTTTATCCGTTAAAGCGTGACGGCTGGTTGAACTTTTCTGGAGGTGACCTGACTTGACCTTGACTAGCTCGTTGACCCTACGTGACCGTTGACCTCGTGACTCATCTGAAAGAAAATTGTGGTGGCAGATTGGTGCTTGCGGGCGCGCCGACTACGTGGGCCATCTTGCACCCATACGAGCACTCACCTTGCCATCTGGTGAGTATGAGGCCTCATTAGCCTTGATGGACGTCTGGGTGCTCTTGTAGGTTCCGTGACCGATGTGAGAGAGCAGCAGAGTCTTCCCACTGTCGCAGAGACCCAGCAACAGAATTGCCCTCTGCTGAACGCGTTGCCGCAAAAGCACGATCAGAAAAACTGCAAAGAAAGAGAGAGAGAAATGTGATGTACATAATACACCAAAGCAATGTATGAGATGAACAACACACATACTTATTGCAGAAGGTTATCCACTGGTTAATGATCCATTGATAAGGTCCTTATGTGACTCATGGAGCATCAAAGCAGGCCATGCTATTAATTTTACATTTTTGAATATGACCACCACTTAAATATTGACTTAGCCCACTATATCTTCAAGATTTCACACCAAACCATGACATTTCCCTTCATAATGTTGGGAACATCTTAGCTAGTTAGTTATTTGGGTTTTAGGGCGCATCAACTGCATTGGTTATACAGCGCCCATAACATCTCAGCTAGAGGGAACATAAACACTGCTCACTCCTGCCTATCAATGTGATACAACACCACCACATGTGATACCACATAGTCATGACAGCAGATGTTCCCATATATCAGGAACATCTTAGCTACAGGGAACATAAACACTGCTCACTCCTGCCTATCAATGTGATACAACACCACCACATGTGATACCACATAGTCATGACAGCAGATGTTCCCATATATCAGGCAAATAAAGTAAAGTCAGATAGCTAAAGCACCTTGGCCAATTAACATGTCTTATATCTCTGATGTAAAACGTGCATTCTGTCATCTACTTCCTCATGCTTGAAAACTAATGGTGAAAATTTACATATTCCTGCTCTTTTAATGGAATCGAAGGTTTCTTCGATTTGATTTGTTTCCAAGTTTGTGCATAAATAGTTGTTTGGTGCAAAGCAAATGAAACCCCACAAGGTTTTCAACTTCATATATATATATATAGATATATATATATCCATAGCAATGTGATACATATTCACATTACTCTGGGATATACACATGTTATTTAGTGTGCATGTCCTTCACCTCAGTGCCACATGATGCTATTAGGCTTGCTATCAACGGAATATGCCCACCTGGCACGATCTGGGCTTGCTATCAGTATCTTCCATCACACAAATTGTTTTGTACATACAGCATCTGTATCACCTTGGAGATTGTGAAGCCTAATCCAATTTTGTTTGTGGATGCACTGGTTTGTGTCATCACTGTACATCCATCCATCATGTTGCTAGTAAGGAGGGTCAAGCCAGAGCATGGCCTCTCTCATATGCATGGCACACAGCCTCCTATGATCCATCCAGTCCAGTTTGACCAGGTCTGGCTGTCATACATTTGAAACTGCAACATCTTTGGTTGCAGTGCTTGTGTTCTGATTTCTACACTCAATCAGACAGGTACCCAAATAAGATGTCAAGTGAAGTGGAAATTACACCTCGCTGCTGGAATCAGAACATGGCTTAATTTTCAGAGACAATATTGGCCAGACAAAAAAAATCACTGTACTGTATATTTATGTAGTGCTTGCAATCTGTCAATGAAATCTCGTAGAGGGATCCCTGAAGTCAAATGTGCCCCTCAGCTTAATTTTGTCTTCACATCTTGATCCCAATAGTCTTGATCAAGTGCCCTCAATCTTTGTTTAAAGAAAGAGGTTTGCAACAGCATTTCAGCTTCCAGGCAGTTATCCACAAGCTGTGATGTCATAATACAGCACTTAATGGCATAATTTGCCATCATGCCAAGCCACCAGACTGCCATTTTAATTTCATATTTTCATTACTTTTTGCATATTTTCAACTGTTTTTGTTTTGCAAAAGCACCTGATGGTAGGTAAGGTTAGGTTGGGATAGGTTTTTTAATTTGAAAAATGTTCAGGAAACAAATTGTGTCATTTTTTTATAGTTTAATTTTTCAGAACTTTTTTCTCCAAAGGGAGGTTAGGCTAGACTAGATTATGCTATGTTGCATTTAATTTCTTTTTCATTTAAACATTTCTTTTGATGTCATGTTACCTAACTCAATGCCCCTTTTTGGTGTTATTTGCTCACAACCTGAAAAGCAAGCATATGCATTGAAAATGAGTGATCTCATCATCCTAGTCACATTCATAAACATTGCATTGGAATGATAAATTCCAAGAATTCATAAAACACCTTAAGACACAAAATTACCCCAGAAACATGAATAGATGTACACACTTGGTTGATATCTATGAAGTATGCTTTTATTGTCATTTCATTTACTGGTGCCCTGGAAAAGCTTTAACCATACCACTTGCTAATTTAACCATATGGATAATGTTGTCATTTAGCAGCCATGGATTGAGTTTGTAGAGCTGAGTGCAGTCTCCATGTGAACCAGTAAACTCTTTGCCATTTCCTAACATTTGTTAGTTTCATTCTTTCTATTCCAGCAGCATCACTGGTGAATGCTATTCCATTATTGAAACTGCTCTGAAAATTTCGATTACTGATCACTTATAATTTATGCTTATCAGTATGCCTGGTCTGCTCACTCTAGCATGCTCCTGAACCCACATGACTTGGGAGCAAAATTGAAATGCTGCCATAAAACCACCTATTGTCTTCAGAAAAGTAAAATATTCATGCATGACTTGCTGATATAGGTAAATAACTTACTTGTGCTGATGACCACCGCAGCAATGGCAATTATCACGCCTAGCCCAGGTCCCGTTCGCGCCAGAACTTCAGGCTCGTCCAATCCTGGGTGCTCCATTTCAGGTTTGTTCATTCCTTCAACTTCGATAATTCACAGATGAATGCAAATGAATGAAATCAGCCTCACTCAATACAGACGACAAACGTCTACCACACGGCTACGATATCACACTTCGTACCCGTGAAAGTACCGTGGCGGGCTCCTTATAACCCTACTTTGACTTGGTACCCACTCCCCACAATCGCCATATGCTCCATGTGGTATTTCAATTTTTCAAGCATCCTATGAATTTGTGGACGGATTTTCCGCTAACATGCTGCCAGATTTGCAAAGTTTCTCGTTAAGGTAATGGGTTCTTTTTAGGTGTTTCATAATATCATGGCGATTTATTGGTGGAATATTGGTGAATTAACACAAAAAAACGTGAAACAAAGCAAGTATTAAACTTGGTTAATTTTGATAATTATCCAATAAATATCTTTTTATCATATACAAATATAATAAGAACTTATTTTCTCTAAAAATGTAAAAATTATTGGAAGGAAATATCATTGCGAAATATTTAACTACATTTATGACGAAGTAAGGACGTTCATAAGCCATGACGGCAAATTGGGGAAACATTCCGTGATTTCAATTTGGTTCCTATGGGGGTTGTATGCTAAGGGCTTGCTAGGGGCATTGTATTTTCATTCTACGTATATGAAAGTTTGAAGATGCCCTTTTCGACTCTCATTTCGTCGCTGTCTGATAATCCTTACTTCGGTGCTGGATTTGGCCTTTTTGGGATTGGAGCAGGAGCTGCAATTTTGAGAAAGGGCTCCCAGGTTGGAATGATTTTATTTCGGAGGCATTATATGATGACCATGGAGGTCCCATGTAGGGATAAAAGTTACCAATGGCTTCTTCAGTGGATTACAAAGAAGGGAGCCAAAAATACTCAACATTTAAGTGTAGAAACATCATATAAACAACGTGCCAGTGGGCAGATAGTCACAACCTATGATTTTATTCCAAGTGTTGGTGTGCACATACTCCGGTGAGTTTGTCTTCAATGGAGCATTGTTTTGTATCCACCTAGGTTGCATTTTTGTTGATAGTTACTGAGGGTCAGACTACAAGGTATCATAATCTGGAATACATATAATCAGTGTGCAATAAATAGTTTGAATTGATGCATGCTGGCACACTGCAGAGCATGAAGTGTTCAGACCCGATCTGATATGGCAATATTGATGCTGTCTTGTCTGGTGAGTGCTTTGTGCACCAGACACTAGGTGGTTTTATATCAGCAATTTGCTCTCCTGTCTAGTCACTGGATTCTTCAAAGGCATTCTTGGCTTCAACTAAAACATTCCAAATGTGGACTGAAAAGTATATCATACAGCATTGAATGTTAATAATAATTTTTTTCTAGTAAATTTTTTGCAGCCTTTTCATTGATGCAAATTATTGCTTGGTGGTGGGAAGAAAACAATATTAGACTAAAAAGTTAACTCAGTTAACAGACTTCATGCTAAGTTGACATAATCCTGCTTTGCTATGCAGGCATGTCACAAAGTGGTGGCTGGTCTCGCCAGCATCCTGAGCCACAACATAGAACTCTTGACAATGGACTGCATTTTTTTCCTTGGAAAGCTATCAATTTCATTTGGGCAAGCAGCCCATCCTCACTAAGTGAGCTCAGGCATTCTGAGCCAAAACAGTCAACAAGTTTTTGTGCAGCTCAACACTACATGCTGAGTGCAGATCTAAAGGAACATCTGCTGAAGTTATTCCTGCATATTGCTTGTACAGTGACCATTCTTCCAATAAGAATGTCCACTATCACTCTGGCAAGTCCAGTGCAGCCTCAGGTCACTGAGCCTTTGGGCAGCAGGAAGGATCTGCTTGAGGTGCCTGGGCCATGGAGCCAGCAACAGCACTGCACAGTATACTGCAACTGATTTGCAGTGAGACTGATGGTCTGCCCCATGTAAAATACCCATGCAGCTTCTTGCTTAAGTCTATTTCATGCACACTCCAGACATACCTGGACCACCATGCAGCATGTCAGAGCATGCAATATGCAATGTGTTGGTGCAGCACGAACATGCTGCACAAGCACCCATTTGCACCCAGAAATGTTTTGATGCTATCCAGTTTGACCATCCATGTGATTTCCCAGCAGGATAACCATTTGTGATGATGCATGTTTGTCTTAGCTACAATAGTTACCAAAAAACATCCTCAGATACAACAAGACATGGATTCGAGTTGAGCGTAACAGAGAGAAGGCTGTGGCTCTGGACATACCATGGGAGACAGTGACATTGACAGCACTGGGGAGGAACAAGCAGATCTACTTTGATATGCTTGAAGAGGGTGAGCACTGTTCCAACTGGGAAATGTGAGACATAGAAAATCCCCAGATCTATAGATTGATAAATGCATTCTCTGAATGATCATTTTGAGATGTGAAATATCATATTGCATGTTCATAATTGTCACATATTGGATGGAATCAGATAATTCTTCATAATAGTTGTTATGGTTTGGCCATTCTAACTGTACAACTGAATAATTATATAATTATATTGGATGGAAGTCAGTAGGCCCAGCCCAGTAAGCATTCTGAAAGTCAGCTTCAATCTCAGTCTGCAAAGTATAGCAGTGCAGATAAGGTTTTGTTGCTGAGGTTGGCAGCCAGTTAATTCTGTGTGCTTCCAATTCATGGTGCAGTTGTTTTTCCTCGGGCAGGTGAACAGTGAATTATAACTTTTTCTTATGCTACCTTACAATCCCTGTCCCAGTTAGATTAACCAGCATAAATATGTTCACATGCTCGATAGGCTAAAAAAGCTTCCCTACTCACCTATGCATGACATTTTGCCACCTTCCCTAAGTGCAAGGTGTGCACTGTTGTGAACCCCCACCTTCGATCATTTCCAAAGTAAGAGCAATAATGACGTGAATAAAAAAGCAGCTTGTACGTGACAAGAGGTTGCAGCTGATACCAAGTATGTATACTTTGGCTCAATGTGGGACCACTGTGGCCAAGTTAGCCTGGTGTATGCTTTGCAACAATTGAAGATGTTCACATTTAATCACTCCCTGTGCAAAAGCATTAACCAATGTTCACGTGAAATGTTCAACATATTATTCCTCGGTATAGTGGGATGCACTTTGATACAGATCAAGAATGGGCTGAGGTCCAAGTATTGATGTCATTTTAGAAACCTGTAGAATATGACCCGAAATTACTATTTTCTTTTATTCTGGAGTAAAACTAGATGAAGATTCAGTCTTGCTATCCAGATTAATCACAAATTGACTCAGGCAGAAAAGACCAGCTGCAGTCATGTTTCCCAAATGACCTTGAATGGTCTTGTGAAGGTCAATGGCATGCATGCAATCATATGCAGCAATGGCCCTTTGGAGGAAGAAGCAAGATTAATGTCTGTTAGTTCGAGATTTCAGAAAAACTACCTGAGATGTTCTCTGTGATCATATCACACATCTGCAACCTGACATAATATGTTAAAATTCGTATACCCTAAGGTCTGAAAAGGACAATCGAAGAGGAACAACTTGAGGTGATGTGCTCATTCGCGCCGTTTTTCCGTGGACGCGAAGACTACGAGGCAGAGTTGCATCGAACCACTTTGTGTGGGCGAGCGTTAAGATAAAGGTTAAATACATTTATAACATTTCCCTGTTGTCACATCTCTAGATCCCCTCAAGTTATCCAACTATTATTTCTATCATTTGTGATGTCACCAGTTTGTCTATTCACTTAATATCATACTCTCCCTCGCTTAATATTTCCATATTCATTGTCATCTTTTTGATCCCGTCCTCCCGAGCCCCTCTGACTCTGACACTACAGTATACACGACCCTGAATGTTTCTCCTCCATCCGCCCTGTTTTCTGACACACACGCACGCTGACCTCGGAGCCATACCTCCACTGACTGCACCCGCTCGTGGGCAGCGCGCCAGCTGGCGTTGCGGGAGAACCAGGGCAAGACGCTGATGTACACAGCCGTGGGCTCCGAGTGGCGTCTGTTCGGACATCCGCGCCGACGCCGACCGCTCGACTCTGTCGTTCTCGACGAGGGCGTCGCCGAGCGAATCCTGGCCGACGTCAACGAGTTCCGCAGCACTCCGGCCTGGTACCAAGACAGAGGTGGGTCGCGCTCCCGCTTAGGATAGCTCGATCGGTAGGACGTTGAACTCCTCGTTGCAAGATCGTGAGTTCGAATCCCATAACCGGCGGAGATACCGAGCCCACTCGCGACCGATCGTGAGAGTCTGGCGGCGTCATACGACCTAGCAGTTGACCAGTTGAATGTGTCGTAAAAGAACTCAATTCTTGTTGCCGGATAATCCGCATCGCTGTCCTATCCCTGCGGCCAGGCATTCCGTACCGGCGCGGCTACCTGCTGTACGGCCCGCCCGGCTGCGGAAAGTCCTCCTTCATCACGGCGCTGGCCGGCGAGCTGGGCTACAGCATCTGCGTGCTGAACCTGTCCGAGCGCGGCCTCAGCGACGACCGACTGCACCGGCTGCTGGCCGATGCGCCCACCGAGACCATCATCCTGCTGGAGGACGTGGACGCGGCGTTCGTCAGCCGCGAGGACACGGCCCAGGTGACGGACCGGGGACACTAGGACACAGCGCAAGTGACGGGCCGGGGACATCAGGACACGACCCAGGTGACGGACTGGGGGCACGTCCCAGGTGACGGACCTGGAACACCAGAATACGGCCGATATGACGGACCGGGGACACCAGGACACGGCCCAGGTGGCGGACCGGGACGTGGCCCAGGTGACGGACTTTAGAAGCCGGGACATGACCTAGGTGACGGCCCAGGTAACTGACCGGGCCATGGGGCAGCTGGGCGGTTGGCAGGACACGCCGACACACGGTGTAGCGGAACACGGGTGGCCTCAGGGATGCAACGCGGCCCTTGGTGTCATCTCGCCATGTGCTGCCTTCACTGTTTACAAAATATGGTATGTCATTGCCAATATTTGGTGGTAAGTGCGATTCCTTCTCTCTTTTTGATTTAATTTGATGAAGCACGTTTTGTGGAAGTTGTCGACGCCGAATTTGATTTTCCCTAATATAATATTTCGAAAGCGATGATATACGAATGAGTTGGTAAGTACGCTAGTTTTTCCTTGCTTGCGTTGTGAGACGCACCTCATTTGAACACGCCAACTTGTCTCCGAAGCTCCTCTCAGCTACATCGCTGACACACGTAGACGCTGCCGATACTGACGGTGAAGAGAGCTCCTCTGTTGGTGACGTCATGCACACACCTACGCTGTAAATGGGGAGGTTCTGTTGCAGATAACGTAGCGGAACGAAAGCGCATCCTCCGGCCAACTGAGGACTCTGAGCAATTGCTGAGCGCGCGTGCCGCCGTCTAGTGGGCGGCTAAAGGCATATGTTGTGCACCCGTATTGGCACCGGTCGTGCCCTTTGGCGCAAGATGGCGTTGTCACTAATCGTGATGAACTGTGTTAATTGTGGCTCGTTTCTCTGCTCATCTATAATGCTCTGTGCCCAATAGCCATCTGTCATAATATTATACTTCACTGAACTGACTGACATGCACGCTTGAAGCACTTGCATTTACTTTGCTATATCTGCATACTTTAATGTCATAACTAGGTTCGGCCTGCTTCGGGTATTGTGATCCTCTCTTTCTTCCTCTGTCCTAAAGAGGTCGACCGCACTAAGGGGGCGGTACGGCTAGTCCGTGCACATCCCGGGTGTTATTTGGCAACAATACCTCCCTGACTTTAGAATAGCCAACCTGACCGTTACCAGTACCACTATACCTCTCCAACCTGGTGGCCTTCCCAGATCCTACGCCTATCCACGTACCTAGGCGCTACAACGTCACTGACGCACCTACGCTGTAGATGAGGAGCTTCTGTTGTAGATTACGTCACTGACACACGTGTAGTACAGGTATGGAAGGTGAAGTAAGTTTACACAGATGATGCTACTGGCCCACACCTCCGCTGCAGCTTCTGCCAGTGACTGATGCTCCGTTGTGGATGACCTCACTGACGCACGTGCGCTGTACGTGCTGTGGGCGAGGGCGGCTCCACTGTAGGCGACGTCGCTGACCAACACCTGCGCTGCAGATGCGGGCTGCATACGATGGCCTGTCTCGGGTAACGTTCAGCGGCATGCTCAACTGTCTGGACGGCGTGGCATCTACTGAGGCTCGCATAGTCTTCATGACTACCAACTATCTGGACAGGTAGGGCGGTCGTGTATCGTAACCATACACCAAGGTGCGCCTTGAGTAAGCGTGACTCGTAGCCATAATTAGTTAGTCATTTGGGCTTTAGGGCGCTTCGATCAGAGTTGATAATTCGCGCCCAACTCTCGTAGCCATAAGCTAGCCGGCCAGATGAGATAGTGGGGCCGTGGCTGCCGAGGAAATTGTAGTCTAGGGAGTTTCTGATTGCCACCGCCTTCCACTACTTTAACACCTTCGTGGTGCTAAACTTCACGGTGTCTTCTTCTTTGGTTCAGCCCTTTCACGGTGGCTTGTTTGTGACTCGCCGCAGAGATGCAGCCGCGGTCATATGTGACCCGCTGCAGCTGAACGAAGTCGTGCTGGTGCCTCCATGTCGTTACCCGGCTGGCGAATGAATCATCCCTAAACTGAACACTCCTGCGGACTGAGCTCGTCCCCGGACTTATCTGTGTGAACTGAGCCACCTGGACTGAACTCGTCTCAGTACTGGTTTGTTTATGGCCAGTTTTCACGGCTGGGACGCGGCTTCACCCCCACTCTCCTGCTTTCCTACCCAGACTGCAGTGATCCAAATCTAATGTTGCACCGGGGTTCCGGAAGAAGGTTGGATTTATATCCTGGAATCATGGATTTGGAGAATAAATTTTTAGATCAGATAACTCGTAGATGATAGTTTTCCTCCTGTTTGCGACATCATAAACTCATCTCTACTTTCCAATGAGTTTTGGGCTTTTAATGAAGGAGCAAGACTATCCAGTTACCTCATGGGCTATAAATGACTTTGTAGTCGTCGCGCTCTAAGACCCAAATGATCAATCAATCGATTATTGTCAAACAGTCATTTAACATTACAGCGAGGGAAAGGAGAGGACAATCTCCCCGTGTGGATAGTGTTAAAGGTAACAGGAATCCACGGCTAAGCTGTTTTTTTCATCTCCAAAACTGCCGGAGTGGATAATTATTTCTGAAAGGGTAATGCAGAGTGGATAATTCAATCGAATTATTGTGAAAATTAAGAAGTCCCACCACAAATAACTCCATCATCGGAATATGATTATTTTAATTTACAAAGTATGAACCATTGGTAATTATGATGCACAATTTCTTGTGATCTTGATTGGTACCAAAAAGAAGGGTTTTGTGAAGTCGGTTATGAAACAGAAGTGAAAGGTTATCAATCGAACAGGATAATAGCTAACAAAATGTTCTGGGTATCATCTTAAATTCCAATCTGGAAAAATTGGGGCACTGCCAGACTGGACTCATGATCACCTCTCCCCTCCTTCCTTCCCCTACCCTTCCTTGAAATGGACCCGTGGGCACTTTGGATTCCGGTCTCCATATGACCCCCTCTCAGCACCGGGGATTCGTTTTCGTATTCGCAATCGACCGTCCGCATGCTGTAGCCGGATCCGGGCTTCCTTTTGAGCCGCCGGCCTCCCCGTCCCCAGACTGGATCCAGCGCTGATCCGGCCGGGCCGCGTCGACGTCAAGGAGCACGTGGGTCACGTGACACGCACTCAGCTGCGCCGGCTGTTCCTGCGCTTCTACCCGGGCGAGACGGGAGCGGCAGAGCGGTTTTGCGCGGCGGCAGCCGGTCTCGACAGGCTGCTCAGCGCCGCCACCGTTCAGGGACACTTCATGCTGCACAAACGGCAGCCGGCGCGTGCCGCTGACACGGCCCACCAGCTGGGCGAGTCGTGACCTCGGTCAGTCGCCACCGGCGAGGTCGTGACCCCGGCCTGTCGCTGCTAGTGACGTTGTGACCTCGGTCTATGGTTGTTACTGTTGTGAGCTCAGTCTGTTAACATTGGTGAGATCGTGACCCAGGATTGTCACCACCGGCCGGGTCGTGGCACCTGTTTGTCGCTGTTGGTGAAGTCGTGACCTCCGTCTGGGGCTGGTAGTGGTGCGATGACCTCGGTATGTCGCCATCGGTGGTGGCCATCGGTATGTCGCCATCGCCATTCGTGACCCTGGAGTGTGGCCAGCGGTGAGGTCGTGACCGCGGTATGGGACCGGCTAGTCGCACTCCATGGGTGTTGGCACTGCCCGTGTGCTGCCTGAGCTGTGCGGCTGGGTATTAGCGCGTCTATGTTCGTGCGAATATGCGTGTATGTATCTCTGGGATGGATGCTGTGTTTGATAAGTCACTTGTGTGCCATGCTTGTGAACTAGGTACTTCCAGGCATTGCTGGTCGTCGTAGTGACGTTACTTCCAGTTCAGTGCAGTGTAGTTTCACTTTTTCCTTACTTTGCCAGCATTGGACATGTTCTAATATGATAAACAGAAGTGCTGATGCGAAACTCATTGTAAAAAGTAATTGGCTTTTGAACATATTGGATGGTCGCACGAGTAAAGAAATGTAGAAAGAAGAGTGAAAAAAATATAGTTACAATAGATATAATATACTTTCTGGCCTTTTCAATTTATTTTAGCTCCTGTGATTAGCGGTTATGCTCAAAAGCCGAGTACGTGTTCTGATATCTGACTCTCATACCGTTAGCCGTTTGTATTGTTGGTCAGTTGCGAAATTCCCAACGTCTTTTACAATTAATAGAACTGTTGATGGACGGAAGTATGATGGTTTTGCAACTGAGCGGGGTGATGAGTTTCCGGGCCTACGTGAAGTACCTGGTCATCGACGGATGGGTATTCCATGGTGTGATTTGTCCATTGATTTCGTGCCATATGCTCAGAATTTAAATCTTCACCACTGGTCCTCCGCGACGACTGCAAATAAGCTAATGCTGGTGAATATTAAGGCAAACACCCTGTTACCCATATACCAAGTGTAAATGAAAGATGCGTTCAAACTTTACGCATGAACTCTCTGTAACAACATCAATGCATGCGATGGGGAAAAGTGGGATGCTCATATCAATGCGCTGTTGATCAGGTTTCTTCCGCTGATTTTCGACTATATATTGGAATTTAAGTCAGGATTGCAATGCTCATTCCGGTGCAATGTTACGTGGCAGTCGTAGGCTCAAACAGGGGTAGACAAGTAGGTTCATACTATGTGAACTATAGTCTAGCTTGTGTTGGCTTGACCAATTTTCAGCTGTGTTCCGTGTGACGACCTGGGATTGTTGTCGGGGAGGCCTTCGCCTCACCCCCTGCTGACCGTGACGGTGAACAAGCTAGCTCAAAGGAGCTAAATTCTCGCCTACTATAAAGTCTGCTGCGATATGGACCTGAATTATCTATTACATGCGAACACAGTTTTGCTAAGGACATTAACGGATATAGACAGTTTCAGCAGCAACGCTTCACTACACACAGAACGCACAAACACAGCAATGATAAAACACCAATTACTTCTTCTTTTTCTTGTCCTTCCCTTTGGGGCTTGGCGATTTTGCACTGCCTTTGCCCGCCTTTTTGGCTTTCTTAGCCGCTTTCCTCATCTTTTTCAGCTTCTTCCTGAGCTTCTTGCGCTCCCGGTATCCCTTCCAGAAGGACTGAATCACAATGGCGGCCTCCTCCCGGCGCATTTCCTCCTTGAGTCGCTCATCCTCAAGTCGCAGCTCCTCATCGTCCTCGGCAATGACTCGCGTGTACTCGGCGAATCTCTCCTTCACCTCGGTCAGCGCCTGAAAGTTCTGCTGCTCGCGCCGCAACAAACACCTGGTCAGTTTTCCAATGGTCAGCAACTAGCACTGCGATGAAGAAAATAATCAAAACCGGCTCGTACCGTTCGAGCCGATTTTACTTGATTTATTCGTGACATTAGTGGTGTACGGCTGAATCAAAATATAAAATTATTCCATCGGTTTTATAATCGATCCACTCCGCTAAAGTGCTAAAGCGAATGGACTGATTAGAAATGGTCCAGCATCAATTGATAGCTCTGATGTTTCTGATATCGGGACGAACATCCCCCTCTCTTGACACATGCTACCTGATTTGTGACGGCACACATTGATCGGAATACTGGCAATTATATGTAAGCTTTGACTTCACATAGCTTGCATAATTATGGTCGAAGAAATTCCAGTTAAGTAACCAATTGTAAACATTTCGTTAAATACTTTAGGGACGTAGGTTATAGAGGGGTATTAGATAAGATGATAAGGAATTGTTTTTATAGCGATGTCGTAATGTTTCATGGATTTGAGAGCGATGTATGCTGCTTCCTGGGTCCAACGAGTAAGATACCCTTTGTGTGACCCTTTGGCACAGTGGTGACACCAGTTAGCATGTAATTTATTCGGTTGCTCGTTGGGCAGCAGTCGCTCCGTTGCATCTGTAAAAACCTCTAAAAACAGTTAAGTACAGGTAATTCTGGACAGTTTTTATCAGGCCTAGCCGACCTTTATGCACTCGGTTCCTTCACATGCCACAGTAGTATCGTTTGCAAAAGATAGCAAATGAATCACTAGGTAGTCAAAATTGTGGCTGATGTTAGAGGTTGGTAAGGTAGTGACGAGATGCTGAAATTGGCAAGATAGAGTTTTCTCGCACTTAGACGGTCGCGGATTAATGTCCCGACGTCGGCTTGGTGTGGTTCACAGTAAAAATGCATGCAACCACAAAACATCCAAGGAACATTGTCGTGGACCGGTGGATCCACCTATGGCGGAGCCATGCTTGCGGTGGATTGTGTACGGACAAGTGGTGACACCTGGGGTCTGTTCCCGCGCCATCAACCGGAATAGGTGTAGCTCCAGCCAGAAAACATGTTTCAGGCTGACACAGGGAACGAACGCTTTATTTAAGTTCAAGCGCGAACTTTGTTGTTTCAACGCGAGTTGTCCGGACCCTGACATGAGTTTTCTTTCGGGACATCTGATTTTTTTTTGCGAACCCGGGTCGATTTTTCAGGTCCCGGCGTGATATTTTCGGTGCACCGTCGCGATTTCTCGGGCCCGGGCGCGACCTTGCGATGCGAACTTTCTGTTCCCGACGCGATTTTTTGCGGCATCGTCTGATTTTTCGGAGTCCGGTTAGATTTTCCAGGTTCCTGCGTAATCCTTGTTGGGTCCGGTTCGATCTTCCAAGCCCCCGGCGCGCGATATGTTTGTATCCTGCGTGCGATCGTTGGCTCCATGAAGCTTTTGGCCCCATTTCTCCATGCGGTTTTATGGCCCTTGCGCAGATTTGTTGGTGACTCGACATTATTTTTGGGACCCCCGAACGTTTTTTTTTGTTCGGGCCCGACTGATTTTAAGTGTCGTTTGTCGCGATTTCAGGGCCCCACAATAATGTTCCGGGCCTGGATTCTAATGAAACGGGGTACTTATGAGCTGGGGAACTTGTAGCTCACCCTTTCTCTGGTATTTTAGAAGTTATATGGAAACATTTAGCACTTATGCAACCAAACCTGGCACCTTTTAGCACTTATGAAACTGGGAACTTTTTAGCCCGGGAAATTATGAACGCCTTTCTCATTACAATGCATACGTGCATTGCCGTTCACGAAAGCTACTGAGAGCCTGACACAAGCGAATGAAAGCTAACTAACGCATACTGAGAGAGGAGGCGCAACAAGGTGGTTATGGACCAACAGTAGACTATAATGGTGAAGGTAAGTGCTGTGTATCGTGATGCTTATTAAAAGCGGCAAAGCGAGAAGAACGGCACAAGCATCTTGGTTACTAACTCGTGGCAACAAGCAATATAAATCTGATGCGTGAGCTGCTAAGTCCAAGCTCGGACCTTGATGCTTCGGCTCAATGGTACTTCGCGTGGACTATGAACCAGGAACCCGCGTCAGAATTATTAATTGAATTGATCCAGAATGATGTTCCAACATGAGTATTTTGCTAGCTGAACTGATATTGCCCCTGAAAATTGAGACGTTTTCGAAGCAGTGGAGAGAAAATTGAGTAAATTTGTGCTTAGAGGTGTTTTGAAAATTTTCGGATTCTTTGTTCTCGGAATACCACGTTTATGAACGTGATTCGAAGGATGCTACCACTCGTTTTCGCCGCTCATGCTTACCTTTAGGTTGATGATAATGAACATTCCAATCCTACGTCATCCATGCCGCACTGCTGTTCTCTGTCCCATAATTATATATATCCTTCACCTGGCGTTTCTCAGACGTGATTAAGGGGAAATTCAACACTATGCAGTTGATTCAACACTTCTTCACGTGGAATTGCTTGATTCTGCCTTTGCATTTGCATTTTTGCCACATATATCGCGCACACTTATTCGATACGAACGCGGGAGTAAACCCGATGCAGCCTAGACAGACGGCGCGGGTCGGGGCATGACATATGGATGACGCCATGATCGGCATATCGCTTTTGATTTTTGGATTATAATATATTAGTTTATATTAGTTTAAGTTATATTTGATTGGGTTAGGTAGGTTGGGTTAGGATAGGTTAGGTTAGGTTTTCCTATTTCAGTATTACTTCTCGTTGTACTTCTTGACATTCTTGAGAAGAAGCGGACAAGTTACAGCAGAGGATAGCCGAAGCAGAAATGTTGTCGGTATGACTTTTCCGAGTCCGTTCATCAGTGTGAGAATGGCTTCAGTGTGTGCGAGTTGTGACCCATTCACATACGATATCAATCAACTTTCGTATCGAAACAATTAAGCGAGTTTAGGCGCCACGGTGTTCTTCCGAATTTCCAATCGAAGTCACATGTCCTAATTGTGTGATGGTCTGCCGATTTCAGGAACATCGTTGGTAGTGTTCTGAAACGTTTCCTGTCGCCAAGAGAAAGGAGAAGAGGTGTGAGTTTGTGGCAAGCGACTACAAGGGAACATTGCTTGACGGAGCCCACCTGGAACCGTGGCAAGTTTTGTGTTTCATCAACTTGTGATTGGAAAACGATTTGAATCACAGGTCAGAGTTCCCCAACATGAGAATCGGATCCCAAGCCAGTGCTTATTGGAGGAGTTTTTGTAATGAGGTGACTGATAAGTGGCTGAACAACCAAGGAGCCTATTGGTGGACAGGGAATAGAAGCTGAGATCGATGAAACGCTTCTTGTTAGAAAAAAGTACAACGTTTGCCGTGTGACAGGCCAGATTTTCTCTGTGGCATCGAGCGTGTCTCGAAGCGGCGATTTATCATGCCGCTAGTGGATCCGAGGGTGAGAGTGCCCAACGAAACCGGACAACGTTGGTGCCTGTTATTCGGCGTTATATTCGCCTTGGTTCAATCATCTACAGTGATTGCTGGGGAGCGTACAACACCCTTTCTGAAGAAGGATATGCACACCGTACCATTAATCGTACTGCACATTTTGTTCACCCCTCCAACTACGCCATCCATACCCGGAACATTGAGCGACTCTGAGGATAACGTCAAGGAGTGGGTGAGGCGCCCGGGAATGCAGTCAAGGTACTTGCGGCAGGACCTCGGACGGTACCTGTTCCTGAAGGAATTCGGGGATCGTGGGATACATAACGTCCCTATCGAAACGGCAAAGCTGTGCAAACCACAATCCGAGGAACGTGTTCGTCCATCCAAAAACTACAGTGACGAGGCCAGCGATCCACGTCCGAGACCATCTTTTTTATTGGGTTTGATTCGCGACGCACTTTATGCAATTGCTAATCGGCGCCGCCCACACTTACGCTGTTGGGCCGCGGGATTGGGAAATGTAACCTCACCTGCTTTTGATATTTAAGATTGGCAAGCTCCCTCTCTTTGGCATCGGTGTCCACGTCAAACTTCGTCAGCCTGGCATCCAATGTGTCGTTTAACTCCTGAGATGACATGGATATGAGCTCAGTGAATGATATTCTGGGCAAAGCACTTAAACATTCCAGCAGGTATGCGGCGGCATGGGTACACCAGATTACAGCACTGTTACCAGTCTCATTTGAATGAATCCTTTTCTTTTGTAATACCCCTGCTCATTAACATGCAGGCAGGAGTGCCCTTTCTTACCCATGTGCTCTCACTGCTATTTTTCCTTTAAGCATATACGAGTGGGATGCAAATTAATCTATGTCCCACCACTCCTACTCTTCTTTTGCATTTTGGCAAGAAGGGCTCACCACTAAAATTAGTAGAATTCTGATCACGCTCTGAGACCCAAGCGAACAGACAGCCGAGCTAGTAACATTATCCCGAGCATAACAGCAATTACACCAAGCATAGCAAAATGACAGAGAAATGCGAACACTGAGAAGGGAAGTATGTAAGACCAGAGACATGAAAACAGAAAGCCACAGAGGCAAAGACAAAAACAGAGCAGAACAGACAATAAGTAATAAAGCGTATTGCTACTACTAGCCATACTCATCCATTAGGTCACATCAATTCCTTGATTTTGATCCACAAGATACTTTTTGACATACTTATTCAATGTTGCTTTGTTATGTGGGACTTCATCTATGTTCCTGAATAGATTGAGAATTATTATGTTCCATTTTTGGCGCTATGCATAGTAATGAAAAATACCTATAGTTTGCGGCCGGAAATTGAACGTGAAAGTGTTGTATGATTCTGATGGTACTTGATGCTCTGAAGTGAAAAATAGCTAAGACAGTTAATGGTAAATTTTGAGTACGATTGCGTAGCAAGATATAAGTATGCATTGTTTATCAACCATATCTGGGAATTTAAGTGAATTATGCTTGGAAAGCAATTGAGAAGATGGATACAGGTATGGCTTTGATCAATAATCATCATTATTAATTGTTGGGGTTGACTAGCTTGTTAATATGAGCTATATAATTAATGCCTCAGACAACAGCACAATAGTTTAAGTAAGGAAGGGCTAGCAAATTGTATAGGAGAATTAGTTCACATGATGGGAGAAAACAGCTATCCTCCGTACTCACTCAATATTCCTGGAGCACAAAATGACCTTGGCAGTGAACGCACCTGTAAACTGTAAACTGTAAATTGTAAATTCATCATTATCCTACTCATTTTTGAATAAGTGAGGTCAATGGGACATGGCCGTTTTAAATTTTCACCCACCAGAGTTCTTAAATATCTCACAATTTTCCTTAGAATAGGATGGTTATTTGTTGTAATATCCAGGTTTTCACAGGGATCCTCAAGTATAATTGGTAGTTAGTTTTGATACATTTAAACTAAATCGGTTTGAAGAAAACCATTTTGCAATTTATGGAAGAACATCATCTGTGATGTAAATCACCTACAGTTTTGTCTACAAATGAGATAGCAGTATCATCTGCAAAAAGGAAAATTTATCTTCAAGTGTTCAATAGATTATTTATATAGAGAATATATGAAAGAGGGAACAATATTGAACCTTGTGGGACGCCCATTTTGGCAGGCTTCAGCACTGAATGTATTCCGTGCACTCTGTTTCTTTGAAATCGATTTGTTATATACGATTATATAATACCATGCATTTTACCTCTAATCTCTACGAATTTGATTTTCTGAAGTATAATTTCTATGCTTATTGTATGAAATGTGTTTTTTAGATCCTAGAATGGAGTACAAAATATGTTGCTTTCTTGCAGTGATTTGGCTGCATAGTTAAAGAAAAGTGCAAGTAGTATGCAAGTACTATTATTTTTCCTCAGTCCAAATTGCAAGTGGATTACAAAATATGGTTGGAATCTAGGAAACAGATTATGTGAGGAGGTAATATTTTTTATAGTGCTTTTGAGAAGAAAAAAATATGCAAGAGAGATTAGCCGATAATTTTTGAATTTGCTTTTCTCTCCGGACTAATAAACTAGAATTATAAGGCCACGTTAAAGATTATCCAGGAAGACATAGGCTGTTACACATGAATTAAAAAGAGTTACATGGGGAATGATATTTGTATTCATGCTCAGAAATATCTTTGTACTAATTCCGTCTATGCCACCTCCCATCTGGCTTAGTGATTTGACAATAGTTTGAATTTCCTGTTGATTGGTATGAAGGTTGTTTTCAACATTGGCATGCATTTGAGTATTATGATAATATATCGGACTGTTGTCTGGTATTGGTATTTTGCTCTCGAATTCAGGGCCTATCTATGCAAAAATGGCGTTAAATCCATTAGGGATATCATGTTGTACATATTTTTGTCCTATTTGTCAAATAATTTGGACAGAATGTCTTCTCTGTTTGATTTTGATTTATTAACTAGCTAATTCAAGATCATCCAGGTTTTCCCCACTGTCTGTTTCCTTGAAAATCCTATCGATAGTATAATCTTCTGGATCTTTAATCTTGCGGTTGATTATATCCATGGTGCCACACTTCGGCAACGTTTTCTTTCATTTTTAAATCAGCTATTGCGACAGCCAAATTATGGAGAGAGAGAAAGGGAGACAAGAGAGGGAGAGAGAGAGAGAGAGAGAGAGAGAGAGAGAGAGAGAGAGAGAGAGAGAGAGAGAGAGAGAGAGAGAGAGAGAGAGAGAGAGAGAGAGAGAGAGAGAGAGAGAGAGAGAGAGAGAGAGAGAGAGAGAGAGAGAGAGAGAGAGAGAGAGAGAGAGAGAGAGAGAGAGAGAGAGAGAGAGAGAGAGAGAGAGAGAGAGAGAGAGAGAGAGAGAGAGAGAGAGAGAGAGAGAGACAGAGAGAGAGAGAGACCAAAACACCCAGGTCGCCGTCTTTGCTGGTCGCCGTCTCTCTGCTCTATCTTTCCTCTCTTTTCTCTTTCTCTATCCCCTTCTCTCCATCTATATCTCACTCTCTCCATTTCTATCTCCCTCTTTCTGCCTTCATCTCCCCTCCCTCTCTACACTGCCCGTTGTAATTACTCCACGGTCATTATTAGCACTTGTTGGGGGGGGCGGTCTCTTATTCCATTCGTTCGGTGATGTCTACCTTACTTCTTGCTACATTTCCCTCCCACGTGGCCAGCTTTTCTGCCGCAGCGTGTCAGATCTCAATCCCTGGATCCCGGTGCTGAAGCATGCAGCGCCCTGTCGTGGCGTTTCCTTATCCTTTCGTGATGCAACGCCTATGCTTCCCGCTGCCTACACAGTCGTAGTCCCTGCTGAAAAGGCCACATCCTTCCACATACAGAGAGTATCAGTGGTCCAGGAGCACAGCCTGGATATAAATATTCGTACGCAGCTCATTGGAGGCTTCGGTTATGCCCTCCGTGGTGTCCAAGAGGTGAGGGTGAGGACGTCACATCCTTTGTGTCAATTCCTTTCGTGCAGATCCCAGTGGCGTAAGCTAAACTAAACCTAGGATATGTTGCGGGGACATGTACCCCCATGCTATGAGCTGTGATCTACGAGCTTGGCCACTACCGCTCTAACACCGTACATCCGTGTCGCCGTATGAACGACTAGACCGCGCCGGCGCTGGTCTCCTTACGTCCAGCGTGTCCCGCAGGCAGCTCTCGATCTCGGTGTTGACTCTGGTCTCGTAGTCGCACGCGAGGCGCGCGTCCTCCGCCTCGGCGCGCTTCTGGAGTCGGCGGAAGTGGGTGTTGGCCTCGTCGGAGGCGAGCAGCGCTGCTGAGGACGCCCGGATGTAGCGCACCTCCATACCGGTGCGCGCCAGCACCTCCTGTAGCTCGTCCTGTCCAACAAGTGCACCACTATCCAGCTGCACCGGACCATGTCTATCGATGTGCCCTAAAACCCTAATCACACACACACACCCACACACACACACACACACACACACACCGGACCATGTCTATCGATGTGCCCTAAAACCCTAATCACACACACACACACACACACACACCGGACCATGTCTATCGATGTGCCCTAAAACCCCAATCACACACACACACATACACACACACCGGACCATGTCTATCGATGTGCCCTAAAACCCTAATCACACACACACACACACCGGACCATGTCTATCGATGTGCCCTAAAACCCCAATCACACACACACACACACACACACACACACCGGACCATGTCTATCGATGTGCCCTAAAACCCTAATCACACACACACACACACGCATACACACACACACGCACACACACACACACGCACACACACACACACACGCACACACGCACACACGCAAGCACGCACGCACGCACGCACGCACGCACGCACGCACGCACGCACACACACACACACACACACACACACACACACACACACACACACACCGGACCATGGCTGGATATGCTCCTTCCTCGTGCTTAGTTATGCCCACCACTAAACGGAACATGTCGACGCGGGAGCCTCCACCCTGGACGACCTGGATGACGCTTGGATCATCGAATCATGAGCAGTGTGGAACCTGGTTCACACCGTGCTAGGTGACTGTACCAATGTCTGTGTAACTCCTATGAGAGGCTAGGCTCGGTTAAGGTAGGAATCGTAGATGGACCTGCCTGTGTCTTCTCGCCACATCTAGTATGGTGGTATGCTACAAGCTAATTTTTCATATTGGTATGCTACTGGATAGTTTGCCATACACAAGCAGGTGTCTGATATTCCAACGGCGTGAAGTTTAATTTCCAGCATCAACGGCATGGGAACCACTCGATTTCGATGGATGTATGTCAATACCACAGCTTTGGTATGTAGGCAAGTTCGTTTCGTCTGGCTGTGATGGTCTGGTATTTGCATCGCGTTTGCGGTAAATGGGTCTCAATTCCAACAAGTTATCAAATACAAGTCCTCAAATCCAACAGCCGTTAATGCCCATGTATTTGCCGGGCTGATAATTAAGCAACACGGCAACAACTTGTGCAACGGTTTGAACAGCATTGCCACCAACCGTCCAAACGTCTTACCGCTCAACTCTGCCTCACCTCGCCGACCGTTCAGACCCGGCTACCTAACCAGGACCAGTCACGCACCGCTCGGCCACACCTGACACGGAGCAATCACATGCCGAAACTCGGATGAAGGGGCTCGGTCGACGACTCCGACCAGCCTCCTGCCCTACATGTGCAGTGATGACATGGCGCAATGGTGGCACAGCACAATGACTTCCCTGCCCCCATGGTCCCTGGCCCTATGGCCGCCGCGCCGACACCGGATCTGACTAAAGCATAACATTCCGCCGCAGCCGCTGCTCGAGGCAACAACTGAAACACGAGCGTAAGCCGACACCGGTCGACGGTTTCCAATCAGAGCTTTCATGGCAGGACCAGACGAGTCCGGACACATGGGAGCCAAACGCATTTCGAAAGAGGGGTCCGAATTTGACTTCATTACAGGTAGCCAAAAGTTCACTATAGCTTACGCTTAAGAAATAGCGCTGTATAATTTTAATTTAGCCTCCAAAATAATGAACTGCCTGGTCTAGGTTCGTGGTGCCTTCGGCTCAAACAGCATGAACAGAAGATTGAAAAGAGAGAAGCAGAATCATAGAGTCATTTCGAAGGCGCTTGTTTTGGATTGAAGGAAGCGGGAACCGATTTTCGCATTCGCCTATGTCTTCTGAATAGGATCCATCTGGTCAACAACGGAACAGATTCCCGGCTTTACAATAATGTAGTGTATTCATATAGGCCCACGGCAGCTGTGCTACCGTCGTACCAGGTGGCCACTTGCGGACGCTGCGGGGCGACATCCGTTCTCCGCTGATATACTTCTAAATCTACGGATTGTCGGCCAAGCCTACCTTCAGTTCAAAGATGCGCTTATTGCGTTCCGTTATTTCCGTAGCCATAGCAACCCTCAGCTCTCTGATCTCCTGCTGTAGTGCCGCGTTTCGTCGCGAAGTCGCGATCGCGTCGTCCTGAAATCACGCAGCAAGAGTACATCGCATCTGGTTTTGCTCCCTGTCTGGAGTCGCGACGCTGCACCATGCAGTGTACTCAGTGTAGTGCGTACTCTGCATGGTGAAACGTTTGCGACAGAAAACAGCACACAAAGACACATTCGCAGCCGATTTAATCATAACAATTTCCGTTTGTTATATCACCGTGGAACTTGCCGGAATCTGGCGGATTATTTCGCGTATTCTTCGTCTGCTGTTTCCAAACTGTTGTTGCCTCAATTAACAAATGCAACACATGCAACACATGATAAACACTTCCCGCCTGTTCCGCTTCACCAGGCTAGCTATCAATAAGGATACTTCCGCCTCCTATACCTGCTAACCGAGCAGGTATAGGAGCTAACCGGGCATATAGACCGGGCCTAGCATCGATAATCACACGCTGCTGCCTCCTGCACCTGCTACCTTGACCGATCATGGCCTCGATTATCACGCTGCCGCCTGCCGTACCTGTCCCTTTGACTGGATCTCACCTCAATCAGGACGTACTCCCGGCGGCGGATGGTCTCCGCCTGCACTGCTTCCAACAGTGGCACGTAGGAGCTTTCTCGTCGCAGTTCCCTGACCAGTCGGGTGATTACCTGCCAACACACAAAGCTACATGCCACTGACAATGCGGCAGGAGGCATACGCTCACAGCACTGCCAGATGCAGACACTGGAGCACCGTAGCACGGTGCCTGCAGCCACTGGCGGATCCAGGGAGGGGCCATTCTGGCCTTGGCCCGAAGCGCTGAAGGGGGGGGCATAGTGTCTTTCCCCCCCCCCCCGAAACCAACAGAAGTAAACTAAATTTAAATGCAGTAACCTTTGCCTAGGTTAAAAAATAGCGTCCGGATGAAAGAATCTCCAATTTTAAAGGTATTTTGTTTAATAATTGTTTGGAAGACCAATATGGTATCAGTAGATTCTGACACCCATCGAGGATTCCATGCTGCTCAAGTTCTGCTTACAGCAAGAGTTGAGACAAGAGTGTACACACTGCTTACAGCAGTGTGTACACGTGCACGAACGTTGACGTGGTACAAGACGTTGAACGTAAACGTAAACGTTATGGTAAACAAGAACAAAAATCCGGTAACTTAGAAACGATGGAGGTAGGCTGGGGCCCCTTATGGAAATTATGTTGTCATTTTTTTAAAGGCCCCTTTGCCAAATAGTGGTCGAAATCCGGTGCTTTTAAACCAAAAATAGTGGGAGGATGGATACCCTCCAAATTTGTTCGACCCCTCCCCTGATGCAATTCCTAGATACGCCACGGGGGGGAGGGGCTGACGCCGAAAACCGAAAGTCCACCCCCCAAAAAAAACCGGTGGGCTAGATCCGCCAATGCATGCAGCACTATCGCTGCCCGAATGGTAGCACTCCCGATGGTGCAGCTTCGATTTCGTCCTGCCTGAAAACACGAGCACCCAAGGTTCGAATCGCCTTACGCACTCGCATTTCTGCCGTGGCTCATGGTCAGCTGGGTGGCCGCGTCGGTCATTGGTGATACGCTAAACTCCGAGACACGAGCTCCACCACTGGGCACGGCCGAGGGACGCAAAGTTTCATTTTACGCTTAGCATTGAGATAACAGCCGTTGTAAGAAAACCCTCGTTTTGGGACAAAACGAACACAAAACACAACCCAAAACCTTTTTTGTGGAGGTGGGTCTGTCGGAACGCATGGTCGTGTGGTTGAATTTATTGGTGAGATCGATTTCTTATTATGCTGGGGGACGTTCATGTTTCCACGTGCTGACAATGTTCCAGTCGGGGGAGGGGAAGGGTCTTAGAACCCGTGTATCCTAGAACTGCCAGGGAATGTTACCTCTCCTTATATTTTTTACAGTATAGTCGCCGAACACGTGGCGCAATCGGGCTTAATTTAAGCACACCTGACAGCGATTTTCTGATGTTCACATTTTTCTTTGAGAACCCAGGGTTTCTGAGCTAGACATCAAAATCAAAACAATTTGTTTCCCCTGCTCACAGTTTTCAGACTAACTAATCGTAGCGCAAACACCAGACTCTTTTGATAAAACGCATTGTCTTCTATAAGTGTGAACAGTATCAGGTAGCTATCAGGTCAAATCATGGTGGCATGACCCAAAATGTGTACTGGCACCCCTCTCCGCAGAAATGACGAATTGTCGAGATGTCATTGATCGTCTTTACGCAGTTAACTGATATCACCTGATTCTATTACATGAGATAGCATGTCTTGTACGTGCAGTTCAGTGTTTTCACCTTTAAGGTCATCCTTAGTCAATTGCCCAGGTGACTGGCTGGCCTAAGTTGATCCTCTTTTTGCAGACCATTGACTGCTAGTATAGTTTTGAACGCCGAATTCTAATTCAGCACTCTTTTTCCCATCCAGCGCCAGCATTGTAATAATAACACATAGGTCATCCTAGGCCAATGATCCAAGTGGCCTGGTGGGAGCCAAGTTTATCTTTACGCAACAAATTGTTGTCTATAATAGTCTATGCTGAATTAGATTCACCATTTTGCCTCCAAAATGCACAAACTATAAAATCGATGAGGTGTGAAGTGTCCCTCAGAAAGAGGGTGACCATGCCCGGTCATGTGCTACTACCAGTGGCGTCGCCACGAAATTCTTCCAGGGGGGGGGGGGGCAATGTTCATAGGGGGCCTCCTGTTCCCCAAAAGGGGGCCTCCACTGTTTTTAAAAAAAAAAATTATTAAACATAATATGCATGGGTGAATACGAACCTAACAAAATAATCCATCACAAAAAAAAGAAAGAAAAAAACATTCATTCAGGCACATCATACCTTGCTGTGTTGCCATATATCATCAACAATGACATCCTCTATGGCAAGGTAGACTTTTTTTAAAAAAAGTTATCTTTATGAATTATAGGAACTAGATTCTGTCTTCAGTTTTCGTTTGATTTGTATAATTCCATAAAGTAACGTCCAAGACATTTCTTTAGCACTGCTTGTTTCCTTGGCACCTGTTCTATTCTGGGAAATATTTGGCAAATTACACTGTTCCAGGAGGTCCTGTGTTAGGGCCTCCTATTGCTTTTTAATCTCTTAGCATGGTTCCCGAATGGGAACATGATTTCATATTGATGTCTTGTTTGTTCTTGGCATGGTGCATCATTTACGCAAAACGCAATAGCAAGAATCATTTTTTTTCGCTGAGAACTAAGCCATACCATGGTATAAATAAGCAAATGTGGATAAATAAGTCAGTGCCAAAACAAACCAATATCTTTATGCGTTATCGACGAGAAGAATCTTCCCACTGGCCTCCAGATTGTAGCGAGCTGGTGGGGCTCGTGCTGAGCATATCTGAAAGATATCTCCCATTGATCAACCCACTTCTATGTCCACCAAGTGTAACTGAATATAGCTAGGTTCATCACTACTGTTCGTAATTCCCACCAGCTTGATCTCATAAACAAGCTTAAACGATCATTTCTCAGTCCTCGGACGACAATTTCGCGAATGCGACAACGAGAAGTGAATTGAATTGGTTTTCTGATCGTCATCTTAGGGATTTATTTCTTTCTTTTTTATAACATTTGGTGCTGGCTGCAAGGCACTTGGCACAGATAATAAATCTAGATAAGATAATAAATCCTCCGCGAATAAATTCACGGCAAGAACAAGCATTGAACAACAATGCATCAATGGCAATGCAACAATGTAACAATGATAATACATAAATAATGCAAAACCTTCGAATTCCACGCCTTCACGCCCATGGTTATCGCTGTGCTGTACCGTTTTGTAAATTGTGTCGTTGAGAAGGTACTGAAGCTGGGAAGCTCTAATCATGCAGGCTGTAGTCACAGAAGACAACTTTGTAGGAAGAAAATACGTTTTAAAACATCGTTCCTCCCATTTAATATGGGGCATCGGTGTTGTTTTGTATGTTTGTGACGGGGAATTTTCCCCCGAAATGTTGACCTTCCTCCATGGGCGTAAGTTTTCCGATTTAGACCACTATTTTGTCAAAGGGGACCATTTTAAATACAATAATTAGTGGTCGACTGGATTATCCTGTGGAGGGCCCTAATCTATCACTATCATTTCTGATTCGTCTGATTTCAACCCTAGCTCCCCCACCCTGTTCGAATGTATTATTTTGGCATCCCTTGACAAGTCACCTCGCACTGCTGAAATTACACCTACGCAAATCACTTTAAAATATAAAATGTCCCAGTTTCAGACATTCCGGTTCATAGTGCCCGGTCGCCACGACTCCAACGTTATTGCACGTGCACACCCATCTTGCGCATTCGGCGCATTCGCCACACTTCGTGCGATGCTACGGATTCTGCTGGTACTCCTACGCTTTGCTAATTATTGCCACATGATAGACTTGTGCCATATCTGACGTGATAAAATGCTTCGTATGGTCGTTCACTGCGAAAATTCGATGAATTAAATTCGATCCTTAGTTCCCTACTTCCCATATTTTATGGTAAAGAAATGCGGATACCCGCTGAGCTTTGATTCACCTCATATCTTTGATTAAACATGCTTCCAGGTTGGCTACCGAACCGAGGCCCAGCCTGAGTGTACTTCTTTGAACCCGTTTCGTATTTCTTCGTCTACGGATGTGTCTTAAGGCTCCAATCCATTTTTGTTAGAGATCCAACGCATTTTCGAAACTACTGCTCGTATTAGGGTTTGTTGCTTTTTTGTACACCGAATACTTTTTTTAGTTGTCGGGACGTTTTCAAAGATCTCGATGTGTTTACTTAGTGCCCGGCATTTTTGTTCGTTTCGGACCATGTTGCTTTTTGCGGCCCCAGCCTCTTTTCAGGCCCTTGTGCAGTCATATGGTCCCTGTGTGCCTTGAGAGCTTCCGGTGTTTTTTTTTAATGATGTTTTTTAGAGTTCCCGGTATATATAGTTATGGCTACAGCACATGTTTTCGGGTCCTGTCGCTTTTTGCGAGACTGCGCTTTGGAGGGCCAGTCGCATTCTAGGTCCTCGTTGTGCTCTTAGGGTCCCGCTGTGTTCATTTGGGGCTTCTGACGCACATTTGTGGTGTCCCGGTACGATTTCGGGGCTTTTTCTGGGTCCTATCGCGACTTGTCGCGTCCAGGCGCGTGGTTCCGGGACCCAACGCCAGTTATCTGGGCTCAACGCGATTTTGTGGATCTCTTCTGAATTTTCTTTAAATTCCGAATCCCAGCCTCATTTTTTCGAGTCCCTGGCGCCATGTTTTTGTATCTCACCTCGATTTTCTTCGAGCTCCGGTATGTTTTTCGATGCCGTACGCGATTTGTCAAGGCATCTGATGACAGGTTCGGTGCTCCAGAACCATTGTCCTGACCTGGGCTTTTTTGGAATCCCTCATTATTTTGGAGGGCTCCGGCTTTATTTTTCGGATACCGATGCGACTTTGGGGTCACACGGTGCCTATGTGGGGCCCTAGACGCCAATTGTTGGCAGCCCCGACGTTAATTGTTTATGCCCAGACCAAATTTTTGGTACTACCGATGGGAATTGTGGGTCCGAGCGCGAAATTTGGTGGGACCGGTTCGAGTTTGCGGGGCGCGTTGTACCTAGCTGTGACCCCAACGCGATCTCGGCGGTTCCTGTTGCATATTTTTGTGCCTCGGAGCGAGTTTTCTGGGGCCCGGCGTATTTACTAGGAGTCTCTATGCGAATTCTGGTGGACCGACGCGAATTTGTGTGGACCCAGCGCGACTTTTGGGGACCTTGGCTCGATTCTTGGGAGCATATCCCTCTTAAGAGGGATGGGGCATTTGCCCTTTTGATATGTCACTGCGGCCACCAAAGGACTTTTTTCAGCCGACGGCACCTTTTGGAGTATAATGCCCTCCGGGCAATTTTTTCCGGACCTGTTCTTAATTTTCCGGTGCTGGGGTCGATTCTATCGAGACTCGGTGTGAACTTTTGGACATCGAGTTCTATTTTCTTAAAGGTCCTTATGCGATATTTTTCGGTCCTGGTACGATTCTTCGGTTTCCAGGTGCGATTTTTTTCGGTGCCCTGACACGTTTTTTTCCAGTGCCCAACGGGTTTGGGGGGACTTTGACCCGATTTTTTTTGTGGAGCAGGGTGACATTCCGGTTAATAATTGATTTTTGGGGGCAGCTGTAACCTTTTGGGTCCAGGCGCGACCTTTTTGGTGTCCAGTGAGATTTTCAAGGGCTGCGACGCGACTTTTTTTCTAGTCCAATGTAATCTTTTATGTCCCGACGTCATTTGCTTGGATCCCTAGCTCGAGTTTTAGCGACCTAGACACTTTGTGGGTGTCCAATACGTTTTTGATGCTTTTGGTGTCGTTGTTGGGGCCCCAGAGTGATTATCCATGTTCGGATTGTTTTTCGTTGCCCCGGCTTCATTTGTGTCCCAATGATACTGTTGGGGAACGGTACTACCTATCGTGCCCCTGGCGTGATTTTCATCGTCCGAGCGTGAATTTTTGGTACCCCTAGGCTCAGCGTGATATTCAGGGGCCCCGGCCGGATCTTTTTGGGCCCATATCGTGATTTTCAAGTACCCCGGCACGATTCCTAGCATTTCAGGGGCTTCTTGCAAATTATAGACCTCCTCTCGCGTCTTAGGGGTCTCGCCTCATTTCCTGGAGCCTTTTTACCGGCTTTTGGACGTCTTCTCGTGCATCCTACCCTCCTCCATATTCAATGGTCCTCCTCTCCCGTTTTGGAGGGCCTCCTCCCACATCCTAAGGCCCCTTTAACGTGGCATGGGGCTTCCTCTCATGTTCCAGGGGCATCCTCTGCCAAATTAGGGGCCTCCTGCCACGCCTCGTGGGCCTCCTTTGTCCTCGCAAAGTTTACCCGTCTTGAGGGATCTTCAATTTGGAAACCTCGCCTCCTTCCATACCTGCTACCTGCCACTCCCATCTTAAGTGCCTTCTCTCATTTCCTGGGAATTCCTTCCGGTCGTCGGGGCTTCATTCGGCCCTGGAAACCTCCTACTCGATCTCGAGGGACTCCTCTCGAGTCCGGCAGGGACCTCCTTTTCTCTTTTAGAGGCTTTCTTTTTCAAATTAGGGGCCTCCTCTCACGTCTTCGGAGCCTCCTGTTCTGTGTTTTGTTTATATCTTTGCCCATTTTAAGGGTGGCCTCTTATCTCCTGGTGGATTCCTGTTCTCTCTCAGGTACCTCCTCTCCCAAATTACAAGCAACCTTTCCTATCTCAGTTACCTTGTCATTTCCTGGGGACCCTCTTACCGGTCTTGAAGGCTTCTTTCTCGCCTGGGAGCCATCCCTCTTATCTAATTGCCCTTCTCTCATATTTTAGGGGCTTCCTCGTTTATCATAGGGTCTCATTTCCAATCTTATATCGCCCTCTTCCGAATTAGGTGCTTCCTGCCACTTTTCAGGATCATCCTTTTCTATCTTGGTGGAATCTTACCCGTTTTAGGGACTGCTTTTGCGTCTCCGAAACCTCATCTCATATCCACTGGCTTTATGTTCCGTCTTTGGGCCTCCTCTCATTTTCTGAGGTCTCCCTTCCCGTATTGGGCCACCTTTGCAATCCTGGGGCCTCCTTTGCAATCCTGGGGCCTTCTTTGCAATCCTGGAGGCCTCCTTTGCAATCCTGGGGACTTCCTGTTCATTCCTGGGGGCCTCCTGTGCAATCCTGAAGTCCTCCTTTGCAATCCTGGGGGCCTCCTTTGCAATCCTGGGGGCCTCCTTTGCAATCCTGGGGGCCTCCTTTGCAATATTGGGGACCTCCTTTCCAATCCTGAGTGCCTCCTTTGTAATCCTGGAGGCCTCCTTTGCAATCTTGGGGCCTCCTTTGCAATCCTGGGGGGCCTCCTTTGTAATACTGGAGGCCTCCTTTGCGTTCCTGGGGGCCTCCTTTGCAATCCTGGGGCCTCCTTTGTAATCCTGGAGGCCTCCTTTGCATTCCTGGGGCCTCCTTTGCATTCCTGGAGGCCTCCTTTGCATTCCTGGGGGCCTCCTTTGCAATCCTTGGGGTCTTCTTTACAATCCTTGGGGCCTTCTTTGCATTCCTGGGAGCCTCCTTTGCAATCCTGGAGTCCTCCTTTGCATTCCTGGGGGCCTCCTTTGCAATCCTTGGGGCCTCCTTTGCATTCCTGAGGGCCTCCTTTGCAATCCTGAAGTCCTCCTTTGCGATCCTGGGGGCCTCCTTTGCATTCTTGGGAGCCTCCTTTGCATTTCTGGAGGCATCCTTTGCTATCTTGGGGGCCTCCTTTGCAATCCTGGGGCCTCCTTTGTAATACTGGAGTCCTCCTTTGCAATCCTGGGGGCCTCTTTTGCAATCCTGGGGCCTTCTGTGTAATCCTGGAGGCCTTTTTTCAATCCTGGGACCTCCTTTGCATTCCTGGGGGCCTCCTTTGCAATCCTGGGGGCCTCCTCTGTAATCCTTCGGGCCTCCTTTGCATTCCTGAGGGCCTCCTTTGCAATCCTGAAGTCCTCCTTTGCGATCCTGGGGGCATCCTTTGCATTCCTGGGGGCCTCCTTTGCATTTCTGGAGGCCTCCTTTGCTATCTTGGGGGCCTCCTTTGCAATCCTGGGGCCTCCTTTGTAATACTGGAGTCCTCCTTTGCAATTATGGGGCCTCTTTTTTAATCCTGGGGCCTTCTTTGTAATCCTGGAGGCCTTTCTTCCAATCCTGGGGCCTACTTTGCATTCCTGGGGGCCTCCTTTGCAATCCTGGGGGCCTCCTTTGCGATCCTGGGGGCCTCCTTTGCATTTCTGGAGGCCTCCTTTGCTATCTTGGGGGCCTCCTTTGCAATCCTGGGGCCTCCTTTGTAATACTGGAGTCCTCCTTTGCAATCCTGGGGGCCTTTTTGCAATCCTGGGGCCTTCTTTGTAATCCTGGGGGCCTTTTTTGCAATCTTGGGGCCTCCTTTGCATTCCTGGGGGCCTCCTTTGCAATCCTGGGGGCCTCCTTTGTAATTCTGGGGGCCTCCTTTGCATTCCTGGGGGCCTCCTTTGCAATCCTGGAGTCCTCCTTTGCGATCCTGGAGGCCTCTTTTGCAATCCTGGGGGCATCCTTTTCAATACTGGGGCCTCCTTTGTAATCCTGGGGGCCTGCTTTGTAATCCTGGGGGCCTCCTATCCTCTCCTAGGTGACTCCTTCTTCAAATTAGGGGCCTCCTCTCACGTCTTGGAGGCCTCCTCTCATGTCTCGTCAGCCTCCTTGCTCACTTTTTTTGCTGTGCATTCCCGGATAGGGGCCTCCTGAAATTTCAGGGGGGGGCGGCGCCCCCCCCAGTCTCACGGCAGGGGGGGCGACTGCCCCCCCCCTGCCCCCCCGGTGGCGACGCCCTTGGCTACTACATGACATTTCACCAAGTCTGGGCACAATGTGCTGCAGTGCACCTTTTCAAGTCCATTTGTCTTTGTTCCATCGCTTTACCGTTCGTAGATTCGAAGGTACGGTACAGTTGCGTTCGAACGCGGAAAAAAACAATGCTGTTTCCCACGCCCTCAGCGCTCGACTTTGGCATTGAATTCGTATTTTGATAATACTGCGCCAGAAGCTCGGCTAGCTATTTTTGTGAAGTTGTACCCACAAATATCATTTGGTTAGAGGCTAGGAGTTCAAAACCGGCAAAGTAGACCTGTGAGTCTGCGACACCCCGACATTGACCTATTTAACCTGACCTGGAGGTTGAATGGTAGAAGGTAGACAGCATTTATTTAGACTACTGAGCAGATATAGGGTGAAGCTACTCGCCAGTGAAAACCGTGTTTTTCTACTTAGTTTAGAACAAAGGTTGGAAGGCGATGAGACAAATTGTGCAACCCTCCAGCAGAAGTAGGGGAATGGTCTGCGGGTGGCAGTTTGCGGGTAATTGGATCCGGACGTTTATGGGTGGCGTCTTGACCGAAAACTATGTTGTGGTGCGTTTTTTCTTCATTTTACCATGTCAGTTACGCTCCCCTCCCCCCCTCCCCCGCTTCGGATCAGAAATTCGTTGGTGTGGCTATGGACGTTAGCGATATGTTACGCTTGTTATCACTGGTGTTGCGCTTGGCGAGATCGGGCAGGTGATGGCGCCACGTATTCCGTCGAGGTCGCGGTGGGGCCCCCCGTCAGTCTGATGGTCGCGTCGATTTGCCTAGCTAAATAGTATGCTGGTGTTCAAACGACACATCTTTGAGCGTAGGAAGCGACCCGAATCGCCAACGTCTGTTTACCTGTGGCAAAGGTCGATAGGTCTGTCGTGAGCTGTACCGTCCTGGTGACCTGCTCACGGCTGCAGGTCAGCATCTCGACTTACCTTGGCGTGGTAGGCTCTGTCCTGCTGGATCTTCACTAGGCTTGGACTGGCTGGTACTATGTGGTCGCCGTGGGTGCCCTTGATTTGTATTGGTTCGTCCTCCTGCCTCCGAAACCTGGTTCGCACCGCGTGATAGTTATGTGGGCTTCATTGTCACTTGGTTGGCTGATGTTACAAAACAGAAAGTACACTTTAGTTGTTTTATAGGATGTTTTAGAGTGATGTCTGGATTGAACATTATCCGATGATAATAAGTGTCGATGCATTAATATCTATATTTTGCAAATAGTGTGGCGAACAGAAGCCTGTTGGTAACTTAAGTAGTACTTTGTGCGTTAATTCATCTTAACTTCACTTATGTTGGTCTATATTGTTGGTGATGACAAGTCATATTTTACCTTTGACGTAGCGTTTCGTTGTCATCGACGCAGTCCTTGATGTAAGGCGCGGTGATGATCTTGCCAAGTATCTCCAACTGCTGGAGATACTCGTCCAGCAGAGCCTTCACTACCTGACGACACAGTTGTTCTCCTATCAGCCCTGGCTATCCGGGCGGTGCGTGGAAAGAAAGGGCGTACATTTCAGAAGATATAAGTTCAGTATAGCCTTCGACCTTGTATTTTATTTCCTGTTCTTTTCTCTAGCTTCCGATATCAAGTTTCTAATGATATAACAGTCATCAATCTGTCATATTTTGAACTAGAACAGCGTATGGGCCTAGGATCACAAGGCTTAAAATTGATTTTGAAAGGAGAGAAGACGTTATCCACAACAATCTACCAAGTTTAAATAATTATTGGGTGGTTCGTTGTCATTGCTGATGTACAGTTGCAGTCTATATTATTCATGTCTGAATGTATCTCTGAATAATAATTGTACGCGTGTTGAAACACACCAGATATGTATATTTGGGAAAGACGCTGAGGGCCTGGCCGCGATGAAAACTGAAACTGTACAGTAAGGTTGGAGTATAACGTGCTTCTGAAACATTATTTTTCTACAACGCGGATAACGTTTAATGTGTAATCAAATGCGTTGGAAGGGATGTATTGTAGAGTAGTCCTTGTAGCTACGAAAATGTCATATATGCATTTGAACAAAATGCAGAGTTCCCTTTTTGCTGTAAATTATGGCTGCATCTACATGTCGACTCTCTAATTACTGCTGCATGGGTATAGCATCACGACTGTCCGGAAAATGCCGTCCGGGTGCAGTTTTAGTTAACGTTTCGCGCGTGGCTACATTCGGAGTAATTAACGTCTCGCGCGTGACTACATTCGGACTAATTAGCGTCTCGCGCGTGGCTACATTCGGACTAATTAGCGTCTCGCACGTGGCCACATTCGGACTAATTAGCGTCTCGCGCGTGGCTACATTCGGACTGACATCTCAAGCGTGGCCCCAGCCTGACTGACGTCTCAAGCGTGACCCCAGCCTGACTGACGTCTCAGGCTTGACCCCAGCCTGACTGACGTCTCAGGCGTGACCCCAGCCTGGCTGACGTCTCAGGCGTGGCCCCAGCCTGACTGACGTCTCAGGCTTGACCCCAGCCTGACTGACGTCTCAGGGATGGCCCCAGCCTGACTGACGTCTCAAGCGTGACCCCAGCCTGACTGACGTCTCAGGCTTGACCCCAGCCTGACTGACGTCTCAGGCGTGACCCCAGCCTGACTGACGTCTCAGGCGTGACCCCAGCCTGACTGACGTCTCAGGCTTGACCCCAGCCTGACTGACGTCTCAAGCGTGACCCCAGCCTGGCTGACGTCTCAGGCGTGGCCCCAGCCTGACTGACGTCTCAGGCGTGGCCCCAGCCTGACTGACGTCTCAGGGATGGCCCCAGCCTGACTGACTTCTCAGGCGTGGCCCCAGCCTGACTGACGTCTCAGGCGTGACCCCAGCCTGACTGACGTCTCAGGCGTGACCCCAGTCTGACTAACGTCTCAGGAGTGCTTATAGTTTCACTGACGTATCGAGCTATCCATAGTCTGGACAACATGTTCCGCGCAGATGCCGTTTGATGCACTTCCTACGTCTACATCAGAGACGGCTTACATGCCTCCTGACGTAGGTGTCTGCCTTGGAGATGACTGTCGGATCTCCTGACCTGGACGTCCACCTCACACACGTCTATTCCATGATCTCCTTACCTGGGCTTCCACCTCACAGATGTCCATCCTGTGTATCTGCTGACCTGGGCGTCCACCTCACAGATGTCCATCCTGTGTATCTGCTGACCTGGGCGTCCACCTCAGACAGACGATTGTTCTCCAGTAGATTCGGTTCGCTGCTCCTGTCGTACTCGTCAGCAGACGCCATGACCGGCTGGCGGGCCGGTGGGGGCGCTGCACTCTCCACATCGTCCACCTGCCGAGACAGAAGTGTTGTCTTGTGGAAGCAGCTGCTGACCTAGTACTGAAGTGTTTTCGGCCGGTCAGCATTGGCTGTCTGGAGAGAAGCCACCGTCCCTGGCGATATCGTGGCGCAAAGTTAAAGCAGATCGTTTAATGACCGCTGGTTGTTGCCGGAAACAGAGTGTGCAGAATTGATGCCACGTGCTCTATATGCTGTGTTATGGACCCTTTAGGAAATAAGGAAAAATGAAGGATGAGGTTTGTCGTGGATAAATTCCGGCCAAATGTCGGGGCGTAATTACTATGAACGAGGAAATGCATTGTAGTCTATGGTCTATCAGTTTTTTTGCTAATAATCAAAAAGAGTTAAGTGTTACTTTTACGTAGTGTTCATTCCGTCTACCACCGGCTCTGATACCCGCCCGGATGTTTCGTCTTACTTGTTCATAATCTGGGGAACAAAGAGGCACAATTTCCCCAGGTGTTGGCTAGAATATCCTAATGTCTTTGCTGCGTCCATATCATCAGCGACTGGAGAGCGTTTTAGCCATGCACCTCGCTCACCTGCATCACCTTACCTGTACCTGTCTCATCTGCACGAGTCCACTGGTGCTGCTGGTGGCATGAGATGGAATGCTGCTGTCTCACCTGCTCGTCCTGATGACATCTGATGACACTGCTGGTGGCATACCACCCATGCTGCTGTCTCGCCTCTGATCTGCACGTGCTCGCTGGTACCGCTGGTGGTACCGCTGGTGGTATCAGGTGATATGCTGCTGTCTCACCTGTGCGTCATCGCTGTTACTGGCCGTAGTGTCAGGAGCCTCTTCTGCCGGGCTGGTCAGCGACTCTGAGTCGATGACTGACTCGGCACGGTCGTCGTCAGCGGACGCCACGTCGGACGCGCTGGCGGCGTGAGCGTTACCCTCGCTGGTGGTGCCGCTGGTGGTGTCAGGTGATATGCTGCTGTCTCACCTGTGCGTCATCGCTGTTACTGGCCGTAGTGTCAGGAGCCTCTTCTGCCGGGCTGGTCAGCGACTCTGAGTCGATGACTGACTCGGCACGGTCGTCGTCAGCGGACGCCACGTCGGACTCGCTGGCGGCGTGAGCGTCACCCTCGCTGGTGGTACCGCTGGTGGTATCAGGTGATATGCTGCTGTCTCACCTGTGCGTCATCGCTGTTACTGGCCGAAGTGTCAGGAGCCTCTTCTGCCGGGCTGGTCAGCGACTCTGAGTCGATGACTGACTCGGCACGGTCGTCGTCAGCGGACGCCACGTCGGACTCGCTGGCGGTGTGAGCGTCACCCTCGCTGGTGGTGCCGCTGGTGGTGTCAGGTGATATACTGCTGTCTCACCTGTGCGTCATCGCTGTTACTGGCCGTAGTGTCAGGAGCCTCTTCTGCCGGGCTGGTCAGCGACTCTGAGTCGATGACTGACTCGGCACGGTCGTCGTCAGCGGACGCCACGTCGGACTCGCTGGCGGTGTGAGCGTCACCCTCGCTGGTGGTGCCGCTGGTGGTGTCGCCGGTGGTGCCGCTGGCTGGAGCGTCACCCTCGCCGGTGGTGGTGCCGTCGTCGTGGGTCGTGGCCGACTCGCTGGCGACCATTGTGATCACCCAGCCGTCGGCCGTGGCGGCGCGCATGGTATCGCTGTCCACCTCGAACACCATGGACGAGCTGTCCGACGCGATCTGCATGTCACCGCTCTCGGCGGGCGTTATCGGAGGAGAGCTGTCCGGTGGCAACACTTCAACAGAGCTGCTGGTCTTTGGTGCGAGAGTGGAGGTGCGCGTGCCGGACGAGCTGCCTGGTGATGCTTCGCTTGCGGCGCCGCGTGTCGGAGCCGTTCCGCCGGCCGAGCTGCCGGTGTGACGTGCTGCCAGGCTGGCACCGTCAGTGGCAGACTCGCCCACTTTGGTATCATGGATGGAGTCAGCTGGACTCGAAAGGTTGCTCATCTTCTGGTCACCGTTCGGAGCATCGGTTTTTGCGCTTTCTATCGTGCCCGCCGGAGCCGTTAGGTCACTGTCTACAAGTTTTTGAAGTCCTCATCGGAGGAGGGCCTGCCTTTGTCTTCTTGTTCTATTCCTGTTTGGCTGTGACAACTATGCTTTGATATTGGCGTTCTCCTCCTTGGACACTCGTCTGCAACGTCCGCAGCGTCATTGTTGTACGTGCCACAGCTGTATTCGTAAATTATTGTAATTGACGATTTAATTGATAAGTAATTGTTACCGATTCTAAGATCATTTGATTGCTACAATAAGCACATCATGTACAGAAGCATCTATCTGAGCACATGGGTGGGAGATTGTCAGCAAAGTTGGCGTTGCCAAAAGATCAAATTGGTATTGTTAAGCGGGCTAAGCAATACACAATTCTAGAACGTTGGTGTTGCAGGTACAAAAGTTGATATTGCGGCATGTAGCAGCAATACTTGTATCATTGCATTCTCTATATATGTCACAAAGAAGAATGCCTATTTATGTATATGGCTTAGCATCGCACATAAATGCACGCTACAAACTATGCGAACACTGCAAACATTGAAACGTTACTGACGCTCGCGTAACGGGTACAACTGCGTTAACTTACGTCTGGTTGTCTTCAACGCATTCCAATTCGTCTTTTCTCAGATGCTGATGCGAAACACTGCTTACTGGCCATGTTGCCGAGACCCTGAACGATGAACGTGACACCGACCAACGAGGAACCTTGCCTCGTGGCTTTGGCTGGAACACAGTTTCAATGTTTTCGATGTTTAACTGCACTTCCCGTCGCGACTAATGTATCGATTATACTGCAGTTGCCGCGGGCAACGCTGTTGCCATGGCAACCTTTATCGGCTCAATCTACTTCCCAGTGGCGAATTAGTCTTTTGGGGCCATATGCTAGTTAAATTCGAGCTGAAATAATTCAGTAATTTTACCCTCAGTCACCCAATGCTAGCGTGCGTCATCAGTGGTCAGAATTTGACGGTCGATATCTGAGGGCAGGTTGAGGAGTCCGGGATGTCAGATCGATTTAATTTTATGGGAGTTATGGACTAACTATTGATCTGGAATTAACAAGACCTTGGAGCTGACTACTCATAATTATACCAGAAGGACGAAAAACATGCATTTAAATGGTTTGCATTCATCAGATAAAGCAGTGTCACTGCGTTGTCGCTATATGACCGAAGCAGTCGATGCGCCCCTAAGCCCAAATAACAAACCAACCAAGTTAAAGCAGTGTCGTAGTTTAAAACAAATAATACAAATAATACCTGGGGTGGAGTGCTCAGAACTGGCGCACAGACATATTTTTGTTTAAGCCGGCACCTCAATCGCGGATACAGATTAAGGGGGAGGTCCGTCGGAGGTCAGAGGGCTACCGACGAGTTTCTGAAGAACCATTTTTTCGATCGCACTCTTGTTTTCGGGACCGTTTTTCACTTCATAATGCCAGTGGCGTAGCCAGCGTCTTGCTATAAGGAGTGTGGCACATATTTTCGAAGGGTCCCCCACCTGAATAAGGGGGTAGAAAAGTAAATATCTGCAGTTTAGGACAACGCAGTACTTATTAGACACCGAATATTTGGTGGGATTTTCGACTCTCTAGGGTTGTCACAAGGAGAACGCAAGTCGAGAAGTATAAGCAAAAAGGGATAGTACATGCCTCTGTAATCCCCCTCCTCTCCTCTCCCCTCCCCACCGCAATATGTGGGCTCCAAGCCCGGAAGGAGCCGGAGACCACCATCGACCTACGGGCAAGTAGGCAAATCGACTTCTCAGCTACGGAAAAGGCTTTCTTTCGGAGGCTCTATGAGTGGATCAAGTAACTCCGATGAGGATTTGACGACCACTGACTTTCGGAAGTGGACACTTCTGGAGGTGCTGTGGTGTCGGAAGGGTCTCTGTCCGACTACAGGGGAGTGGGTGAACTTCCAGTGTATTTGGAGGGACACGTGTTCTCCCTCCCCGGTGTTTTATATTTAACATTGAGCATATGGGCGTTGACCGGAAAGAATGGCATGCAATTCACATGTGATCTCAATAGCCTCGGCAAAGTGCTATCCCTAATGGTGTGGGTGTATGAAGGTAATGAGATTTTGGGGGCCGTAGGGAGCTTTGATGCCATTTTCAGTCAACACCCATACTTCCCCATGTTAAAACTCGGCAAAGTTAGTGGCCACGGCCACACTGCCCCTCTGTTTCTACGCCTATGTGTGCGTGTCTCTAACTGTTGGAAGGAACGTTTGCCACCGGTGTTGTGGGGCATTTCATATTTACAACGGTTGTAGAAAAACAGAAATACCTGAGCCTTCAACCCGGCGCACATCCCTCAGCGGTCTTTAGTGCAGGTGGTCCCCGGTGACGTCATGGCTCTGTGCATTCTGGACGAGGAACCGGACAGTGGGAATTGCGTTGATGGCACCCCCACCCCCTCACCGCACTGGAAGTTTCCCTTCGCGTTGCTTCGTTCGCTTACTACAATTTGAAGTAGGAGGGCCTCGGGTAGCATAATAACTACGGGGATAATTGTCCTCTGAAGCGGCCTCATTTGGGGTCAGCCTACCATGCAACCAGGAGGTGCCACTACGTCCATTCCAAACGGGTGAACCGAATTTCGTAAAGCTTTTACCAATGAATGCAATGGGGCGATTTTCCCGGAATTTGTTTTGGTATCAAAACGAATTTTGTGAAACCTTCACGAATGAATACCATGGGGATGAATGAATTTGAATTCACCAATGAATTTACCGGTCTTTGCTTTGGTGTAGTGGCCTTCACTTTAGCGAACGTGTGTCAAATGACCTACTCAGTAGGTAGCGACTAATCTTTGAAATATTACCACGCCCACGCTCCTATACAAGTTACCCGAATTTCATGGAACATTCACCAATCGATCCACTACAGTCCATTTACTTCGGACCGCTCTCACCTCTCACCTCATACCCATCCAGATTAGTATCGGTTCCCATTATCCTAGCATTACTGCGGGGGAAAGTGCCTTTGGGTATGTAACAGGCGGGGCCCCAACAAGAGGAATGGCAGCAGACATTTTTGTTGTCTGACATGGATGTAAAATATATTTGTGATTCGGGTATGCTATCAATGTTAATTTAACTATATTATAACAAAGTGCTGCTTAACTTAGCGAGCACTAAAGTTGTTTAGCCTGTGCTCTAATTTGTAGTCGATGCTCAATTCATTGTATTATAGGTAATGCCTCTGCACTACCTATAAAGCATTGGGACAAGAATATTGAATGCATTAATTAATTAATGAGTGGACGAATCGATTAAGAATAAATGAATGAATGAATGGGTTCCTGCGTCCATCGTCCCGTCCACTTTTCACTAACTTCCCTACGATCCTGCGGTACTGGCTCTTTTCACTAACTTCCCTACGATCCTGCGGCACTGGCTCTTTTCACTAACTTCCCTAGGATCCTGCGGCACTGGCTCTTTTCACTGACTTCCCTACGATCATGCGGTACTGGCTCTTTTCACTAACTTCCCTACGATCCTGTGGCACTTGCTCTTTTCATTAACTTCCCTACGATCCTGCGGCACTGGCTCTTTTCACTAACTTCCCTACGATCCTGCGGCACTGGCCCTTTTCACTAACTTCCCTACGATCCTGCGGTACTGGCTTTTTTCACTAACTTCCCTACGATCCTTCGGCGCGCTCGCTGGCTCTTGTAGCGTGTTAGCTATTTGTGCACTTGTGTAATTATTTCTTCCGTACTTTGATGCAGGATGCTACTGTTCCGAAGCGTGCAATGTTCGCGTCAAGGCCAGCGTAGCCAAATGCAATTAAGCAAGCTGGTGGAGTACACCTTATGTGAGATGGGGGACATGCAATGAATGGATACGCCACGAACCAGTACTGATAATTCCTTCACTTCCGGTTGGTAATCCTCATTCGTAAGCGCCGAAATGGTCACAGTTCTAGCAGAGAATGCATGGGACAGAAGCTTCCCTTCCGTGAGGTCTTGAAGACCAATAGCTGCTTTTCCCGCGGAATACGGCGTTGGGCTCTTTGTGATCCAATCTACCTTCCCATGAAAATATATTTGCAAATGCTGGGAGCGATACGCACAGGAAACGGAAAGTGATATTTGTGATATTTTTATTGGATCGTTGTTACTAACATTTAATTCACGTGTTTTCGTCTGGCTTGCATCACGCGACAACAAATCTGTCCACAGAAATAAAAAATATTGGCTTGCAACAAAACAAAAAAACCGAACATGGTGCGCTCGGAGGTCAATAATATGGAACAATTTTGTATCATGGAAGATTAATAATTATCAGCAATGTGGATGCATTTTGCTTACGTGATAGCATCATCTTCCTGAGCCGCCAGTTTTGTAACTGTATTGCTTGAAAGTTGTCCATAGGCGACCTTAGGTAAGGGATTAAATGAGAGGCAGATACACATACGTTTTGTTGGCACCATCCTTGGTTACGTCCTGAAAGAGTGGCATTATAAACACATTTGAGGTTTATTGGGTCTGATATGACCAGGTCCTCCGTGAATGATCATCATATTGCACGAGAAGGTACCTTGTGTAAATGCTGTTTATAAAAGCTCCAAATGTAGCCCCTTGCATCCTCTATTGACAATGCGGAATGCATTCAATCATACTGTGTACATTTAATATAAGCAAGGAATAGCTTTCGTCGAAGGAGTGGAATGCGCGGGCATGCCTCCTGAAACATGTAGGTTTAATGCACCACTGACTGCCGAATTATTTTAAACTTGCTTATGCTGCATGTAAGTAGCGATGTAGCAAATGACCATATAATGAACAAAAGTCCGGGTTCAAAAGGACCCCTTGGGCCTCGTTTTGACCTCTGCACCTTCTGATGGGTCTCGACCGGACATCCAAAGGCTTGGAGCCCACCCATAAATATTTGAATGCCCACTTGCGTCACCAGATTATGAATATGTTTGACACAAACTCTAGCGTTGATTGAAAAAAATCACTTCGAATCGACTCCGGCTCTGCCAAGTGTAGAATTACACACTCCACCATTCAAACGTGACATGCATGCATTTATCCTCAGGTATTAGTTGATTTTGTCAGTTTGAATCCATGTCGCTCCGAAGGTGTTTCTTAACAGACAAGGCGACAATTATAACACGTGTATTTTGAATGACGAATATTTCTGTGATCTCGTCTTACATGCATAGCATACATGATTTGCTCTCGAACAATTCACCCCCAGCCCTTGTGCGACCCTCAAGATTGCAATGTCACACGAGCACGCTCCACACCCCACAAATGTTGAACAGCAGGCCGCCGGAATCTAGAACTACCACTGTGTCGCCGCACCACCGGTGGCGGTGCAGCCGTGTTCTCCTGAGAATGACACCGGTGTTGCACAATGTCAGCTGACAATGGAAGTAAAATTACACCAAACGTGAAAGACGAGCGTGTCATACGTCCCGTTACCAAGTCCACTCCAGGAACCGATTGTGATATGTCGCTGAAAACCGTGCACATGAGAAAGGCTAGACTGTACAAAACGCCACTCGAAGGCGACTCCGCGCCAGCTCAAGTGCCGCGCGCGAAGCAACGCGACATCGGAAGTGGCGGACGTCACCGCGTGCTGCCCGACAATACAAGTGCAGCCGGCATCACTGAACGGACACCGACATGGTGCGGTCTGATGCGGTCCGGTCCGGTCCGGTCCTGTGTTGTCCGGACCGGTGTGGTGTGGTCGAGTCCGGCGCAGTCGGCAGTGGCTGACGTGTGTTGTGGTCCGGTCTGATGCGGTCCGGTCCGGTCCGGTCCGGTCCTGTGTTGTCCGGACCGGTGTGGTGTGGTCGGGCCCGGCGCGCCGGCCGGCGCAGTCGGCAGTGGCTGACGTGTGTTGTGGTCCGGTCTGATGCGATCCGGTCCGGTCCGGTCCTGTGTTGTCCGGACCGGTGTGGTGTGGTCGAGTCCGGCGCGCCGGCCGGCGCAGTCGGGAGTGGCTGAAGTGTGTTGGTGTTTATCCCGGCTGTCTTATAATCATGTCTGACTGATTAACCCTCCCAGTGCGGGATTGTTTTATATCCCGCGCAGTGCAGGAGGGTGATCAATTTCACACCAACACTCGCTTATGTTCTAAGCAAGATAGAGAGGTGCGGTAAATGGTATGTAGGTTATCGTCATCATCATCATTCTTGCAATTTTGGAGTTTAAATATCTGTCTCTCTCTCACTCTCTCTAGTCTTTTGTTTGACCTTCCAGGTTGGACCAATATGCAAGCTGAAGACTTAGTCCAGCACAGCTCACATGAGCAAAGGTCAAGGTCACCGATCCCTTCAAGGTGAAAACCTTGAAATATATGAACTATTAAATATAACAAATTGAGAAACATATAACACTTAGGAAAAAGTAGTGACTGCCACCAAAGAAAAAACAAATATTTTCCACACTCTTTGGAATGAAACAAGATATAAATTTTCGACGAAAAGTCTCAACTTTTCAAATCGAACCAGATGACCAAATTAGGATCCGGCACTGCGGGGTTAAAACTGTGCCGTCCTCCGCTTCATTTGTCTTAGGCATCACCTCTGACTCTCTGATTGCGAGATATCTTTGTTCTGCCTCATGCACTCATACCTGACTGTGAATATGTGACATCTTCGGTTTTACTCGCATGTCCCAGCACGGTAAAGAGCGCCGGGCGTCCTGAAGCTTGTCTGTCAGAAGAACAGACTTCACTTGGGATTCGTTTCAGGTTGTGGAGACTAGATGATGGCTGCGCTTGTCATGTTTGTTGTGCCCTGGAGGGATGTCAGTGGACGCGGTGTGCTGCCACCACTGACGTACGCGTCACACCCGCCACATCGGCGGCACTGGGCATCACCAGCTGACGTGGCCTGTAGGTGTCGGCCGCCTGCCGAGCGGCGGCACTGGGCACCGCCAGCTGACGTGGCCTGTAGGTGTCGGCCGCCCGCCGACCGGCGGCACTGGGCACCGCCAGCTGACGTGGCCTGTAGGTGTCGGCCGCCCGCCGAGCGGCGGCACTGGGCATCGCCAGCTGACGTGGCCTGTAGGTGTCGGCCGCCTGCCGAGCGGCGGCACTGGGCACCGCCAGCTGACGTGGCCTGTAGGTGTCGGCCGCCTGCCGAGCGGCGGCACTGGGCACCGCCAGCTGACGTGGCCTGTAGGTGTCGGCCGCCCGCCGAGCGGCGGCACTGGGCACCGCCAGCTGACGTGGCCTGTAGGTGTCGGCCGCCCGCCGACCGGCGGCACTGGGCACCGCCAGCTGACGTGGCCTGTAGGTGTCGGCCGCCCGCCGAGCGGCGACACTGGGCACCGCCAGCTGACGTGGCCTGTAGGTGTCGGCCGCCCGCCGACCGGCGGCACTGGGCACCGCCAGCTGACGTGGCCTGTAGGTGTCGGCCGCCCGCCGAGCGGCGGCACTGGGCACCGCCAGCTGACGTGGCCTGTAGGTGTCGGCCGCCTGCCGAGCGGCGGCACTGGGCACCGCCAGCTGACGTGGCCTGTAGGTGTCGGCCGCCCGCCGAGCGGCGGCACTGGGCACCGCCAGCTGACGTGGCCTGTAGGTGTCGGCCGCCTGCCGAGCGGCGTGCGTCGCCTGTAGGTGTCGGCCGCCTGCCGAGCGGCGTGCGTCGCCTGTAGGTGTCGGCCGCCTGCCGAGCGGCGTGCGTCGCCTGTAGGTGTCGGCCGCCTGCCGAGCGGCGGCACTGGGCACCGCCAGCTGACGTGGCCTGTAGGTGTCGGCCGCCTGCCGAGCGGCGGAACTGGGCACCGCCAGCTGCCGTGGCCTGTAGGTGTCGGCCGCCTGCCGAGCGGCGTGCGTCGCCTGTAGGTGTCGGCCGCCTGCCGAGCGGCGGCACTGGGCACCGCCAGCTGACGTGGCCTGTAGGTGTCGGCCGCCTGCCGAGCGGCGGCACTGGGCACCGCCAGCTGACGTGGCCTGTAGGTGTCGGCCGCCTGCCGAGCGGCGTGCGTCGCCTGTAGGTGTCGGCCGCCTGCCGAGCGGCGTGCGTCGCCTGGCATTGCGCGGGTGGCTCCACCTGTCGTAGGCACTCGCATATGAACTCTCCTTGGTGATCCTGGATGTACTCGAGGGTTGTTCTTATTTTATTATGTTCCGGGTTTGCAAGGGGATACGCTCAAATTGAGCAATGCGGCTACAAATGCAATGTGTGAGGTTGGGTCACGATTGAAGAACGCTTAACCGCGCCACATCGCACCGGAAGTTGTCAAAAATGGTGGATTTTAATGCACTTCAAATTCTGTCACCGCACTGAAAGTGCGTTCATCGAGTGTATGCCCACCTGCATGCATCACAGACTCTCCTGTCACTTCCAAGTCCACTGGTGCGATTTTCATCGATATCAATTACGTGTTATCCCTTGTCAAATGATTGATCCCGAGCCTTGCGCTGGTGACGCCATCTATTGACATAAATACCAACGTACTACTAAAGCCGATGTCAAATTCTAGTTATTCGTTGTCATACTCAAGCCGCCATGTGAAAGACCTATAAGAGCAGTTGTCGTCGACCTGTCAAGTTTCTAAGCCATGTTATCGCTTTCCCTTCACCAACTCGACCCACCCTCGACTCGTGCGAACCATCGCTACTACAAGGCTGGGGACAGACTGTCTTAAGAGTTGGTTACTGAAATTGTTGCTGTTGTTTCCGTTGCTCCTTTCTGTTCTTCCTGCTCTTTTTGCAATGTACTCCCCTGTCATTGCTATTGCCACTGTCACTAAAGTCGCCATCGCCTTCGCCACTGCCGCTTTTGCAGAAGGGATGCTCGCATTGGCAGGCAGAATGAGAGTTTGAAGCTTTCGACAGTGATTGATCATTTTAGACGGGAAATAGCATTGCTGCATGAAATTGTTACAGAGGCCGGGCCCGAAAGAACATAAAGCACAGCAAAAACTATCAGCTTCCGTTGCGATGCGAGGAAGACACGGTTGCGAGTCAGAACATACGGTGTAAGCTTAAAGCTGAGTGAGCCTAAACACCTTCAATAATCAAAACACAGGTCGATGTAGATTAACCTGACCACACTGCAGGAATGATGTCGCTTGTGTTATCACAAAGGACATAGTGCGTAGTAAGTTATTTCTGTATTTCGCAATAATATATATCGTAAACAAAACGACCAAACTTTGTCACTGCCACTTTCTATCGCACTTAGGAAGTTACAGTTGCCTTGCGAGTTAGACATAAAGACATGAAGACATAAAAGATCAGTGCAACTATGAGCCACAAGGGCCCTTCTTGGCTGCACTCTGGACACTAAACCAGTTGCCCACCAAATCCGTCGATCAACCCTCCCTGGAATACAGAAAAACAAGCCCTCTATTCTTATAATGATTGTATATGCTGTTTTTAAAGATGTTCAGTGTGCTGCTACTGACAATAGTTTCTGGCAGCTGGTTCCAGTGTTCTACTACCCTGTTGGTGAAGAAAGACTGTCTTAACCTTGTCCTGCTGTGATTAACTTTAATTTTGAATTGATGACCTCTAATTACATCATTTCTGTTAAATTCAAACATTTCCCTGAGATATCCCTGTTCCTGATCATGAACAAATTTAAAGACCTCGATGAGATCTCCTCTCAGCCTTCTATATCTAAGTGAAAACATTCAATTTCTTCAATCTTTTCTCATATGCCAGGTTACCTATACCATTAGCCATTTTTGTTGCCCTCTTTTGTACTCTCTCTAAAAGCCAAAAATATTTTCCATAACTAGGGGACCAAGCTTGGACACAGTATTCCAAATGTGGCCCGACATATGCACAGTAAAGCTTCCTGATGACTTCCTCACTTTTGTATGATACATTCCTATGTATTGCCCCAAGCATTCATAGTGCCTTCTTTCCGGCTTCTTTGGTCTGTTCTGATGCCCCCAATTTTGTGTTCAAAATAACACCTAAGTCCTTCTCCTGCAGAGTCACAGATAGTACTTGGCCACCCATCAAGCATGGAGTCTTCATATGCTGCCTACCTACATGCATGATTTTGCACTTGTCAAAATTAAATTAAATTTTCCATTTTTCGGACCACTTCACAAGCTCGTCTAAGTCTTTATGCAGCAAGAAAGACTTGTGTGCTTGTGTACTTGTGACACAAGCTCATTGTGTCCTGTTATTGCCCTAAATACCTTCAAATCATCCGCAAACTTCAAAACCTTACTGCTTAGGCCATTTTCAATGTTATTTACAAATATAATGACCATTAGTGGCCCTAGTACTGACCCCTGGGGGACTCCACTACGAACATTTTGTCATGATGACTTTGTACCATTTAGCATCACTCTCTGCTGTCTATCTGAAAGCCACAACCCTATCCATTTTAGGATGCTACCTGCAATACCATGGACCTGAGTTGTCTGGGTAGAGCTAGCTGCTGGCGTTCCTTCACAGCCTGCAGGATGAACAGGTGTTGTTCCTATTTTTGGGTTACTTCGAAGTTGGAGGCCTATATCAGAACTATGCTACATTCACCAAAATCGTTGATGTGTCTTCGAAATGTCAAATCGTTAGCTGACGTCGTTGACAGCATTTTTTTTCTTCAACATGCCAACAATTTCGCTCAACGCGGCATCGCTCTGGTGCAGGCCCACAACTCCGGCATCGCTCTGGTGCAGGCCCACAACTCCGGTATCGCTCTGGTGCAGGCCCACGCTCCGCGGCATCGCTCTGGGGCAGGCCCACAACTCCCGCATCGCTCTGGTGCAGGCCTACAACTCTGGCATCGCTCTGGTGCAGGCCCACAACTCCGGCATCGCTCTGGTGCATGCCCACAACTCCGGCATCGCTCTGGTGCAGGCCCACAACTCCGGCATTGCTCTGGTACCGGCCCACGACTCCGGCATCGCTCTGGTGCAGGCCCACAACTCCGCGGCATCGCTCTGGGGCAGGCCCACAACTCCGGCATCGCTCTGGTGCTGGCCCACAACTCCGGCATCGCTCTGGTGCAGGCCCACAACTCCGGCATCGCTCTGGTGCAGGCCCACAACTCCGGCATCGCTCTGGTGCAGGTCCACAACTCCAGCATCGCTCTGGTGCAGGCCCACAACTCCGGCATCGCTCTGGTGCAGGCCCACAACTCCGCAGCGACCAAAGATGAGGAATAACGTCAGTTCGTCCTACAGGTTGTGAAGGTACATCGCCAGTGCTACCCAGACTACCGGCACGGCAACTATAACTTCGTAAGCGCGGTAGAAAGTGGCAGTGACAAAGTTCGGTAGTTTTGTTTATGAGACATGATATAATTGCGAAATGCAGACATAACGTATTAAGCACCAAGTCCTTTGTGGAAACACAAGCTACATCATTTATCTAGTGTGGTCGTGTTAATATACATAGACTTGTGTATTGATTATTGAAGGTGTTCAGTCTCACTCAGCTTTAAGCTTACACCATGTGTTCTGACAGGCAACCATGTGTTTCTTGTGCTTTCTTTTTCTTCGGACCCGGCCTCTGTAACATTTCCATGGAGCGCTGTTGTTTCCTGTCTTACATGATAAATCAATAGGCTTCTCACAGTATCTGCTTCCAACTCTCCCTGTGCCTGGCAATGCGAACATCCCTTCTGCAAAAGCGATAGTGGCGAAGGCGATGGCGACTTCAGTGTCAGTGGTAATAGCAATGACGGAAAAGAAGATGACAAAAAAGAGCAGCAAAAAGTTGACAATTTCTCCTATGGGCCTTTCGCATGGCAGCTTGAGTATAACAGCAAAAATTAGAGGCTGAAATGATCTTCAGTAGGAAGTTCCTGTCAGTAGATGGCACCACCAGCACAGGGCCCGGGCAAAAGAACTTGACGCTTATTAACACCACTAATACGTAATGGATATCGATGAAAATAGCACCAATGAGCTTATAAGGGAAATAAGTGTCTGTGATGCATCCAGGTCGGTATGAACTAGAGCTACGCGCCTCCAGTGTGATGAAAAATTAGAAATTCATTAAAACACGTATTTTGGACAACTCCAGGCGCTATGTGACACGGTTAGACGTTCCCCAATCGCTACAAAACTTCACACATTATAGTTTTAGTCGTATGGGCACGAGATGAGGAGGTAGCCACTTGTGAACTCAGTACAGCACAAAATTAGAACAACCCTTTATGTACTAACGTGGGTTACCTCGGCTCTCACTCAGGTCACTGTCTGCCGCGGTCACTATGCGTACTGACTTAGATCACACTATGTCCCCGCTCTCAGGTCGCTACACGTCTTAGCTCGGGTCACTGTACGTAATCGCTTAGGCCACTGTACTCGGTCGGGTCACCACATGCCTCCGCGCAGGCCACCATATGCTCTCGCTCTGGTGGCCAGACGTGCTGGCTCGGCTCACTGGATGTACTCGCTGGGGTCGCTGCACGAGTGTGTAAGCGTGCGGCCGCTGGTCGTCAGCAGCGGCGAGCTCTCGCCAGGCGTGGCGGCCGCCTCCTCGGAGCTGCTGGCCGCCACCGGCCGGCGGCTCTTCCTCGGCCGCCGCAGCGAGCGCAGCTGGGACGACAGCACGCGGAAGCGGCCGCTGCGCCGCGTGCTCGGACCCGCCGCGCCGCCCTCGCCGTCCGCCTGAAAGACGACCCTTTGTCAGTGGAGCGTCGCACGGCATGACAGTCGTACGGTGGTGATACGTCAGTCACACGTCAGTCAGGTTCAGGACTGATACGTCAGTCACACGTCAGTCAGGTTCAGTGGGTGACAACTCGCCGGATCAGGCGATACATCACCGACGTCACCACGTGGTGGCTGGAGAGCAACCATATTCTAACAACGTTTAGTTCCAGCTCTCACTCCCTCAAATGGTACCATTTGACTAAAACACACACACTACGTAAAGTTTGAATCAGATCGATACATATTTGAAGGCTTCCCAAGCGCCTTGAGCTTCAATCGACGAGGGAATTTTAGCGTCGAAGTCTCCATTTGGAAAACATGCTCGATAAGAAAACAGCATGCGGCGCTGCTCAACAGTCCGGAGAGCATTCTGGAGCTGCTCCTCGTCTACCGGACGTATTCGTGAGCGAAGATCCTGACGTATAGATCGACAGTGACAACGTCTATGCTGTTTCGGCAATGGTGCACCGTCTGGCAGCGACTAGCGACCATTCCGAGAGGGGTGCTGACGTGGTGCAGGAGGGGACACAGGCCGCTCTCGGCACGGGGTGTTGACATGGTGCAGGAGGGGACACAGGCCGCTCTCGGGACGGGGTGTTGACATGGTGCAGGAGGGGACACAGGCCGCTCTCGGCACGGGGTGTTGACATGGTGCAGGAGGGGACACAGGCCACTCTCGGCACGGGGTGTTGACATGGTGCAGGAGGGGACACAGGTCGCTCTCGGCACGGGGTGTTGACATGGTGCAGGAGGGGACACAAGCCGCTCTCGGCACGGGGTGTTGACATGGTGCAGGAGGGGACACAGGTCGCTCTCGGCACGGGGTGTTGACATGGTGCAGGAGGGGACACAAGCCGCTCTCGGCACGGGGTGTTGACATGGTGCAGGAGGGGACACAGGCCGCTCTCGGCACGGGGTGTTGACATGGTGCAGGAGGGGACACAGGTCGCTCTCGGCACGGGGTGTTGCCATGGTGCAGGAGGGGACACAGGCCGCTCTCGGCACGGGGTTCAGCAGCACCGGACTGAGTCCAGATTCCAACAAGTCACCCTGCTGAGGAAAAGCTGAGGGTTTAGATACAACAGAGGTCTGATCCGTGCCGTGTCTCATCAATGGTGCTGTCAGAAATTACCTTAAAGTCATAACGTGATAGTGCTCAGATTTAATAAGATCCACCATATTTTTAAATACGTTCAATGATGGACTCCCCACAACATCAAGCTATCAAGATATATAAGTTACCAGCGACTAAGTCCGTGTGTGCGCTGAAATAAAAGAAGTTAGGTAGGTACTAGGCTGTACCCTCATATCCCAGACGAAAGAATATTGTGTCCTGACTGACACTATCTGCTTTCAAACGATCCAAAGGTCGTTTGATCGTTTAAACTCGAGGTCAAGTTGCTATCGAATCGAACATGTTTTCAAGATGAAGACTTCAACGTCAGAAGCTTCGGAAGCAGATTTCTACACAGGTGGATATCAATATTCAAAATGCTTAATTAATCGGACTCACTCTTGGTTAAGCGAAAACAAAATATTTCAGCCAGTACTTCGACCTTTATTAACAGGTTTTCTAGGCAGGTTGAAGTACTGGCTGAAATATTTTTTTTTTGCTTTCCCTAGAGTGAGCCCGATTAATTAAGCATTTTGGTCGTCAAAAGTTTCCTTGCCGACGAAGTTCAAGACCTTTGGAAAACCTCCAAAATATGAACGAGCCTCTTCAAATTTCTCCCAGCGTGCTTTTTAGTCAAATGGAGCTATTTGAGCGGTGAGAGCTAGAACATTCTGCCATTGCTAAAGTATGGGCCACCCTTAGCACAGGCAACAACACACCATGATTGGCATTTCCATCCACCTCGCACCTTTGGCCACCTCAGATCACCATCTACGTAATGGGGTTGAGTCTGTTCCATCTCCAACTGCAGGAGAGATCTGAGATATGGAAATATGATATTAAATTGATAGGTTGACCACGGTTAACCTTTCTTAGGTTGACAGAATATCTAGGAAAAGTTTAAGTCCTGAATTCAATTTCACCATCCGTTTCTACCCTACGGTGGGTGGAAGCAGTGGTTTCAACTAACATTCTATCAAGCCTTCAAATATGGGACCGGCCCTCTTGGCCTGACCTGACCCGTACCAATGCTTTAAATGAAGCTTGAGGTATGCCATTACACCCATGAAATACTAAACAGCACCCTTATACTAATTATAAGTGTGTATCTCTTCCATTTTAGGAGCCATTTGCGATCAAATTGTGTGGTCTCAATCTCGACGGAAAATTAACCCTTAAACTGACCTGAAAGGTCACCCATCGCCCTAGCTACAAAACCGGATGTCAATCGTGAGATCTGGTCGGGCCCCATGTTTGTTCTGTTTCTAGCACCTCTCGTTGGGAAACCCCTTCACTGGCGGAGGTGGCAAAATGCCGCACTCAGGCGAAGGTTAATAAAATACAACTGACTCCCGACATTTTCGTGCCGGAAGTGGACTTCAGCTGGGGAAACGGTCGATCGATAAACCGAAATTTTTTGTTTAGTTACGTTTATGTGGGTTGCATAGAAATAATTGACCCGAAAACCGCCATACCACTCAGCCATTTAACGCTGCGGAGCCCCTGCTCGCCAACATACCACACACAATAGCACCAGGTGGTGCTCAGCTGGCCGGATGGCAGCCTCACCTGGTCGTCAGAGGTGTCGAGCGAGCCCTGTCTCCTGATCCTGCGTCGGTGTCGGCGGCCGCTGCTGACGCTCCTGGTGCTGCTCACCTCGCTGTCGGACGACTCGTGGTACAGCTGGCGACAGTCGCCGATCGGCGCTGACCTGGCGGGGCAGCCGGCGTCAGGTCAGCGACACCGCTCGACCACGGGCGCAGCCAGGGGAGGGCAACTCGCGCTGCCTGAACGCTCGTCTCTAGACACATGGTGACAGCCTGATGAGTTGGTATCTATGTTGGAGATGCGGCACAATTACGATAGTTATGGTAAATACTTTTGGAGCCCAGATGCATCGGCAGAGACCGGTGGTGTTTGGAATAGTGAATATCCATGGTGGCTAGAAAGTTTGCCCTTTTGGACTAAGATGACTAAGAAAAATATGGCTGTAAATCACTGTGAGGCACTGCCGAGATTTCCATGAGCTGCGATAGTCAGCTCACACTGCGCCACTCGGGGATACATTCGCACGTTGTGGTGTTCTGTTCACTACGCCTCTGCTCTGAGTCCAGGCTTTCGGCGTTTGCGGGTTCCCGGGAGATTGTAGCATGTAGGCACTCAAGCATTCGCGCGAATTTATGGAGGTAAAGTGTACCCCGGGATATTGAATTTGAATTGAATTAAGCCCAGTCAGTAATATGGTAACTCTCTTGACTGAACGGCAGCAGTGACAGTGACAGTGACGACAGTGAATATGACCGGATATGACCGGCACGTTGACCGGTGAATATGACCGGTACGACAGTGAATATAACTCGAACCGGAGGCTATTAGTAGGATAATGAACTTCAATTGAAGCGCACCGTACCATTGGGACACCAAGTCTAAACTGAAAGTAACCCGTCGGTTAGGTATTGACCGGGTAGTCACTGGCGTATATTCTCATAAGCGAGTTACTGAGAGAGGAGGGCTTTTAATCTCCCTCACATAAGCCCGGAACCAATGAACGTATTGAATTAAAACCAGATGCAATGGATAGCGTAGCATAATACACAAGGTAAGAGAACATTGGGTTCTTTTACGACGCATTAAACTGCTAGGTCATATAGCGTCGCCAACCTCTCACGTGGATTGGTCACGGGTGTACTCGGTAATCACGCCGGTTACAGGATGCGAACGTATAATCTTGCGACCAAGAGTCCAACACCCTGCCGACTGACCTACCGCGGCCCCCTAATAATACGCAGGGTAAAAATTAATTTTGCCGATCTTGGGATCACCGAAGACGTCACAGGTCAAGTCATGCAAAAAGGGTTCGAATATTTGTTAAACGCAAGTTTGCCTCTAAAAATGTGCATAAACGGTTCGTATGAGTGCAAACCCATATAAAAGAGGTTAGATACTGTCAATTACACCGTTCACGTGCACGTTATCAAATCAGGTCGATGCTAAGTGAGGTCACTGAATATTAGGATAGGTCTGTTATTCAAAACACGTGTTTGTCAGTGAAGTTAACCGCTTGATAAGAATCGACCACATAGTCGTATATATATATAACCAAAATAAGCTCCAACCCAATCCAACCGCAGAGCATCTTACCGTGTACAATAGGGGAGAGGAAGAATGTTGCCTAGCCAGCGAAGTTAGGGCACAGGAAGGTAATTACCTACCCAGAGTGGTTATGGGAGAGGAAGGGTAGTTACCTACCAAGAGTGGTTATGGGAGAGGAAGGGTAATTACCTACCCAGAGTGGTTATGGGAGAGATAGGGTAGTTACCCACCCAGCGGAGTCAAGAGAGAGGATGGGTAGTTATCTATCCAGCGTAGTTAGGGGAGAGGAAGGGCAGTTACCTACCCAGCGTAGTGAGGGGAAATGATGGGTAGTTATCTATCCAGCGTAGTTAGGTAAGAGGAAGGGCAGTTACCTACCCAGCGTAGTTAGGGGAGAGGATGGGTAGTTATATATCCAGCGTAGTTAGGGAGAGGAAGGGCAGTTACCTACCCAGGGTAGTTAGGGGACAGGAAGAGTAGCTACCTACCCAGTGTAGTCAGGGGAGAGGAAGGGCAGTTACATACCCAGCGTAGTTAGGGAAGAGGACGGGTGGTTACCTATCCAGCGTTGTGAGGGTAGATGATGGGTAGTTATCTATCCAGCGTAGTTAGGGGAGAGGAAGGGGAGTTACCTACCCAGCGTGGTTAGGGGAGATGATGGGTAGTTATCTACCTAGCATAGTTAGGGAAGAGGATGGGTAGTTATCTATCCATCGTAGTTAGGCGAGAGGAAGGGCAGTTACCTACCCAGCGTAGTTAGGGGAGAGGATGGGTAGTTACCTACCCAGCGTAGTGAGGGGAGATGATGGGTAACTATCTATCCAGCGTAGTTAGGGAAGAGGAAGGGCACTTACCTACCCAACGTAATTAGGGGAGAGGATGGGTAGTTATCTATCCAGCGTAGTTAGGGGAGAGGAAGGGCAGTTCCCTACCCAGCGTAGTTAGGGGACAGGAACAGTAGCCACCTACCCAGTGTAGTCAGGGGAGAGGAAGGGCAGTTACCTACCCAGCGTAGTTAGGTTAGAGGATGGGTAGTTATCTATCCAGCGTAGTTAGGGGACAGGAAGAGTAGCTACCTACCCAGTGTAGTCAGGGGAGAGGAAGGGCAGTTACCTACCGAGCGTAGTTAGGGGACAGGAAGAGTAGCTACCTACCCAGTGTAGTCAGGGGAGAGGAAGGGCAGTTACCTACCCAGCGTCTGTTCTCGTGACTGGGCTAGAAGTGCGGAACACAATTATTCATGAAGTTCGTGAGAAAAACATGCAAGTGTTCATGCAAGCCATTCCATGCGATATTCGACATGATTAGTCCAATTTGATATGCAACGCGATATTATCGTACTTTTCATTTCGTTACATCATGATCGAGGACCATTACAGGGGAATTTCGACGTCCATTTTTCCGTAGAAAGGAAAAGTTCGCAGTATTTTCGCCAACATTTTCAAAACGCTCAGAACGTGACTCCACACAGGTCGCCCAATGACGTCAGATGTGATCCTTGGTCACATTCCGAGTCATTGGCAAGTGTAGGGTCAACATATGAGCACTTCGCCACCGCACAGCCACCGAACTACTCATGGAACACAAGACAACTACACGTACAAAGCATTGGCACATTTGACCGAGGATATCCTTGATTAGGTTGTGGCTGGGTCAGATAGACGTGGCACATGTGAAGACATGATAATGAAATCTAGACGTGTTGTCGATCGCGTGTGCTCATTAATTTTCACGATTCATTAACCCTCGCACGTATTCGGCATTTTACCACCTTCGGTCGGGGGGGGTTGGTACGACCCCCCCCGGGCGATTCGAAACCGTGCATGTTACGAAAACGAACCAAATGCGAAAGTTATAGATTTGGCCGAGATCTCGCGATTGGAATACAGTATGGCCTTCTAAGGTCAATGGTTGACCTTCCAGGCCAGGTCAAAGGTCTAAAATTGATATTTTTTGGTATTTTCCGAAGAAAATCGTCAGTTATATCGAAACTATTGTCTAAATATGCACCAAATGGCCGTAAATATGTTTATTGGGACTTTGCGAACATAATGACATGTCACACGATGTGATCGGACCAATATGTCATGCACCAAATGAGGTCAAAGCCGTGACCCCAAATATCCAACTTTTTCAAAGGAGTTCCAATTTCGAAGTTTAAAGTTCCCTAGGGTAAAAATGGACGCTGAATTCGAATTCATCACGAAAAATTACCGTAGGTCAGCTAAAAAGGTCGAAAGGTCAAACGAGGTCAACCGAGGTCACCGATTTTGGGAACATTATTTTTCCAATTGGAACCCATCTGGGCATTGCAAAATTGCATTGCAAAACACATAATACCAGTCGATGTAGGCAACAATGTCATGTTTAGGTGCGATAATCACGTATTTGTTGAAAACTGCTCGGAGGTGCTCCCTTTTATGACCTCATAACTCTGTGACCTGACATGACCTCCCGAAAAAAAATTCACCAAAAGTCGTCAAAAGGTTGCCCCAGAGGGTACTGAAAATCTCAGAGCCATCCGTTCATCGGTTTAGAAGGAATACACAAAAAACCTTAGGGGGGGTTGCACCAACCCCCCCTATACTGGCGAGGGTTAATCCGCCCATGAATGGCAGTAGCTCTCATGGATTTATGACGTCATATTCGGGGGGCCTAAGATGACCTTGAACTCGGTCTCCTCCGAGGTCTAGCCCAGTTGTTGATTTGAAGTTAATCGTAGTTCGAGCTCGAAAGCGGCGAGGTTTCAGTTTTTTAACCAAAGAAAGGAAAAATAACCCGCGACTCGCAGGCTAACTCTACACTAAATGGAGACCCGTCGGTTCAGCGTTACATCTAGTCTGAATGTAGCCCAGGGCTACATTCCGCTGGGAGGCCACACTGGATAACATGTGAAATCTAAGCTGAATATAATCCCGTCGTTTGGACATTGGAACTTAATGTAACCGCGTTCCTTGAACACCAAACATAAGCCAACTATAAATGTAAGATATAAGTTATGAAATATAAAATATGGTGAGGCGTCCGTTCAGATTACACCTGAGCTGGGTGAGCAGCGTGCCGTCTGTACAGGAGCTTCTAATGGATCAATGGTACGTCCTCACGTCCTCAGGTGTACCACTCACGTCCTCAGATGTACCACTTAAGTCCTCAGATGTACCACACACTGTCGCGGATGTACCACTCACGTCCTCAGGCGTACCACTCACGGTCGCGTATGTACGGCTCACGTTCTCAGATGTACCACCCACGGCCTCAGGTGTACCACCCACGGCCTCAGGTGTACCACTCACGTCCTCAGGTGTACCACCCACGTCCTCAGGTGTACCACTCACGTCCTCAGGTGTACCACCCACGTCCTCAGGTGTACCACCCACGGCCTCAGGTGTACCACCCACGTCCTCAGGTGTACCACCCACGGCCTCAGGTGTACCACCCACGTCCTCAGGTGTACCACCCACGTCCTCGGGTGTACCACCCACGTCCTCAGGTGTACCACCCACGTCCTCAGATGTACCACCCACGGCCTCAGGTGTACCACCCACGGCCTCAGGTGTACCACTCACGTCCTCAGGTGTACCACCCACGTCCTCAGGTGTACCACCCACGTCCTCAGGTGTACCACCCACGTCCTCAGGTGTACCACCCACGGCCTCAGGTGTACCACCCACGTCCTCAGGTGTACCACCCACGGCCTCAGGTGTACCACTCACGTCCTCAGGTGTACCACCCACGGCCTCAGGTGTACCACTCACGTCCTCAGATGTACCACTCACGCCCTCAGGTGTACCACCCACGTCCTCAGGTGTACCACTCACGTCCTCAGGTGTACCACTCACGTCCTCAGGTGTACCACCCACGTCCTCAGGTGTACCACCCACGTCCTCCGATGCACCACTCACGGCCGCGAGTGACATCTGCTGTAGCAATCACGTCCTCAGATGTATCACTCACGTCCTCAGATGTACCACTCACGTCCTCAGGTGTACCACTCACGTCCTCAGGTGTACCACCCACGTCCTCAGGTGTACCACCCACGTCCTCAGGTACACCACTCACGGCCGCGAGTGACATCTGCTGTAGCAACCTTCATCGGTGACGTCAGTGGCGCCACTCCCTCTCACACCGCCAGTTCAGTGGTCATCAAACGGAAAGGCACACAAATTTGACCTGGCGACCGGGCAATGTCATCAGCCAAGTTGGTGTGGGTGTACGGATGCAATGGATGGACGCGGAGGAAGGGAGAGGGGAGCATGCAACGTCAATAGTTATCGAAAGCGCGTGGTGATGTACTACCACGACAACACGACAACGAAGACAGCCAGGTTTAGACGGCGTCATTGATCTTTGGGAATATATTCCAGGCTTTTTGTGACAGTGGGGATGAGCTTAGGAGTAGACGGAAGCCATTCGCATCGCGGTCGATAAGAGCGTGGCTGTTCAGAAATGTACAAAACGAATCCGACAATACATGTGCCGGCTGGGGCACTAGTCGGGACGGAATACCGACAGCGGCACGACATGCACCAGTGAAAGACAGCGTGCGCACCATTCGCCTGTGAATCACATCTGGTGAACATATAGGCCGAAACGCATGTCAAACGCATAGCACATTGGCATACACCGTGCATAAAATGAAGCATCCAAAGCAAGAAGTGGTTCGAAAAACGTTCGTTGATGATTCAGATGTCTCATTTCGGCTGTCAATTGTTCCCTGAGATAGGGCGTCGAGGAATGGATAAAGATTTTGCTCAATTACTTTGTCCTTTGTAAAAAGACTACCGCCGCCATTAGTAGAAGATCGCTAAAAAGAGTTTGTGTGACAAAGGGATGCAAAAGGTGAAGATGTTGAAAATATATCTGTCTCGATACAAAAATTCGAGATAGTTCGGATGAATCTGGAACCGAATCGGGTGCTCGGAGCGATAATGCCCCTCATTGGCAGCCACATGCAGTAGGACTCCAGTATCGTTGACCACGGAAGCATACGCAATCCAGGGATGCAGGCACCAGGGATACAAGGGCGGCAAGTATAGAGAAACATATGTAAAATCGAGAACAACAGCAAGAAAAGCACACACGCAGACGTGCACAACTCGAGTAAGCGCGAACACACTCGACAGCACCGCATTATGACCACCAGCGAAATCCTGTACCATCCGCGCGGAGGGCTCACCTGGTGAAGTCGACCGACTAGTTGGACGACGTCCAGGCACTGGAGGGCTCACCTGGTGAAGTCGACCGACTCGTTGGACGACGTCCAGGCACTGGCGGGCTCACCTGGTGAAGTCGACCGACTAGTTGGACGACGTCCAGGCACTGGAGGGCTCACCTGGTGAAGTCGACCGACTAATTGGACGACGTCCAGGCACTGGAGGGCTCACCTGGTGAAGTCGACCGACTCGTTGGACGACGTCCAGGCACTGGAGGGCTCACCTGGTGAAGTCGACCGACTCGTTGGACGACGTCCAGGCACTGGAGGGCTCACCTGGTGAAGTCGACCGACTCGTTGGACGACGTCCAGGCACTGGAGGGCTCACCTGGTGAAGTCGACCGACTCGTTGGACGACGTCCAGGCACTGGAGGGCTCACCTGGTGAAGTCGACCGACTCGTTGGACGACGTCCAGGCACTGGAGGGCTCACCTGGTGAAGTCGACCGACTCGTTGGACGACGTCCAGGCACTGGAGGGCTCACCTGGTGAAGTCGACCGACTAGTTGGACGACGTCCAGGCACTGGAGGGCTCACCTGGTGAAGTCGACCGACTCGTTGGACGACGTCCAGGCACTGGAGGGCTCACCTGGTGAAGTCGACCGACTCGTTGGACGACGTCCAGGCACTGGAGGGCTCACCTGGTGAAGTCGACCGACTCGTTGGACGACGTCCAGGCACTGGAGGGCTCACCTGGTGAAGTCGACCGACTAGTTGGACGACGTCCAGGCACTGGAGGGCTCACCTGGTGAAGTCGACCGACTCGTTGGACGACGTCCAGGCACTGGAGGGCTCACCTGGTGAAGTCGACCGACTCGTTGGACGATATCGAGACACTGGAGGGCTCACCTGGTGAAGTCGACCGAGTCGTTGGACGATGTCCAGGTACTGGAGGGCTCACCTGGTGAAGTCGACCGAGTCGTTGGACGATGTCCAGGTACTGGAGGGCTCACCTGGTGAAGTCGACCGAGTCGTTGGACGATGTCCAGGCACTGGAGGGCTCACCTGGTGAAGTCGACCGACTCGTTGGACGATATCGAGACACTGGAGGGCTCACCTGGTGAAGTCGACCGACTCGTTGGACGATATCGAGACACTGGAGGGCTCACCTGGTGAAGTCGACCGACTCGTTGGACGATGTCCAGGCACTGGAGGGCTCACCTGGTGAAGTCGACCGAGTCGTTGGACGATGTCCAGGCACTGGAGGGCTCACCTGGTGAAGTCGACCGAGTCGTTGGACGATGTCCAGGCACTGGAGGGCTCACCTGGTGAAGTCGACCGAGTCGTTGGACGATGTCCAGTCACTGGAGGGCTCACCTGGTGAAGTCGACCGACTCGTTGGACGACGTCCAGGCACTGGAGGGCTCACCTGGTGAAGTCGACCGACTCGTTGGACGATATCGAGACACTGGAGGGCTCACCTGGTGAAGTCGACCGAGTCGTTGGACGATGTCCAGTCACTGGAGGGCTCACCTGGTGAAGTCGACCGAGTCGTTGGACGACGTCCAGGCGTCGGCGCGCGCCGGCCTGTGGCGCCGCTTGTAGGTCTGCAGTGCCCAGCCGCCGGCGCCGACAGCTCGCTGGCGGGCGTCGCGCGACGGCGAGCCGTCGGCGCGCTCCGGCGGCACGGTGGGCACGCTGCGCCACTTGGTGGCCGCGCGCCGCTTCCGTCTGCCGGCGCGGCGCGGCCCGTCGGCGCTCAGCCGCTCCGAGCTCGGGTAGTCGTACAGGCAGTCCGAGTCGGTGCAGGGCAGCTCCAGCTTGCCGAAGAACTGGCGCGAGAAGCGCAGGCTGGTGCGGTCGCTGAGCGGCGACTCGGAGCGCGACGAGGCCGGGCTGGGCCGCTGCGGCTCCTCCAGCGACGAGTCGGACGGCAGCGTCTGCGGCGGGTGGATGACGATCTGTGGCGGCGGCGGCGGCGGTGCCGCCGGCTCCGGGTCGGTGGACGCGCAGTCGTCGTTGCTGCCGAGCGCCGAGTCGTCCTCGAGCGTGGCCTGGTGCTGCAGGGCGGGCCGGCGCGGCACGCAGCCGCCCTCCTCCACCAGCGGGTTGGTGGACGAACAGCGTGACGGCGCCGGACTGTAGGCCGAACTGTAGCCGGAGGAGCTCAGGTTCGACTCGGACGTGCTGTTCGCCGCGTCCGGCGCGAACGGCGCCAGCAGACAGCCGGACGTCAGCCGGTTGCTGTCCGTGTCGGAGTCCTGCTCGCTCAGGTTGCGCGTGAGCCGGCGGGTCGGCAGCGGCTGCAGCTCCAGCGAGTCGGCCCGACTCTCCAGACACGGTGCCTTGCACAGCATGCTCAGCAGGTGCGGCGCGCTGAGCTTCCTCTCGCCGCTGGCCGGCAGCGGCAGCAGCGGCGTCAGCGGCGGCTGGTCGGTCGGCGAGGCCGCCAGGAAGGTGAAGGAGGGCACTCGCGGCTCCGTCGGCAGGTTCGCCGGCACTGTGGGAGCCTCCTCGTCCGTCGGCGAGGCTGCCATGAAGGTGAAGGAGGGCACCGTGGGCGTCAGGGGCAGATCGCGCAGCGTGGCCGGCCTCGCCTCGGTGTCGCCGTCCTCGGAGATGGTGATGGTGGGCAGCGGCGGGGGCGGCGCCGGCCGCATCGCGCCCGGTTCCTCGCTCTCGGGCGACGTGTTGGTGGTCTCGATGATCACCATCGGGATGGGGAAGTTGCACCTGTACCTGCGGTTGAGCGTCGGCGACGGAGAGCGGTTGTTGTTGTCGGCGTTGATGTCGAGCGAGGCGCTGCTCGTGCGCGACTGTTCGTTGCCGGACGTGGAGAGCGTGGTGGACGCATCCGAGTCCATGTCGGACAGGCCGCGGTGCTCCAGGTGGATGTGGACCGGGTGGCGCGTCGTGCGACTGGGCGTGGGCAGCGGCGACGGCGACGGCGTCGGCACCTCGGTGATGGGCGACAGGCAGCGGTAGTCGTGGCTGGGGATTTCCAGCGTCACCGACTGGGACGCGCCGGCGCCGCTGCTCTTGCTGTTGCACGCCGTGTATACGGGGATCTCGAGGCTGTTGCTGGGCGCTGCCGCCTTGTCGGCGCCGCCGGCCGCCGCCGACTGCTGCGGACTGCCGGCGCCCGACGGCGTCTCGTCGCCGTGCTCCGAGTTGGCCGGACTGGACGGCGTGGAGACGGACCGGCCGTTGGCCCAGCCGCGCAGCATCGACAGGATGCTGTCGGCGCTGGTGATCTTGGCGATGGGCCGGTGGCGCGGCGACGACGGCGTCGACAGCGACTGGACGAGCGCCGAGCGGCGGACGGCGTCCGGCGTCAGGTCGCTGCCGGTGGAGGTGGTCTCCACCGCGTCGTCGGCGGCCACGCAGGCCGACGCGCGGCCGCGCCGCCGGAACGACAGCGACCGGTTGGTCCTGCCGCCGAGCAGCGACTGCGGCTTACGGCTGTAGCTCGAGTCGCTTACGCAGCTCAGGTCCGAGCCGGACGAGGTCATCATGTCGCGCGACACGTGCGACATGAGCGAGGCGAACTTGACGCGCTTGTCGAACTTGCTCTCCATGATGTCGTGAAACGACGTCTCGGCCACGGCAGTGTCGTCCACCGTCCGAGAGCTGGCCTTGCGTTGGTCCTGCGCGATTGTCGGCGACAGTCAGCGGCGGAGGTCAGTTGACGGCGACAGTCAGCGGCAGAGGTCAGTTAACGGCGACAGTCAGCGGCGGAGGTCAATTGTCGGCGACAGTCAGCGGCGGAGGTCAGTTGACGGCGGCAGTCAGGGGCAGAGGTCAGTTAATGGCGACAGTCAGCGGCGGAGGTCAATTGTCGGCGACAGTCAGCGGCGGAGGTCAGTTGACGGCGACAGTCAGCGGCAGAGGTCAGTTAACGGCGACAGTCAGCGGCGGAGGTCAATTGTCGGCGACAGTCAGCGGCGGAGGTCAGTTGACGGCGACAGTCAGCGGCGGAGGTCAGTTGACGGCGGCAGTCAGGGGCAGAGGTCAGTTAATGGCGACAGTCAGCGGCGGAGGTCAGTTGTCGGCGACAGTCAGCGGCGGAGGTCAGTTGACATTGACGGCGACAGTCAGCGGCGGAGGTCAGTTGACATTGACGGCGACAGTCAGCGGCGGAGGTCAATTGACGGCGACAGTCAGCGGCGGAGGTCAGTTGACGGCGACAGTCAGCGGCGGAGGTCAGTTGACGGCGACAGTCAGGGGCAGAGGTCAGTTGAAGGCGACAGTCAGCGGCGGAGGTCAGCTGATGGCTACAGTCAGCGGCGGAGGTCAGTTGTCGGCGACAGTCAGCGTCGGATGTCAGTTGTCGGCGACAGTTAGCGGCGGAGGTCAGTTGACGGCGACAGTCAGCGGCGGAGGTCAGTTGTCGGCGACAGTCAACGGCGGAGGTCAGTTGTCGGCGACAGTCAGCGGCGGAGGTCAGTTGTCGGCGACAGTCAACGGCGGAGGTCAGCTGACGGCTACAGTCAGCGGCGGAGGTCAGTTGTCGGCGACAGTCAGCGGCGGAGGTCAGTTAACGGCGACCGTCAGCGGCGGAGGTCAGTTGTCTGCGACAGTCAGCGGCGGAGGTCAGTTGACGGCGACAGTCAGCGGCGGAGGTCAGTTGTCTGCGACAGTCAGCGGCGGAGGTCAGTTAACGGCGACCGTCAGCGGCGGAGGTCAGTTGTCTGCGACCGTCAGCGGCGGAGGTCAGTTGTCGGCGACAGTCAGCGGCGGAGGTCAGTTGACGGCGGCAGTCAGCGGCGGAGGTCAGTTGACTGCTACACACGACAATGATGCGTGTGTTACGCTCATCAGCGCACGCCACTTTTTTCTCGGGCGGTAGATACGTTAGAATCACGAGCTCCGTGATATTGGCGCCCAGTGCCTCAGGACAAGAGCCAAGTTTGTCTTATCGTATCAGCATACATTACATTGAGTCGATGCGTGTATACGTGGAGTACGAAAATTGTTGAAACAAATTACGGCACATTCTGCCATTCAAGAGAATGCTCGAGTTTCAATGTGTGGGAAGTGGCATAAATTGAGAGAAGGGTCGTGATTCAACCAGAGCAATTAGTGACGCGGCTGCGGTTCATGTAGTGCTACCTTAGCCGGCCATGCCTGGCTGAATCATCCCATCCCATCCCATCACATCTCATCACAATGCAGCACAGTACCACAACACCGCATCACATAATACATCATATAGCATCACATCATAATCCCGTAACGTCATATCACATCGCAATCACATAACATCTCATCACATCACAATACACCACATCACAATTCCATAACATCGCATCACATCGTGTCACATCGCACCACGTAACATCACATAATAATCCCATAACATCGCAATCACATAACATCATATCACAATCCCATAGTATCGCATCACATCACAATACATCATATCGCATCACATCACAATCCTATGACATAAAATCGCATAATATTGCACACGCACTCCCCCTCCCCCCACACACACGGAAACGTGCATAGACGAAGGTTACATAAGAAGAGCACGAGTACGAATGCCAACGCTTCTCATCACCTACCATGGGCACACCCAAGGTGGGGGAGGGGGAGGAGGGGGAGATCTCAGCCGGCCTGGGTCCCATTATGTTGCAACGTTTTGCTCTTTGTGGCTAAAAAGTAAAAATAAGACTTTTTGGAACCTGGAAAGTGCCAGAAATCCTTGGACTTTGGGGGGAGTGTGGTCAGATCTCTACACAAAAACGGGTGACTGTAAAGGTCTGAGCACTCACTAGCGCATCCAGTGGGGTGATCCGGGGACCAGTGTTCCCTGTGGCCTACCAAGCTAGAAAGCAATTCGATACATCGAACAGACATCATCAAAGGCTGCACGAGCACCATCCCACCTCGTGTTTCATCTCTGCCAGCTGGATGAACTCCTCGTAGCTCCTGCTGCGCTCGCTGAGCGGGTCTCGCGGCGTCACCAAACCGCGCAGAATCGCTTTTGACTCCGCCTCCAGCTCGTGCGAGTCGCCCGACGAGTTCTGCTTGTAGCGGGGGCAGCCGAGCGGCGAGCGCGAGTCTGCCGCACACCGGACACTGGGGTACCACCACGGCGGAGACATCTCACACCGAGGTACCATCACGGCGGAGACATCTCACACCGAGGTACCATCACGGCGGAGACATCTGACACCGAGGTACCATCACGGCGGAGACATCTGACACCGAGGTACCATCACGGCGGAGACATCTCACACCGAGGTACCATCACGGCGGAGACATCTGACACCGAGGTACCATCACGACGGAGACATCTGACACCGGGGTACCATCACGGCGGAGACATCTGACACCGAGGTACCATCACGGCGGAGACATCTGACACCGAGGTACCATCACGGCGGAGACATCTGACACCGGGGTACCACCACGGCGGAGACATCTGACACCGAGGTACCATCACGACGGAGACATCTGACACCGGGGTACCATCACGGCGGAGACATCTGACACCGAGGTACCATCACGGCGGAGACATCTGACACCGAGGTACCATCACGGCGGAGACATCTGACACCGGGGTACCACCACGGCGGAGACATCTGACACCGAGGTACCATCACGGCGGAGACATCTGACACCGGGGTACTACCACGGCGGAGACATCTGACACCGGGGCACCATCCCGGCGGAGCCTTCTGACACCGAGGTACCACCACGGTGGAGACATCTAACACCTACCACAGTCGAGAACCTGTGCACTACCACAGCGGATGTGGTGCTACCATGGCAGTGCTATCTCACACCCGGGTACCACCACAACAGATATATATGTGTACCACCACGGCGGATATATCTCACACCGGGGTGTCACCACAGCGGAGACATCTGACACTGGGGTGTCACCACAGTCGAGATGCTTGGGTAACACCGCGGGGGAGATATTTGACATCGAGGTACCAACGTGGCGGAGACATCTGGCACCGAGGTACCACCACAGCGGAGTTACCTGAGTAACACCGCGGTGGAGACATCTGATACCGAAGTACCAGAGCAGTGGAGACATCTGATGCCGAGGTACCAGCGCGGGGGAGACATCTGATACCGAGGTACCAGCGCGGGGAGACATCTGACACTGGCCCTACACCGCGGCAGAGGCGGGCTGCTGCAGGTGTTGCAGCTGTATCGCCAGCCTCCACAGCTACTACACCAACTCGCTTAAGGCTTACACTTCTTTATTCCACTTCGCAAAAACAACTTCGGAATTTATAGCTGTAACTTTGTTGAGAACCTTTCATCTGTGGCGCGAAATGGTCTGCACACTGGAGTAGCACAATGGCAGGGGGTCTCGGCACTCGCATGCCAAAGCAGAGGGGAAACCGACACTGGAGAGACTACAGCGTGATGAGGGGGCCTCGGCACTCGGATGAGCTGCAGCGGAGAAGCCGATACCGGTGAGACTGCAGCGTGACCAGGTGGATAATGGATTGGGCGTGTCTGGTACACTGGCGGGTCTAGCCCACCGGTTTGGGGGGGCCAACTTTCGGTTTTCGGCGTCAGCCCCCTCCCCTCCCCTCCCCCAGTGGCGTACCTAGGAGTTGCATCAGGGGAGGGATCGAACGGATTTGGAGGGTGCCCATTTGCCCACTATTTTTGCTTAAAAGCACCGGATTTCGACCACTATTTGGCAAAGGGGCCCATTATACAAATAAAAAGTAAAATTAAAATAAAATAATCATTGACAATATAATTTCCTGTATAGGGGCCCCAGCCTACCTCCACCGTTTCTATGTTACCGGATCTTTGTTCTTGTTTACAAAAACGTTCACGTTCACGTTCAACGTCCTGTACCACGTCAACGTTCGTGCACGTGTACACACTGGCGGATCCGATTTTGTCAACTCTTGCTGTAAGCAGAACTTGAGCAGCATGGAACCCTCGATGTGTGTCAGAATCTACTATGCTACCATACTGGCTTCCAAACAGTTATTTTTAATTGAAAAAAATCGTTTAAAATTGGAGATTCTTTCATCCAAACGCAATTTTTTAACCTCGGCAAAGGTTACTGCATTTTAATTTAGTTGGCTTCTGTTGGTTTCGGGGGGGGGGGGAGGGCAAAAGACACAATGCCCCCCCTTTTAAGCGCTTCGGGGGGGGGGGGCATGGCCGGAATGGCCCCCCCTGGATCCGCCAGTGAAGCTTACCAAAGGCCAATACAATTTGCATCCAGCAGACTTCAAAGAAAAGACTAACCTATTATCAGAGTATTTCCTTGTTGAGTATGGTCATCCAAGACCCATAAAGTGGTAAATTTGCAGCTTAAGGTAATTGTTGAATTCTTGGAATGTATTTTTCTGATGCAATGTTTATGAATGTGGTCAACATGATGCAACCACTCATTTCCTCTGTAAGTGCATAATTTTTCGGTTGGGAGGCAAAGTAACACCAAAAAAGGGGCTTGGAGTTGGGTAAGATAGCATTAAAAGTGATGTTCAAAGTAACAAAAAAAATGTAACCTAACTTAATCTAACCTAGCCTATCCTTCCATGCAAGAAAACAAATTGTTTTTTTATATAAAATTTGCAAACTTTTTTGTAAAAAAATATAATAAAAAAACTTAAACGAACCTAACCTAGCTTGACCTGTTTTTGAAGGATCATGTCTTTAAATCTCCTCAAAAATTGTTTTTGATAATTTTTCCAACTTAAAACAGAAGCCCAGCCTAACCCAGCCTAACCAAATCTAACCTATTTATTCGCTTCATGAGGGTATATGCGTAAAACTTGTTTCGTAGATACCTTAAACTGCAATAATACCCTTAAACTTTGATAGCCCGGTCCTACCACCCGAATCTCCCTTACATGCAAACCCACCAGTTATCTCTTATCCAGGATATAAATACATACCTCCTCTTGCTATTCTTCTTGAAAAAATCAGTCAATGTAGCCTGTCTCTTCATCTTAGCAACCCCAACACCAACATACGAAACATGCTGCTCAACTGGGCTCAACTGGCCACTCGCACAAAACATCTTGTTCAAATTCCGCTTTCGAAATCTGGCTCACTGGGTCCGCTTGCCCGTTACTGGCTAAACAAACTTCATGAACCTATCTGACGAAGGAATAATGAAACTGCTGATTTCGTCATCTCTTGCTGTAAGCAGAACTTCAACAGCATAGAACTCTCGATGTGTCAGAATGTACTATGCTACCATATTGGGCTTCCAAACAATCATAACAAAATACCATTAAAATTGGAGATTATTTCACCCGGAAACCTATTTTTTAACCTCAGCAAAGGTTACTGCATTTTAATTTAGTTTACTTTTGTTGGTTTGGGGGGGGGGAAAAACATTATGGCCCCCCTTTGAAGCGCTTGGGGGGGGGCATGGCCGGAATGCCCCCCCCCCCTGGATCCGCCAGTGGTCTGGTAACAGAAGGGTTGCGGGTTCAAGGCCTGCTGACCAGGGGAGCTCCTGGCTCTGCCGCGATCATTTTACGCGAGGGTAGCGACGCTATAGAGCAAACCAACTGAGCTAATGGTGTAAAAGCGTCGGAGGGTTCTTGAATGATGGGGAATTGCATGAACATGCTCAGATTATTTGAGAATATCTGACACTCTTCAGACGTCACCCCCGTCACGATGCCCGAAGCTGTGGACAATTTCGTAGCATGATTTAAACAATACCTCGCTCGCAGATCCATTGGAATTTTCAGAACTCAAATTAGCACACAGTGAAGTACTTCATGCTTGGTGTTCGTTACAACAGGTTTAACTAGGATGTGCTGTCAACATTTTAGTCACTACCCGTGCCTGCCATTGGTAGCTTGTGAAAAAAACATCGCTGAAATGTATGACCTGGAACACACCTCCACTCCTCAGTGTTTCTAGCTAGAGAAGTGCAGCTAGCAGCAACGCTAGGGCAAGTAGATAGAAAGCAAACCGAGCTCAGCTTCCATTCTCATGTCAGGCCTGCCGAACAACAAATTCATCACGAGCTCAGTTTGCCTTATCCGCCAACTCAAAACTCACCTTTCCGCTACCTCACAACTAGCTGCCTTTTTGCTAACTTACGTTTCACCTCTCCCTGCCTCCCTCCCTCTATCTCTCTCCCTCCTTCTCTCCCTCCCTCCCTCTCTCCCTCCCTCTCTCTATCTCCCTCTCCCTCCCTCCCTCCCTCTATCTCTCTCCCTCCCTCTCTCCCTCTCTTCCTCCCTCCCTCTCTCCCTCCCTCTCTCTATCTCCCTCTCCCTCCCTCCCTCCCTCTCTCTATCTCCCTCTCCCTCCCTGTCATGTCTGTTTTTACCCCACAACTCACCTCTCTTCGCCACCTCCGTCGCCTAAAAACTCACTTTTTGCGCCAACTCACGCTTCACCTTGCTTTGCACAACTCTCCCTTCCTCTACTAACCTACGTCTCACCTCTTCTATGCCACCTCATAACTCGCCTTTCCCCCGCCAACATATGTCTCACCTCCTCTATGCTACCTCACAACTCGCCTTTCCTCCACCGACCTACATCTCACCTCTTCTATGCCACCTCACAACTCGCCTTTTCCCCGCTAACCTACGTTTCACCTCTTCTATGCCACCTCACAATCCGCACCTCTTCACCACCTCACGACTCACCTCCCTTTCACTATCGCGCAACTTGCATCTCTCATCCGCCACCAGAAGTTCCTGGCGCCGAAGAGTTTCCGACACCGTGCCGGTGCCAGTGCCATACCTGAACAGAGTTCCCGACACCTCGCTGGTGCCTGCGCCATATCTGAAGAGTTCCCGACACCGCACTGGTGTCGGCGCCAGACCTGAAGAGTTCCCGACACCTCGCTGGTGCCGGCACCATACCTGAAGAGTTCCTGACACCGCGCTGGTGTCGGCCCCAGACCTGAAGAGTTCCCGACACCTCGCTGGTGCCAGCGCCATACCTGAAGAGTTCCCGACACTACGCTGGTGCTGGCGCCATACCTGAACAGACGGCGATGCTGGCCGCATGCGTTGCCGCGGCAACTCACGTCGTCTGCGCATGGGCGCGCGGAAAAAGTCCTCCACGCTGCGGCGCACGTCGTGGCCGGGAGACGAGGTGACCGACGACAGCGACAGCAGCGACACCCGCGACGTCTTGCGCAGGCTCAGCCTCTGCAGCAGGCTGCGCTGCGGCTGCGGCGACGCCGTAGGCGACTCGCGCAGCAGGGCGTGCGACGCGCACGGGGACGGGATGTAGCCTGCAGGGCGGTGGTGGGTCAGAGACCAACACTACGTCACTGCACCTGGGACTATCTCTCCTGAACGCAGGTAGCAACTGCAGGCAGCTGTGCACGTGTGACGAGTGAGAGCATGTGCTGCACCACCGTACACCGTAGAGGACGGAGCCGGCGTCAAGTAATTAGTAAGTAGTAATTGTAAGCAATATTAAAAGATAAAGATAGATAAAAGACAAATGTACCCACCACCGCAGCCCTGCCAGCCTTTTAAGGCGGCTGATCCTCTGGTCGTGGGCATCATAAGCTCATATCCGGTGGGAATCACAACGGATATAATTCACATACAGACATTCACAAATTCACGCAGAAGAGGGCGAATTTCATGCTTCAATTTCCAGTGGCGTATCCAGGAAGCAGCTTATCAGTCCCAGGATCTCCAATCTAGTTTTTTTTCTCAAACTACTTCACATGGCTTCAAGAATTCACAGGGAGGAACATTTCCCCGTAAAAATACATACCTTTACATGCACTGCGTGCAGTGCTTTCGGTGAGGCGAACTCATTTTTAGCGATTGGCGCATATTTCCGGTAAGGTACGCCCTTCCTCGATGAAGGGGTCTTTTTCTAGTGAAGAGTTCCCACAATGGGAGGGACTCCACAAAAAATCCTTGCTGGAATGCCGTCTGCCAAATGATAACATTGGAATCGTCACTTTCGTCCTGTCCGCCCATAGGAGTTCCACTCAGCCTCCACCACGGTGTGGATGAGTGGAAGCGAGATACCTAACGTAGATGCCTGAACTATTGTCGCCGTTTGGTATTACGCTTATGGACTTTAAATTGGAATAATAGGTCCATAAAACCGTGATGTCCCAAAAACTATGTTCACGTAGCGAAACCCTTGCTTCCACCAGTATTATACAACCGAAGTGTAGGCACGTATAGGAATAACAGAACGTTCTCTAACCCTAATACATTGAGGGTCGATAATGCATTTTTATTACCATACCCATGTGGAGTTATTTTAACCAAATTCCGGTTCATGAAGGGAAGGGGTCGAGTTGTGGTGGGAGTAAGAGTGAGGGCGAACTCCACCCTGAAATCTCTCGAAATTTGCCGTTGAATTTCTTCGTAAGATAGTGCGACAAGCATAGTTATGTAGTGCGTAGGACAGTTTGACAAGTATCCCACCCACGTCTTCAAAACTCACAGTGGCGGAATTAGGAGTTAAAAAAGGAGGACATTTTAGAGCAGTAAAAATACAAAATGTCCCACATCCGTCATTGGAACCAATATTAATCACAACATATATTTGGAAATTCCAAATGGGTTGATCCCGAGTAATAAATGAAAAACAGTACACCTTTACTTGGATGCAACTTTCGATATTCCTCAGCTCAACTCCTTGGACACGCCACTGATCTACTGAAGCATGATATAATCAAGCAAAAAAAGTATCTAGGGTCGATATCAACATCCCATTGTTGTGCTAGGCTTCTGCTATAGGCTTAAGCAACCCTTTCTATGCCATCCGATTTTAAGATCGCCTCTGAATTCAGTGTTTCGTCCGAAATGTATCATTATAATTTTGGTGAGAATGATCCCCGAACATGCAATTATAGCATGTTATGTGATTAAATTAATTATCCGAGAACAAGGATCGATGATTAAGCTGTCATTATCTGCATAGGATAATCTGCTACTTACAAAAGCATGACCGGGTCATGTTTATGCACACACACACACGCAAATATATATAATGCATACCTGCATATTACAGCGGAAGACCATTCAGGCCTGACGATCGACACAGTGAACGAATGTTGCTCACAGGACCAATATGACAATATGCTCCCAAGCGGACCATGCGGCATGCGGCAGTCGAGGATGAAATGCATATTGCTGACGAATTTGCCATTCGAGCGCTTCTGTGAAGACGTTCCGTGGAAAACACAATCATTCAATCATTCCATAGCTTCAATAATATTGGGTATACGGTATTGCCTAGCCTACGCTGCTTTTCCAGCAAGAAAACTTGGCGTCTGGGACTGATATCTTGAAGAAAATGAATGGGGTTTCCCAGTGACTCGTCTAAGAGATTTTGAGTGTCCATTGGCTACCGCGGGGACCATCGTGGCTGCATAGCCGACTCTTCCCCGGCAGCAATCCTAAAGCGATGGGAAACTTCTTCTTCTTTTCCTTTTTTTGGGTGGGGGCAAGAGCCGTAACTGGGGGAGGAGTTGCCCACCCAGTTGACATGTTAGACGAGTCCCTGGGTTTCCCTGAAAAGAACTTAACGCATGCAGTGTGTTCTCCAGACGAGCTGAAGGCATGCAAAGAAAATAAGTAAATATATACTTCGTAATTATATTAGTCACAGTTCAATCCGCCAAACTTAGGCTCCAATGCCCATAATCCACGTATTCATGGAACATATTTGGGTGTGGCAAGACATGTATGTACATGACCCATTTTGAACCAGTGTTATTATAGAACACGAAAATAAAATAAGTCGTCCTTTTGATTGCAAAAACCAAATGTTTGACCTTTTGTATAATTTGGCTAACCCATACGGTGCCTTCACCTCAGAAATGGAACGAAATATGTGAATAAATATTGGTCCACTGCCCAGTTCTTGCACCATGGCGTCTGTTTTTGCACAGCGATTTCGTTCACCTCATTTACCCAGTACCTAAATAGGTACCTCTCGCGCCGCAACTGTACAAAGCCATTTTGAGCTACTCCGAAAACACCGGTTTCGAGAGACGCAAGAGATAGGATAATTCATGGTGCTTTCACTTATTATTGAAGCTATATGGCAAATGTGAGTGTTTGTCTTCATCAAGAGGGCTGTGGTGTATAAATGAGCATACCGCTCATGAATGAACTACAGGTATCTTGGTACATACCTAAATATGTCCAGGTGTAAAGAACCAATTCTTACCTTGTTACTGAATATCATCATGCAGTTTTCTTTTCCAACTCTAGCGTTTTGACTTGGTGATCACGAGAAAGCCCTTTCTCCAACCAGATTAATCGACAAGAAAAATTCACTTCAACCTGGCCATTCGTCGTTGCGCGACTAATTTGCTCGTTTACGCTGCTGGTACGTTGTAAAGTGTGTCTTGTGCCCTAGAAGACGATGGTATAGTGAAAAGCTCATGTAGGGATCCCAGAACACCCATACAAAACTTGTGTTCTTGTTTTATGCAGCACTCGTCGGCCCACGAAGCAGTTGAAGTTCCATAGGCAGTGACGAGAAGTGGAACTACGCATTATGAGAAGTGGAGCCCAAAGAGAACAAGAGTTGGCGCCAGGGGATGAGAAAGGGATCCGTCCCCAAATACAAACGTCTCAGTTCGCGTTTGTTAATGCTTTGAACGGTTCGTGGCAGGGAAGGAGGTATGCGATCATATATCATGAATATTTAATAACCAATCAGAGATCAAGGCTGAGATCACGGAATCTATGCGGGACCTTGAGAGATCAAGGTTCCGCATAGTTGTCGGGGCAGACTGAAGGTGGGTACGTCGCAGAGCCTGAGCCTATGGGTGAAATCCTGCTAATAGTTGCGCTGAAAGATGGGAGTGGGGCACACTTCTCTCGTGCGGAGATGGGCCAATGGCCCCTTTAAAAGTTGGCAATTTTCCCAAAGAAATATGCGCATTTCTCCAGGAAGGACTCATTCTGTATTCCGAACACCAGAAGCCAGTGACAGCTGGACATATTATTCTGGAGATGGTGAATATATTTAGCTGGAATGCTACTGGTTGTGCTTCCTCCGCCCCTTTCCTACCTCCGATCAGATACCTTGAAGACGAAACGAAAGCTCATTGGAGGAGAGGAAATAGTTTTGTGCTGCCACCTCTGTCTAGAACTGTTCCATATGACAAGGATTAGTGCAGGAAAGAGCAGATTGTCAGGTGACGATATATTTCGCATGAAATCACGCTTTGTGTTTGACAGCTCGGCATGTTGCGCCTATGCTTAAGACGAATGCATACGTACCCGTGCCGCTGTTTCCGGCCAATCACTGACGTTATAGCCTCTGCGACTACTCTTGCTGTCCACTCAAACGCCTGGGTGTATACGGGAAAAGGGTCCACCGGCAGTGTCTCACTCCCTATCCGCTTAATTTCCACGACAATGAGGACGTATGGTGTTTGGTCGCCGGCGGCTCAGTAATCAGCTCATTTTCCTATTCAATCATTGCTTCGTACGACATAGTATCGAAGTTGACTTTGCGAGGTCTGTAATCCCGCACTGCTTCCTCCTCCTCGTGGCACAGCTGCCTGCAGGCGAGCAGGCGGGACGCAGCTCCTTCAGTGTCAACGTCGTTTTCGGCGGCCATTGACAACCAGACAGCTTCCCAATAGAATCAATAAGCGTTCCATTACCGGTTGCATCATCAGCTGGGTGTTTCTGGGAAGCTGTCTCAGCTACCCCAGACTCGGTATGCTACTTCACCCGCCTTTGCAGTGCCTCTGCCAACTCATTTTGAACTACATAAGAGCGAGGTGACGCGCGATGGGAGTCAAGAGCTCGTACAGAGCCTGGCTGGGCGTGGGCGTAGCGATGTAGAAACAAAACAAAGAGTACCTAAGCTTTTGCTTTGTTATTAGATTATCCTACCTAGTGATTACTTATACTTCATGGTGACCGCCAGGGGCGCCAGTGTCGATTACGAGAATATGTTCATATCGTTCAATGTCTCCGCGGCCGACGATGGCACAATTTCATGCGGTTTTTGGTATATTCGGTGTTTTGGAGAACAGTATATAAAAGCATGACCTCATCACCAGTTTTTGCCAGAAAGGGCATCAGTATGATATCCTTATCCAATCCACCATGGACCACTCCCCGTAATATTTTTGTTTCGGAGTTCGCGTTTCACTTGAGTATCGTTGTTTTGAGACAAACAGCCTGTGACGTCTCCGCCTTATCTTGTCTCTGGTTGCCCACAATTGCTCCCTGCTGCCGTCAATAAACAGACGCACTGGTCACCCACGCGGCCCGGTTTCCTCTGGCTTCAGCTATATGTAGTGATGAGTGGAGGCTTCGCAGAATTATTGGTATTGTCAACACGTGATGCAACCACATTGCTTTCCGGTACTGGCGCAAGCTGAATGCTAAACTGTAAACAAAATATTAGTGTTGCATAAGCAAAACCAAATATATCGGCATTTCGCCGTTTCTATCGATGAAGAAAGCCTGTTGTACTTTGATATACTGAGCAGCATTTGTGTCTTACCTTAAAAGAAGTTCGTGCCCTCAGAAATGAGAGAGCGAATACCAGTATTGGGTGACCGTTAGGAAGGAAATGAAAATATTGGTGTTGTATGGCAACACCAATATTTGATTGGTGTTGCACGGGCAACAGTAAAAGTACTAGAACCTCCGCCCCTGCTTGTAGTAGTGTGTCGTAACGCAAGCTAGCCTGAGCAAGCTCTTCTCAAAGTTGGCACGCACGCACGCACGCACGAGCACACGCACACACGCTCGCACGCACGCACGCACGCACGCACACACACACACACACACACACACACACGACTTCAGCATCCATCGAACTTGTCTAAGCAAGCGAAAGTCGCACTTCCCGGGCGCTGCTTGCACAACACAAGCACGCACGCCTCAAGATCCCGCTGCCTCGGCGGCCGCCGGTGCTTATCCGCACTGGCTTGTGTATATCGACCTCCTGTGGAGTAGCGGCGCGCTGACCGCAAGGGGTGCAGCGCGGCGGCGGCCTGCTACCCTTGAGCTCTGCACCGAACCGTACAGAGAGGCTGGGTGGGTGGGGATGGCCGCTCCCCGATCACAGACCAGTCGTCATATCACACCGGACCACACAGAGAGGCTGGATGGCTGGGGATGGGTGTTCCCAGAACACAGACCAACCGTCATATCACACCGGACCACACAGAGAGGCTGGATGGCTGGGGATGGGTGTTCCCTGAACACAGACCAGCCGTCATATCACACCGGACCACACAGAGAGGCTGGATGGCTGGGGATGGCCGCTCCCCGATCACAGACCAGCCGTCATATCACACCGGACCACACAGAGAGGCTGGATGGCTGGGGATGGCCGCTCCCCGATCACAGACCAGTCGTCCTATCACACCGGACCGCGCAGAGAGGCTGGATGGCTGGGGATGGCCGCTCCCCGATCACAGACCAGCCGTCATATCACACCGGACCGCGCAGAGGCTGGATGGCTGGGGATGACCGCTCCCCGATCACAGACCAGCCGTCATATCACACCGGACCGCGCAGAGAGGCTGGATGGCTGGGGATGGGTGTTCCCTGAGCACAGACCAGCCGTCATATCACACCGGACCACACAGAGAGGCTGGATGGCTGGGGATGGCCGCTCCCCGATCACAGACCAGCCGTCATATCACACCGGACCACACAGAGAGGCTGGATGGCTGGGGATGGGTGTTCCCTGAGCACAGACCAGCCGTCATATCACACCGGACCACACAGAGAGGCTGGATGGCTGGGGATGGCCGCTCCCCGATCACAGACCAGCCGTCATATCACACCGGACCACACAGAGAGGCTGGATGGCTGGGGATGGGTGTTCCCTGAACACAGACCAGCCGTCATATCACACCGGACCACACAGAGAGGCTGGATGGCTGGGGATGGCCGCTCCCCGATCACAGACCAGTCGTCCTATCACACCGGACCACACAGAGAGGCTGGATGGCTGGGGATGGCCGCTCCCCGATCACAGACCAGTCGTCCTATCACACCGGACCGCGCAGAGAGGCTGGATGGCTGGGGATGGCCGCTCCCCGATCACAGACCAGTCGTCCTATCACACCGGACCACACAGAGAGGCTGGATGGCCGCTCCCCGATCACAGACCAGTCGTCCTATCACACCGGACCGCGCAGAGAGGCTGGATGGCTGGGGATGGCCGCTCCCCGATCACAGATCAGCCGTCATATCACACCGGACCACACAGAGAGGCTGGATGGCTGGGGATGGCCGCTCCCCGATCACAGACCAGTCGTCCTATCACACCGGACCACACAGAGAGGCTGGATGGCTGGGGATGGCCGCTCCCCGATCACAGACCAGTCGTCCTATCACACCGGACCACACAGAGAGGCTGGATGGCTGGGGATGGCCGCTCCCCGATCACAGACCAGTCGTCCTATCACACCGGACCGCGCAGAGGCTGGATGGCTGGGGATGGCCGCTCCCCGATCACAGACCAGTCGTCCTATCACACCGGACCGCACAGAGAGGCTGGGTGGCTGGGGATGGGTGTTCCCTGAGCACAGACCAGCCGTCATATCACACCGGACCGCACAGAGGCTGGATGGCTGGGGATGGCCGCTCCCTGAACACAGGCCAGCCATCCATATCACTTGCCCTGGCCTCTCACATTTGGGACGCGCCTGCGTGTCCGTGTACCGTGGTGCTTATGTCCATTGCCCTCGCTCGGAAATGGAAGGCTGAAGAATACCGCACTGAGTGACGGATTATTTATGACTATTTATTACGTCATCACCGCCGCCGCGGCCGCCGCCTCCGGCAGTCACCAGCTGGCCCACCCCTTGGCCAACCGGACGGAGGGGTGCGTCACCGTTATCGAAACGCCCAAGACAACACGCCGGGGCAGGCGCGGCGCCAGGGGCGGCAGAAGGCGCGGATCGCGGGGCGGAACAAGCCATGTGACCGCTCAACAGCACAAAGGACAGCTCCACCTGGGACTCATCAATGCACAATCTATCAAACCTAAGCTACTCGAACTACACAACGACCTTCATACTTACTCTCTAGACCTAGCTGTGGTGACTGAGACCTGGCTGCGCCCAAGCACCCCACGCGTCTCATTAACTTCCCCGGTTACCAAGTGAAACGCGCGGACCGGCCCGACTCTAGTGGTTACGGTGGGGTGGCGATTATAGCCAAGTCAGCTCTAACTATTACCGTCTTGAAAATTTATACGCCTCCGAATTCTAGCTCCAAACTAGAATCACTCTGGGCCAAAGTCAAAGTGAAGAGCGGAAAGTATTTCATTCTAGCGGCAATCTATCGGCCACCTCGCAACACTCTTCCTGCTTTAAATGATGACTTCGCTGAGCTCGAAAGACAGGTACAATTGGCGACACTGAACTTTACCGGCACTTTCTACCTCGCAGGTGATCTAAACTGTAACCTTCTCGACACGGCAAATAGCCCCAGCAAAACACACCTGCTTGAGTTCATCAGCAACTATTCACTTACCATGACAGTGCAGCGCCCTACATTCGCCACAGGCTCTCTATTGGATGTCATCCTAACAAACTCGCCCATTTCCGTCGGCAGAACCAGAGTGAGTTTCTGCCACTACAGCCCACATAAATTTATCAGATGTTCCATTAAAGTAAACAGGCCTGCCTCAGTCAACACCGTAATAAAGTCACGTTCTTACGGACGAGTAGACACCCCGGAACTGACTCTTGACCTTGGTGAGATCGACTGGGTACAGGTCACTGGGCGCATCTCAGTAACGGACAAATGGGACACCCTGCTGAAATTGCTGACACCTATTCTCGACGAGCACCTGCCCCTCAGAAACATCAAACTTAGGAACCCAACAGCACCATATGTCAGCGAAGCTACAAAACAGCTCATGTACCGGCGAAATGTAGCTCTCCATTTGCAAGATAGAAGCACGTACAAAATACTTAACAGACAAGTTCGCTCAGCTATTAGAGCTGACTGTAGGGACGATATTAGCAGAAAGATATCACAGAAAGGCCCATCAGCTGCGTGGCGTGCTATTAAGCCCATTATCGACACCAAAAAAGGTTCTCATAGAGTTCAACCCCAGGTCCTACCTGAGCATCTAAATCAATACTTTGTTAGTGTCGGACCTAAGGTATCAGCAGAGGTCAAACGCCAGGCAAACATGTCTGAACACACACCTCCCAGTTGCCGGCTATCGCGCGTCTCTACCAGTTCCTATAAAGTATCACCCATATCCCTCGAACAGCTAACCAAAATTGTCATGGATATGAGGAGCACAAGTGCTTGCGGACCCGACGGGATCTGTATTAAGGTCATCAAATTTCTGTTCTTTTTTATCGGAGAAGTGCTGCTCGACATTATAAACACATGCCTGACTACAGCTGATATCCCCTCCACTTGGAAACAGTCAATAGTAACTCCCATTCACAAATCAGGAGATCCTTCGGATCCCTCTAATTTTAGGCCCATCTCATTGGTTCCGGTTATCGCCAAAATCACACAGAGGGTAGTGCAAAAGCAACTCTATCACTACCTGAACGCAAACCACCTACTGGCCCAAATTCAGCACGGCTTCAGACCACGCCACTCTACGGAAACCGCTCTGATCTCAGTCTCGGACAAATTACTAGCAGCAATGGACCGTTCGGAAGTAGCTCTCCTTTGCATTCTGGACCTCAGTAAATGCTTCGACGTAATAGATCACACCAAACTGCTCACTAAACTAGAACTCCATGGAATTGATACTGACTGGTTTAAGGCTTATCTGGGAGGTCACACGCAGGCTGTTAGCATCTCAGATCAACGCGGAAACAGGCATCTCTCCTCCTTTCTTCCTAACAACATAGGTGTTTTTCAAGGCTCATCATTAGGTCCACTCCTCTATTGCGTCTTTTCGAACGACCTCAGTTTGCACGTCCCGGTAGCACACGTCACTCAGTTCGCAGACGACACCCAGGTCCTCATCTCCGGTCGCAAATCTGATCTCCCAAATCTGATAAATCAGATGGAGACATGTCTGAACCAACTATACGACCACTTCCTGGATAACGGTTTGAAGGTAAACCCGACCAAAACTCAGGTTCTCACGTTCGGATCGCGTCAGAATCTTCGCAATATTACCCCGATACGAGTGTGCTTTAGGGACGCTGTGATATGTGAAAGTCATTCGTGTAGGAACCTTGGGGTGACATTTGATCGCCACATGTCGTGGGATTCCCATCTAGCTGTCGTGGTCCGCAAATGCACTGGATTCCTTATGGCCCTGAACCATCTGCGTCACCATCTGCCAACCAGTACCCTCTTCACTATAGTCAATAGCCTAGTTATATCCAATATCCGCTACTGCATATCTGTTTAGGGGAACGGGTCGGCAGCAAACATCCACAGACTAGACAAAATCATTAACTTCGCCACTAGAGTCGTGTCAGGTCTACGGAAATTTGATCATATTTCTGATGCCCGTAACGAGTTGGGTCTTCTCACCGCAGCTGATCTGCATCTATTTCACAGCCTTACTTTGCTCCACAAGATCATTCTGACGGGTGAGCCAACGCACATTGCCGGTCAAACCTCTGCAAACTCTACCCTGCGAAACCGTCATACGCGTGCAGACGACCACCTGCACCTACCAGCCATACAGAGAGGCGGGCCGCAGGAGATTTCTCTACTCGTCTGTCTTCCACTACAACAAACTCCCTACTGAAACAAAAACATTGAAGCTGTCTAACTTCAAGAAGCGTGTACGAGCTTATCTCCACGAGCAACACTAGTCACAAAAAAAACTTACAAAATAGATTTGTGTACACCATGCACTCACATTTAGGCCATCGCTTTCATATCACTTCCATAAACTACTCGTTTACAGCTCGTGTTGCAAGCACGGTGTGTGTAGTGCAGAGTGATATGGGTATTGTATTATGTTGGTGTATGAATGTTTGTTGCGCATGTGTTCCCACTATTGACCACAAATCTATCCTTTCTTTGTAAATATCTGAGTTATACCCATACTGTCCATAATAGCCACTATACGTGGAGGGCATGTATTGTGAAATAAATAAATAAATAAAATAAATAAATATGAATTAGAGCAGATGGATTGCGTGTGAAATATCGCGAGCTTGGACATTTGCTCGTGCATAGAGAACATACCAAGGCCTTAGAGACTGGTACCAAGATTCGTCTTTTTCGTGCATGCTGATCAAGGACGCAACCAGAAAGTATTTTCGAAATGACCAAAGTCCTCGTCGTCAACGAGGAAAATAAAAAAGTAGAAAATCTCAGAAAGGTAATCTAAGGTAGTAAATGACGCTACATGCTGGGCACAGAAGGTCTGCAATTTCGTCCCGACCATTCATTATCAGTGGTATTGGAATCCGAATTTGAGCCCAATATCTCAGGTGAAGGTTAACGATTGCCCTAGTTCTAGCTTTGCTGTGGTATCGGTGAGACTTGCTAGCCAGGCCGCGTAAGCGGGAGGCTTGGTGACAGTTATATATATGTATGTATATAAATATATATATATATATATATATATATATATATATATATATATATATATATATATATATATATATATATATATATATATATATATATATATATATATATATATTATATATATACATATACATATATATATATACATATATATATATATATATATATATATATATATATATATATATACATATATATATATATATATACATATATTTATATATATATATATATTTATACATATATATTATATATATACATATACATATATATATATATATATATATTATATATATACATATACATATATATATATATATATATATATATATATATATATATATATATATATATATATATATATACGCATAGATATCAATACATGGTAAGTTAATTGGGACATGTGTGCTTAACTTAATGATAGCGAGGTATAAAATTGAAAATTAACCCGTTTACTATTTTCGGGTAAATCATTACTCTGATGAGGTCGCTCTCCAACAGGCCGAGTGTTTAAAGGGCCTGCAAAGCCAGTTCCACTGATACAACAGCAAATCAGGAACTGGGACAACCACTAACCTTCGCGACACGTTGGTGGGCTATCAATCGTCATGGCCACCATGAATGCGCACATTACCCAACAGTACCGTAACATCCTTCATAGCACCCAGCAGTACCATAACATCCTAAGTGTCTGCAATTTACACGTGACCCGGCCCTCGACTAAGTACATCCAGACTCACAAAGTCGTGCACCGAGGTCGTCGCCAGATTTGACGAGCTGCGCTAGTCCGACTATTTTGCATGCGCTTCACCATGAACCTTTGCGATGATAAACCACTGAGCGACCGAATAATCCGCCATTTGTGTTCGATTTCCCATCTGAGCCGTTGATGGCTGCGTGATCGGGATGGTTCAGCATGGCATTGCATGGTATGGTACTGTTAGTTATTTGGGTTTTTGGGCGCATCAACTGCATTGGTTATACAAGGCCCATAACGAATGATATGGTATTGTATTGTATGGCATTACATAGTATGGTATGGTGTATTGGCAGCCGCTGCCCAGTTCGGATCGGGGCCGTCGAAACGCCCGACCGACGAGCACAGACCAAATCACCTTCCACGATGTTGTCCTGCCACATCCAGCAGCACCACTGCAACTGGTTGGAGCCGGGCTGTTCTGCCACATCCAACGGCGCCTCTGGTCGGAGCCGGACTGTCCTGCCACATCCAGCGGCACCTCTGGTCGGAGCCGGGCTATCCTGCCACATCCAACGGCACCACTGGTCGGAGCCGGACTGTCCTGCCACATCCAGCGGCACCTCTGGTCGGAGCCGAGCTGTCCTGCCACATCCAGCGGCACCACTGCAACTGGTCGGAGCCGGGCTGTCCTGCCACATACAGCGGCACCACTAGTCGAAGCCGGGCTGTCCTGCCACATCCAGCGGCACCACTGGTCTGAGCCGGACTGTCCTGCCACATCCAGCGGCACCTCTGGCCGGAGCCGAGCTGTCCTGCCACATCCAGCGGCACCTCTGGTGGGAGCCGGACTGTCCTGCCACATCCAGCGGCACCTCTGGTCGGAGCCGGACTGTCCTGCCACATCCAGCGGCACCTCTGGTCGGAGCCGGCTGTGCTGCCACATCCAGCGGCACCACTGTTCTGAGCCGGACTGTCCTGCCACATCCAGCGGCACCACTGGTCGGAGCCGGACTGTCCTGCCACATCCAGCGGCACCACTGCAACTGGTCGGAGCCGGGCTGTCCTGCCACATCCAGCGGCACCACTGGTCGGAGCCGGACTGTCCTGCCACATCCAGCGGCACCACTGGTTGGAGCCGGACTGTCCTGCCACATCCAGCGGCACCACTGGTCGGAGTCGGGCTGTCCTGCCACATCCAGCGGCACCACTGGTCGGAGTCGGGCTGTCCTGCCACATCCAGCGGCACCACTGGTCGGAGCCGGGCTGTCCTGCCACATCCAGCGGCACCACTGGTCGGAGTCGGGCTGTCCTGCCACATCCAGCGGCACCACTGGTCGGAGCCGGGCTGTCCTGCCACATCCAGCGGCACCACTGGTCGGAGCCGGGCTGTGCTGCCACATCCAGCGGCACCATTGGTCGGAGCAGGGCTGTCCTGCCACATCCAGCGGCACCTCTGGTCGGAGCCGGGCTGTCCTGCCACATCCAGCGGCACCACTGGTCGGAGCCGGGCTGTCCTGCCACATCCAGCGGCACCACTGGTCGGAGCGGGGCTGTCCTGCCACATCCAGCGGCACCTCTGGTCGGAGCCGGGCTGTCCTGCCACATCCAGCGGCACCTCTGGTCGGAGCCGGGCTGTCCTGCCACATCCAGCGGCACCTCTGGTCGGAGCCGGGCTGTCCTGCCACATCCAGCGGCACCACTGGTCGGAGCCGGGCTGTCCTGCCACATCCAGCGGCACCTCTGGTCGGAGCCGGGCTGTCCTGCCACATCCAGCGGCACCTCTGGTCGGAGCCGGGCTGTCCTGCCACATCCAGCGGCACCTCTGGTCGGAGCCGGGCACGTCCGATCGCACAACTGCTGGGCATGACAGGCGTCCAAGGCAGCCAGGCATGCCCACATGCAGTTCTTGATAACGCCGAGACGGTTCAATGTTGCCCCTCTCTGTGCCTCCTCTTCCACCGGCTCGAAGCATACAGTGCGGAGTGAAATACTTCGCATTTTCGCACATTTGTGTTGCACTTTTGTAAACTTAGTTCGAACATAGTTAGCAGGTTGTTGGTTAGTAGTTTGTAAACTTAGTTGCTGTTGGGGAGGCTCTACAGAATTAAAGTCAATGCTAAGCGGAAGGTTTTTACATTGACCTTGAACCCACCTCCCGAACTGGACATTCCAATTTTGTATCACAATTTTGACCGCGAGTTTCACCTACCCACATGGTAGGGCACGGCGGCCTGGTGCCTGAGTCCCCCAACCTTGCCTGGCCAGTTGCCAACTGGCCACCCCAGCCGTAGGCGTTAGTAGCGAGCGCGTGAAGCGATTCGAGCCAGTTGCGCCAATACTTTTACAGGCTGGCGCTCTATCCACTGAGCTAACATAGCGGCCGTCCATGCTCGTCTTCCAAAAATGCTCTCTGGCGTCATTCAGTATGTATATCCTCAGCCGTCAATCTGGTGGGCTCCTTCACCATGCACTTTGTTGGCGGGTGGAGGGGGGGGGAATCATCTCCAACATTGTCTTAAGCTGGACACTGTTGCCTGTGCTGTCGCTGCATGAAATGAATCGATGCAGGTACACACATGTCTTACTTTTTGACGCGACATGGCCCCTGGGTCTGCCAGCGACAAAACACTACTAGCATAGCTGATGGGTACCAGGATCGGAATTTTCCATCTGTCTGTGGTGCTTTGACATTCCGAATACTTTGGGGCGTGCAAAGTTTCTTTTCAGCCGAATTGCCGCGTCCACATTGACGCACATCAGATTGAATTTCCTCCAACTCACTCAAAAGCAATTTCAGCACTCGCAGTCAAATTGGCGATGCGTGACTCATCTTGCCCTATTTTCTGTCTTGTGTGACCTTGGTTGCTGTGTTTGTATGTCTTCACCACAAAACAAAAATCACTGAATAAAAGCACAAGGTGGCATTGACCGGCCAGTAAATCATGCATGCAGTGATTTACAGCGTGCGACTATTCCGTTCGGACTTACTAATTGATGTGGGCTTTGGTCTGCATGGATGAGTGCTATACGCGATGTGGGTACAGAGGAGAGGCGGATGCATTAAGACGGGGTGTTTGCATACATAGTTGTATTCGAACAAGTTTAAATCTGATGATATTAGAACCGTGAAGACCATGATTCGAACACAATAGTGTCCTGCAAACCAGGACTTATATATTCAAATGTGAAGAAACAATTTTTAAAGAGTGTAATGTGGTGCACTTCTCCGTGACACATGAGGTTGAGTCCTCGATTCACCCCTCCCCCTCTTTAGGCCTTTCGGAACTCACGCCAATTAGCCTAAAGCCGGCATCTCGTGTTGCTGCCGATGAGGAAAAATATAAACTCAAGCCGAAACAGACAAACTATTCAGAAGCAAACCAGCAAATCGATTAAAATATGAAAGGAATGCGATATTGATCATCAAAATCATTCGATCGGAAGGAACAAATCCATTCATATGCATTTTAATATAGCCAGATATATCCAAATCTGCATATGTGCATATCCAGAAGTTCCTTTCCACCCTATTCATCAGTGTGCTCAAAAGCGAATGGCAAGACCATGGAACGGATGCACCCGGACTCACCTCCATAATACTTGCTCTTCTCTATCTCTTCCGCGAAGAAGTGTTCGATTCTCTCGGCGAAGTGTTTCTTGATGCACCAGATGATGCCGATGATGATCATCACCACAGCGACAGTGATGAGACCCAGCCAGAAGGGTTCCTCGACCATACGCTCACTGAGCGGCTTGTACCGGATGCGCAGCACGCGCGTCTCACAGTTGCGCCCTGCGGCATCACACAGGTGACAATACCACACAGCCGACATTGGCACACAGCCGACATTGGCACACAGCCGACATTGGCACACATCTGACATTGGCACACATCCGACATTGGCACACATCCGACATTGGCACACAGCCGACATTGGTGCACAGCTGACATTGGCACACAGCCGACATTGGTGCACAGCTGACATTGGCACACAGTCGACATTGGCACACAGCTGACATTGGCACACAGTCGACATTGGCACACAGCCGACATTGGCACACAGCTGACATTGACACACAGCCGACATTGGCACACATCTGACATTGGCACACATCCGACATTGTCACACAGCCGACATTGGCACACAGCTGACATTGGCACACAGTCGACATTGGCACACAACCGACATTGGCACACAGCTGACATTGGCACACAGCCGACATTGGCACACATCTGACATTGGCACACAGCCGACATTGGCACACATCTGACATTGGCACGCATCCGACATTGGCACACAGCCGACACTGGCACACAGGCGACATTGGCACATAGCTGACATTGGCACACAGCCGACATTGGCACGCGCCGCGCGCACCCTTTAGAACCGTGACACGGACCGTCGTCCACCAGAGTGGCGACAGTGTGCTGTGACGTAGTCCGCTAGAGTGACGACAGTGTGCTGTGACGTCGTCCACCAGAGTGGCGACAGTGTGCTGTGACGTCGTCCACCAGAGTGGCGACAGTGTGCTGTGACGTCGTCCACCAGAGTGGCGACAGTGTGCTGTGACGTCGTCCACCAGAGTGGCGACAGTGTGCTGTGACGTCGTCCACCAGAGTGGCGACAGTGTGCTGTGACGTCGTCCACCAGAGTGGCGACAGTGTGCTGTGACGTCGTCCACCAGAGTGGCGACAGTGTGCTGTGACGTCGTTCACCAGAGTGGCGACAGTGTGCTGTGACGTCGTCCACCAGAGTGGCGACAGTGTGCTGTGACGTCGTCCACCAGAGTGGCGACAGTGTGCTGTGACGTCGTCCACCAGAGTGGCGACAGTGTGCTGTGACGTCGTCCACCAGAGTGGCGACAGTGTGCTGTGACGTCGTCCACCAGAGTGGCGACAGTGTGCTGTGACGTCGTCCACCAGAGTGGCGACAGTGTGCTGTGACGTCGTCCACCAGAGTGGCGACAGTGTGCTGTGACGTCGTCCACCAGAGTGGCGACAGTGTGCTGTGACGTCGTCCACCAGAGTGGCGACAGTGTGCTGTGACGTCGTCCACCAGAGTGGCGACAGTGTGCTGTGACGTCGTTCACCAGAGTGGCGACAGTGTGCTGTGACGTCGTCCACCAGAGTGGCGACAGTGTGCTGTGACGTCGTCCACCAGAGTGGCGACAGTGTGCTGTGACGTCGTCCACCAGAGTGGCGACAGTGTGCTGTGACGTCGTCCACCAGAGTGGCGACAGTGTGCTGTGACGTCGTCCACCAGAGTGGCGACAGTGTGCTGTGACGTCGTCCACCAGAGTGGCGACAGTGTGCTGTGACGTCGTCCACCAGAGTGGCGACAGTGTGCTGTGACGTCGTCCACCAGAGTGGCGACAGTGTGCTGTGACGTCGTCCACCAGAGTGGCGACAGTGTGCTGTGACGTCGTCCACCAGAGTGGCGACAGTGTGCTGTGACGTCGTTCACCAGAGTGGCGACAGTGTGCTGTGACGTCGTCCACCAGAGTGGCGACAGTGTGCTGTGACGTCGTCCACCAGAGTGGCGACAGTGTGCTGTGACGTCGTCCACCAGAGTGGCGACAGTGTGCTGTGACGTCGTCCACCAGAGTGGCGACAGTGTGCTGTGACGTCGTCCACCAGAGTGGCGACAGTGTGCTGTGACGTCGTCCACCAGAGTGGCGACAGTGTGCTGTGACGTCGTCCACCAGAGTGGCGACAGTGTGCTGTGACGTCGTCCACCAGAGTGGCGACAGTGTGCTGTGACGTTGTGCCCGCGTGCTGGCGAAGCACCGACGTCGGCGTCAATACCGGCAGCATTTGGGCACACAACGACCTGACCCCACCCTGTCGGCCTGGTCACGTGCTGCAACTGCGTACGTGTCACTATGTGGTGCTGCCTTTCACGGCTCAGAGGTTCACAGATGCTAGCCCAGACGCTGTCCTGATCTCGCTGGCGGCGGCGACGGTGCGCCATCCAACACTGCTCTGGTTTGATCTGACAAATAGGCCAAATGCACACGACGTCTACCTGACCGAGCGTAGCAAAGTGCTCTGCCACCACGCTGACTCACTCTAGTTAAACAGCTTTACACACAGCACAATGACCTGATCCAGCGAATACCTTACATGCCACACTGACCTGACCTGACAAAAGAGCTCGGTAGAAAACCATACCGATCTGACCGAAACTGATCCTCAGCTCTATGTACGTCATGCCGACATACACCTGCCTCGCCTGACCTGATGTGGTTCTATACGATCAGCTTGAACACCGAATTGGCCCAAATCCAGCTGATATGATAAGGAGCACCACTCGGGCATCATGCTCTCTCTGAACGAACCCGGTCGTCAACGGGCGTTCCATCCGATATCGGCACCCACTATTCAGCGTTCACCTGAACTCTGTATTTTGTCGTGGTCCCGGCTACATCAGGTTTTTGTTGAGAAGTAGCTTGTCAGTGCAAAAATGGGGAAGTTCTTCGGCTGGCGAATGTCCAGCTCCAGGTCAGCTTCTGCACCGAAGCTGACCTGATCTGCACTGAAGCTGACATGATCTATCCTGATCTGAAGTTGACTTACCATAGCTTAAGCCCCATCTCACCTGGCATGAACCTAACCCGGGAATTACATAGCCTGAGCATGACAAATTCACTTAATCTTATTCTGGTCGTCACATAGCATGACACTGCCCGACACGGGGCTGGTTGGACTCGAGGCTAGCCTGAGACTGGCCTGATCTGACCCAGGCTGGGAGCGAAGCTAATCCGACGCCGACCTCAGGCCAACCCGACCTGACACTGACATGACCTTACCTGACCTGGTATTGGCTCTAAACATATCCAGCCTGAGATCGTCGTGACCTGATCTGAACTGAGACTGACCTGACCACCAGGTGTGACAGCGACAGAGGAAGGTGGTGTTGACCTCGGTGCAGAGACCGCGGCCTCGACACGGGTTATCGGCGCAGGGCGAGCGACGTGTCTGACACCGGTCACCCTGGTGCTGAGCGTCGCAGTGGCAGCGGGCGCCAGCGGCTGTTGTCTCACACGTGCCGAACAGACACGGCGACACCTCGCATATGGGGACGTGGCAGAACAGGCCTGTCGGGAGACACGGGTCATAAAGTCATAAACAGGGCAGAACAGGCCTGTCGGGAGACACGGGTCATAAGGTCATAAACAGGGCAGAACAGGCCTGTCGGGAGACACGGGTCATAAAGTCATAAACAGGGCAGAACAGGCCTGTCGGGAGACACGGGTCATAAAGTCATAAACAGGGCAGAACAGGCCTGTCGGGAGACACGGGTCATAAGGTCATAAACAGGGCAGAACAGGCCTGTCGGGAGACACGGGTCATAAAGTCATAAACAGGGCAGAACAGGCCTGTCGGGAGACACGGGTCATAAGGTCATAAACAGGGCAGAACAGGCCTGTCGGGAGACACGGGTCATAAAGTCATAAACAGGGCAGAACAGGCCTGTCGGGAGACACGGGTCATAAGGTCATAAACAGGGCAGAACAGGCCTGTCGGGAGACACGGGGCATAAAGTCATAAACAGGGCAGAACAGGCCTGTCGGGAGACACGGGTCATAAAGTCATAAACAGGGCAGAACAGGCCTGTCGGGAGACACGTAAACAGGGCAGAACAGGCCTGTCGGGAGACACGGGTCATAAAGTCATAAACAGGGCAGAACAGGCCTGTCGGGAGACACGGGTCATAGTCATAAACAGGGCAGAACAGGCCTGTCGGGAGACACGGGTCATAAAGTCATAAACAGGGCAGAACAGGCCTGTCGGGAGACACGGATCATAAAGTCATAAACAGGGCAGAACAGGCTTGTCGGGAGACACTGGTCATAAAGTCATAAACAGGGCAGAACAGGCCTGTCGGGAGACACGGGCCATAGTCATAAACAGGGCAGAACAGGCTTGCCGGGAGACACGGGTCATAAGTAGGGCAGAACAGGCCTGTTGGAGGACACGGGTCATAAGCAGGGCCAAACAGGCCTGTTGGGAGACACGGGTCATAGGCAGGGCAGAACAGAACATGTTGGATTGCGCAGGTGGAGCGCACGGCCTCTGACAGGCATGACGCTCTTTGAGAACGATTGTGTGTGGATGTGGAGATGAGTGGGGATGTTGAGTTCACTTAGTAAAAATGAGGCTATCAATTTAGTGGTAGCTCTCGCTGCACCGCTAAAGGAAATACATGTTCACTTAGTGGGGAGGCCGGAAGGATGGGATGTGCTCTGAACATTCCACACTCAACTTTCGAACCACAGCGCACGATTAGGGTTAGTGGGGAAATACTCTGTAATCGTTGATGCAATTGTCATCAGAAGTATTCAATTTATGAACAAAGTCTTCATGATAAGACTAATTCAGGTTTTCGATGCCAGCAATACCAGCCAGCCGCAAGCCAGCTGACTAAGTAACGCCAGCCATGAGCATTGGAGAAAAGGGTGGCGCTGCCGACTGGACTCATTGGCACCAGGAATTTGTGTCGAAACTCGGATGGAAGTGCCGCTATTCAAGGCCGTTTCAAGTATTCTGTGTCTGGAAGGATGAGGTGTTGATTCATAGGTGCCATCGGGAAGCTTTTATGGGTGGTTGAGGTGCTGATTGAGGATGTCATGAGAGACAATTATGGATGGTGAAGTTATCGATTGATGGGTATCGCCAGGAAATTGTACTAAAGTAGGGGCGAAGGTGGAAGCGCTGGATCCACGGAATATTCAGATCATCCAGTGGATTGTCGAGAATTTTGTTTGATAGATTAGGAGAGATAGACTTATAGGGCGTCGCCAGAGATTTGTATCGAGGCAGTGGTGGCAGTGCCGATTCAGGGCCGTTTCCAAGATTTTGTGATACAAGGGATCAGATGTTGGTTCACGGACTTCACCAGGGGTTCTCTCGAGAAGTGATGGCCGTTCTTCCACTCACAACGTTAGACAAGTGTGAGGTGCCAAATCAGTTAGGCTTCATGATTTAGTTTACTTCCAATAAATATGCCCATTGGCTAACGGGTAAAGCTCACTGGAGCCAATATATTATTCAAGCAAAACTACTCATTCTATTTTATTTACCTATTTTGCGTACTCGTCACCCCCATCCTGACACAGACGGAGATCACAGACACACTGTGGCAAGCACACACAGGCGGAGCAGGCCCACCGACAAACTGTGGCCGACACACGCAGACGGAGGAGCAGTCTCTCCGACAAACTGTGGCCGACATACGCAGACGGAGGAGCAGTCTCTCCGACAAACTAGCTGACATACGCTGATGGGGAATAACCTCACCGACAAACTGTGGCCGACACACGCAGACGGAGGAGCAGTCTCTCCGACAAACTAGCTGACATACGCTGATGGGGAATAACCTCACCGACAAACTGTGGCCGACACACGCAGACGAAGGAGCAGTCTCTCCGACAAACTAGCTGACATACGCTGACAAGGAATAGCCTCACCGACAAACTGTGACCAACTCACGCAGACGAAGGAGTCGTCTCTCCGACAAACTAGCTGCCATACGCTGACGGGGAAATGGTATCACCGACAAATTGTGACCAACACACGCAGACGAAGGAGCAGTCTCTCCGACAAACTAGCTGACATACGCTGACGGTGAATAGCCTCACCGACAAACTGTGACTAACACACGCAGACGAAGGAGTAGTCTCACCGACAAACTGTGGTCGACACACGCAGACGAAGGAGTAGTCTCACCGACAGACTGTGGCCGACACACGTAGACGAAGGAGTAGTCTCGCCGACAAACTGTGGTCGACACACGCAGACGAAGGAGTAGTCTCACCGACAGACTGTGGCCGACACACGCAGACGAAGGAGTAGTCTCACCGACAGACTGTGGCCGACACACGCAGACGAAGGAGTAGTCTCACCGACAGACTGTGGCCGACACACGCAGACGAAGGAGTAGTCTCACCGACAGACTGTGGCCGACACACGCAGACGAAGGAGTAGTCTCACCGACAGACTGTGGCCGACACACGCAGACGAAGGAGTAGTCTCACCGACAGACTGTGGCCGACACACGCAGACGAAGGAGTAGTCTCACCGACAGACTGTGGCCGACACACGCAGACGGCCGAGCCGTCGTGGTCCACACACTTGCTGCCGCTGACACACGGGCTCCGCGAGCAGGGCTCCACCGAACCGCCGCTCACCATGCTCTTGTTGTTGAAGGCCTCGTCTGCGGCGGAAACACCGGTTAGCAACTTCAACCAGTCAGACAGGTACTCGTACGAGAGCTCGCCTAATGCCAACACAACAGTGTTGGCGTCCACCTTGGTCCAGTGCTGTTACGACAGATAGCCCAATTTCAATACAGCAGCTGCTCCGGTGCTGTTACGACAGCTGGCCCAATGCCACCACAACAGCTGGTCCAGTGCTGTTACGACAGCTGACCCAATGCCACCACAGCAGCTGGTCCAGTGCTGTTGCGACAGTTGTCCCAGTGCTGTTACGACATCTGACCAAATGCTAATGCAACAGCTAGTCCAGTGCTCTTACGACAGCTGGTCCAATGCTACTACAGCAGCTGGTCCAGTGCTGTTACGACAGCTGGCCCAACACCAACACAACAGCTGGTATGGCGTTAGTAAAGCAGCCAGATAGACAGCAGCACCGATACAGCCGCCGAGGCTCCGCTCGTCGAACGGCTGCCGCTCCGCCAATGCCAGCGGCCTGATGCATCGGCTACTTGCTGTACCGGGAACTGCGTGGGCTCGCTGGTGGGATCACAAGGAATCGGCCACGCCACTCGTTATTTCCATAGCATCGCAATTCGGAGTGCAGCCCCAAATGTATGCGATGAAAGGGTTGATTGGAATTTTGTGTCGTTAGTTGGTGAATTAGTCGACCACGTGCTTCCGTTTATGTGCGCTAGCCTCTCTTCCGTTTATGTGCGCTAGCCTCTCTTCCGTTTATGTGCGCTAGCCTCTCTTCCGTTTATGTGCGCTAGCCTCTCTTCCGTTTATGTGCGCTAGCCTCTCTTCCGTTTATGTGCGCTAGCCTCTCTTCCGTTTATGTGCGCTAGCCTCTCTTCCGTTTATGTGCGCTAGCCTCGCTTCCGTTTATGTGCGCTAGCCTCTCTTCCGTTTATGTGCGCTAGCCTCTCTTCCGTTTATGTGCGCTAGCCTCTCTTCCGTTTATGTGCGCTAGCCTCTCTTCCGTTTATGTGCGCTAGCTTCTCTTCCGTTTATGTGCGCTAGCCTCTCTTCCGTTTATGTGCGCTAGCCTCTCTTCCGTTTATGTGCGCTAGCCTCTCTTCCGTTTATGTGCGCTAGCCTCTCTTCCGTTTATGTGCGCTAGCCTCTCTTCCGTTTATGTGCGCTAGCCTCTCTTCCGTTTATGTGCGCTAGCCTCTCTTCCGTTTATGTGCGCTAGCCTCTCTTCCGTTTTGTGCGCTAGCCTCTCTTCCGTTTATGTGCGCTAGCCTCTCTTCCGTTTATGTGCGCTAGCCTCTCTTCCGTTTATGTGCGCTAGCCTCTCTTCCGTTTATGTGCGCTAGCCTCTCTTCCGTTTATGTGCGCTAGCCTCTCTTCCGTTTATGTGCGCTAGCCTCTCTTTGATCTGCGACATTTCGTCGCGCTGCTAAAGGATAGGACCTGAAATGGCTACGCCATTGCATCAAAGTTTGAAGAAGCTGTGGAGGAAAACCGACACTCTTAGCCTGGCTCACGAACATCGTAATGTCGAAATGTTGTGATATGAAACTCAGTTATATGAAATAGCGGTGACGACCAACTTTCCGGCTGCATACATACTCATATCATGAATAGAAACAAACACTAGATTGGACAGCAAACAGGCTACTGACCTAACGAAGCTACGATCGGATAACGACGTCATTTTCATCAAACAGAACTGGATGCCCAATAGCAAAAAACATCGGTCGATAGTTGTCACCAGAGGCTGTGACTGCTAGGCAGGCTAGGAGTATCAGGTCAAACATAACGCAGCTTTTGATGCAGAAATATTTGTAGCTTACGCATGAGATCAATGGTGTGCCGAATGTGGATCAATCAAGCTCGCCGCGCCATTCATGCAGCAGGAACTCATCTTATGCGAAATGTCCCGTCGCCCACTGTCAAGGCTTCCTCGTACTCGCTGACCCGAGAGGTCTATGGTACTTCTACCAGCGCAGCTCTGGATGCGAGTTCTATGACAGTTCTCGCAGCTCCCCTCCGAACCTAGAGTTCTATGGCACTCCTCCCAGCGCCGCTCTGGATGCGAGTTCTATGCGAGTTCTCGCAGCTCCGCTCCGAACCGAGTGTTCTGTGGTACTCCTCCCAGCTGCACGTGGGACTGCCTGTGGTTACAGGCAGTCCCAGCCGCAAACCAATCGCACACTGTATGCTGACCTGAATCATATATACACTGATACAACACTATCCGTCACACTTAGCACGGATTCACACAACACACTGGATGGGAGCTCTCTAGGCAATCCATGTGTACCCAACTTGGCCATCACCTTAACCTACTTACGACCACATGCTCACAAATCTGCTGACGTCTGCAATGCACACATAGTAGCTCTGAGCCTCCTGTGTTGCGTAACGTCGCCGATGCGATAGCAAGCTTCTTGCTTTCATCTCCGCAGTAAGCTTTCTGACCTGCCCCTCCTCAGTGTCACCTCGGGCCCAGGAGAGACGCACAGACCAGAGACAATGGGAGAGGGAGAAGAAACGGGCGAGGAAGAGGGGAGATAAAGAGAAAGAGAAAGAGAAAAACAAAGAAAACGAGAAATAGAAATAGAAAGAGAAAGAGAACAAGAAAGAGAAAGAGAAAGAGAAATAGAAAGAGAAAGAGAAGGAGAAGGAGAAAGACAAAGACAAAGACAAAAGAAAGAGAAAGATAAAGATAAAGAGAAAGTGAAAAAGAAAGAGAAAGAGAAAGAGAAAGAGAAAGAGAAAGAGAAAGAGAAAGAGAAAGAGAAAGAGAAAGAAAGAGAAAGAGAAAGAGAAAGAGAAAGAGAAAGAGAAAGAGAAAGAGAAAGAGAAAGAGAAAGAGAGAGGAAGAGAAATAAAAGAGAAAGGGAAAGAGAAAGGGAAAGAGAAAGGGAAAGAGAAAGGGAAAGAGAAAGGGAAAGAGAAAGGGAAAGAGAAAGGGAAAGAGAAAGGGAAAGAGAAAGGAAAAGAGAAAGGGAAAGAGAAAGGGAAAGAGAAAGGGAAAGAGAAAGGGAAAGAGAAAGGGAAAGAGAAAGGGAAAGAGAAAGGGAAAGAGAAAGTGAAAGAGAAAGGGAAAGAGAAAGGGAAAGAGAAAGGTAAAGAGAAAGGGAAAGATAAAGGGAAAGAGAAAGGTAAAGAGAACGATAAAGAGAAAGAGAAAGAGCCAGAGACAGAGACAAACAGAGAGAAAGAGGGATGGAGAGACAGACAGACAGGCAGACATAGCGACAGAGAGACAGACAGACGGAGAGACAGACGGGGAGACAAAGAGACGGAGAGAGAAAGAGACGGAGAGAGACAGAGACGGAGAGAGAGGGGAGAGGGAGAGAGGCACATACAGCGGGCAGGACGGGCAGGACAGCGTACTGGTTGCGGGTCGCGTCGTCAGAAATAGGCCGTGTTCTAATCAGGCCACGCACGGCTCGCGTGCTGCCTCTAACCAGGTTTTGTCGGGTCATGGAGCGGTCACCGCAGCACCGCCGCTAGTCCAGTGGAGGACACGGGCACAATCACGGGTCACGGAGCGGTCACGGCAGCGCCGCTGCTAGTCCAGTGGAGGACACGGGCACAATCACGGGTCACGGAGCGGTCACCGCAGCGCCGCTGCTAGTCCAGTGGAGGACACGGGCACAATCACGTATCAACGTCCGGCAAGCGGAGACTGCAGGCTGACGCAGCAAGGAGAAACACTGACAGGGGCGTAGCCAGTTAGTGTGCCGACTCTCCATTGGAGTGCTATTGAAGTTGGAGATATTGTGAGCAAGGGGCCCACTGGCGATTGGAGAGAAGGGACGACGGAAGTCCAATCGGGGCTTGTTCATGTTTTCCTGTAATGCCCAGGTGATGTATTGCAAGCGTTCGTTCTATGGTCCTTTACGTGGGGGCGGGGATGGCCGAGTAGTTAAGGTGTTGAGCTAGGGTACCAAAGGTCCCGGGTTCAGCAATTGCACCACTCGGGACATTTCCCAATCCCGCAGCCCACCGGCGAAACAGTGTGGGCGGCACCATTAGCCGTGATCGTGCATAAAGTGCGTCGAGAACCACCCAACAAACAAACAGACAATGGTCCTTTACGTGAATCCACGGCTTGGTACCCATAATGGTTTTGAGAGCGAAAAAAGTACTTCTCGAAACATTTTTTTCCAGCTCTGAGGAAAGTAACATGCCGATCGACGACAAGAATGCCGCTAAACGAGGATTAAAAACCGCTTACGCGGCAAACTCAGTCACCATACAATCTGAGAGCGCCGGCAACTCAGTCACCATACCATCTGAGAGCGCCGCCGGAAAACTGCGGTACAGCCATGGCTGTCCACGGAAAATATGTACCACTATTTTGCCATGCCAATTTTTCAGCACAACAAGCATACCGACCCGAAATAATCACAAGATGGACACATCGCATAGCTCTTGTTTCAATGGCAACCGCACTTCGCAGACACATGAGCAGAAACGACACACTGCCGCCATCAGAGACAGCCTACCATCTGTTTGTCATTAATTTCTAACGAAACAAGCCACCTTCCCTGACTTGGTCACCAAGAGCCCTGACCTGACCACCACCAGCCCCTGATCTGACCACCACCAGCCTCTGACCTGGTAACCACCAGCCCTTGACCTAGTCGCCACCAACCCCTGATCTGACCACCACCAATCCCCAACCCGACTACCACCAGCTCCTGACCTGACCACCACCAGCTCCTGACCTGACCACCACCATCCTCTGACCTGACCACCACCAGCCAATGACCTGACCACCACCAATCTCTGATCTGACCGCCACCAGTCTCTGACCTGACCACTACCAGCCTCTGACCTGACCACCACCATCCTCTGACCACCTGACCACCACCATCCTCTGACCTGACCACCACCGTCCTCTGACCTGACCACCACCATCCTCTGACCTGACCACTATCAGCCTCTGACTTGACCACCACCGTCCTCTGACTTGACCACCACCATCCTCTGACCTGACCACCACCGTCCTCTGACCTGACCACCACCATCCTCTGACCTGACCACCACCATCCTCTGACCACCTGACCACCACCATCCTCTGACCTGACCACCACCATCCTCTGACCACTTGACCACCACCGTCCTCTGACCTGACCACCACCATCCTCTGACCTGACCACCACCGTCCTCTGACCTGACCACCACCAGCTCCTGACCTGGAACGGCAGAGAAGCTGATGTTGACGGGCAGCCGATCCGGTGACTCAGAGAAACGACGCCGACGTCGCCTGTGTCGGACCGCGTCCGCGAGAACCTCAGACACGGTGAGCACGTGCAGATAGGAGATGATGGTGGCCGTGCGTCTGACCCTTCCCGGACAGAGCCACCACTGCGAGCCGTTGTTGGGCGCGTACCAGTCCGTAATGTGCACAAAGCTCTGAAACCGAGAGGCCGGCTGTGGTAAGCTAACCGGATTAACACGTCAATTCTGTGTGATGCAATGCTCCCAGCGTATGCCGTCCTATGGTGGCCGCACAAATCGAATCGTAAGCAACATTTATAATAGTGTTCGTAAAGCTGAGTCACGCGCTCCAGCGAAGGTCAAAGGTTATATCATTCACGCGTTTCTAGAGTAGTGTAATCTCTACCATGTATTAGTACTGCTCCATGGTCATGCCAAATTAAAAAAACTTTATCTGGATTTCCTCAGACGCATGTGACGAAACAAACTGAAAACTCTCCGAGAGTGGAAAGCACGGCATGCATCCCAGTGTCCATACGCACCGGTATCTCAACCTGACAACGGACTGGTTGTCAATTTTTCACTGAGCTATCAAAAATACATTTGCACAATTTTCCTTTCATGACGGAACTCGTCTCTGTTTGTTATTGATGGAGCATTCCATGCAATTTTCGAACTCCACATTTATTCAGTCACGGTTCGCCGAAGAACGACTGCCGTGTTGCTGGGACGCATTGCCAGCGAACGGCGGCTCGTTGGCGCTGTAATCCACCAGGACGAAGCGGTGTGCGTGTGATTGGTCATTCTTATTCTATGTCTTTTTGGCCCACTGAAGTTTGTGGTTTTGAGATCGTGGCTGCTCGGCATGGCCTACCGAAAGAGAAAGTGAGTTTCTAGGCATACTCGTAGAGCTTGTTTGCAACGACTGGACTAGGTAATGTCAAAGCAGTTTCCCATGTTCACAGACAGCGGCTACTCCAGAGTATGGGCCATGAGTTAGCAGGACCAATGTGTTGTCAGTGCTTCTTGTGGTCCTAAAACTCCTAAGTTCACAAGGTTCCTGAATTGTCAGGGCCCTTGAAGTACATGCAAGGGCGGCATCACCTCGTTTAGCCAGGAGGAGCAAACATTCATTTCATACTCATAACCTGTTTACTATGCAACGGCGCATGGAACATCATACAATTCACAGATGGGGGGGGGGGGGCTGCTCCTCTGCCAGCCTTCCTCTAGTTCGCCCCCTGGGTGTATGGCCCTATAACGTTTTAGGACCTCTTGAGCTCCCAGAGCCCCCTGGGAATTCAGTGCCTCACGAGCTAGCAGGTCTCAATGACCTGGCTTGAGTTGTGAGAGCTCTTGAGATTCTGGGAGCTTCATAAGCTGACAGAGATCGCTGAGTTGTTGATTGACTTAGGATTTCATGCCCCATTGAGGTTTCATGGTCCATTGAGGAGCAGAGTCCCAGAGGTTCTAAGACTCCCTAAGGCTCCAGGAACCCTGAGCTTTTAGCTCCCTGTGGCTCCAGGACCCATGGGTTGAATTGGTAGGACCCCATGAGGTTCCAGAGCCCGTGAGGTTATACAAACCCATGAGTATGTGAGAACTTCTCTCTGACTTACCAGGACCCTCCGAGATTCTGGGACCCCCTGGGTTGCCAGGCCCCCACCCCGAGCCTGAAGGATCTCCCTTCGACTTTCAATGATCTCCATCCCCGAGTCTCCAAGGCCCCTTCCTCAGAGTTTATAGCGCCCCCTTCGAAGTCCCCTTTAAGATGCCAGACGTCAGACGTCAGATGCGCTGAAGTAGAACAATCCTCATGGTTCTGAAGTGACGCCTACACGATCTGGAGGGAACCACTCCAGACCAGAGGAGAGCGGCTACCTCCACGTTATCCTGATCCCCATTGGCTACGTCACCTCCTTCTGAATGATGTCTTAAGTCCGCACTTGTCTGCTCCCGTACTTCGCGGTCGCAGTTGCGGAACGTAAAGAAAATGTTTTCCTGGCGTGGTCTTATTCATATTCGAGCACTTTGACAAAACACCAGCGATGTTTGTTCACACTGCCTGTATCCATCACTATGCTACAATGGAATATATCTGAAAAAGTCCTAGCCTCGGTTCGGGCCGTGTACTATCCATCATGAGGCGTCACGCCGATCTGGAGCTGTCCTTTGACCACGGGACTTATAACTGTAGTTAATATCGATATATGTATTCGGAAATGTCGGTTTTTATCGAGTGATGAAAACATCGCATGTTGGGCATGTTTTCTTCCCTCAGAGGGCACACAATCATACCGTCTGGAATAAAACAACTAGTCCATTATGACATCTACCAGTTTCACCCAATAGCTCATTACTCATTATTCGAAGTAATACTTTCTCCCAGCGCTTCAGTGAACCAGCTCGTTTTCCCTCGGCACCTACGGTCGTTGCGATGTGAACGTCTCCAGAGATTAGTAAAGAAAGTCTGGCAAATACTTGCGACGTATTGTGAAATCGATGATGAAGGAATGAAGCTCCCAATGGGGGGGGGAGAGGAGGGGAGGGCTTAACTTCACGGAGTTCCATGCTAATTCAGAGGGAATGTCAAAAGGTAATTAGCAGTTCAAAGGCAAACGACACATCCAAAAGCATATGAAACGACTCCACAACTGGCGAACTAAACGGAGGAGTGCGTCGCCGGTTGGCTGTCTCGACAGGCCATTTGCAGTTGGCTATTATATTGGCCGTATGCTGTTGTACTTTTTGCCTTGTCGAAAGAACTCCAAATGGTAGTGAATTTACGCGGAGCGTCGGTGAATTTCCCGGAAATTCCCCACCAGCGCCGCCAAAATGTGCAGCAGAACACCGTCGCCAAGTTGCATTCACACTTCACAGGGGCACAATGTCGCGAGACGCGCCAACTCGACAGCGCGAATTACGACCATGTGAGTATGCACTGCCAGCAGCTGTTGCCGCCGCGAGCGGGTTGTGCGCAGCGCTGTTCCCCCGGGAAAAACACAGCGACCACCACCGTGAGGAGCAGGACGGAGGTGAAAGTGCCAGGTGGAGGTGGAAGAGAGCCTGCTGCATTGATAGCGTTGTGATATATGAGAGGTATGGAAGTTGGTACTATGAATATGCTCAGGTAAAACACATGAGTGGGGAATTAAAGGTGAACGGAGCGAGCAGTCACGTGACCGAACTGGCAGTGCGCCCTACCTGTTTTAACCCCAGGGAATGCTAGCGCAGCTACACAGTTAACGAAAGCCACTCCTGCCCAACTAATATGCAGGCATATTTAATGAAAAATGACAACCTTGACCTTGAATGAATCTCGAAGATGGAACCATATTCACCACGGCGAATGCACCAATGGCAGACTTCATCAGGCCTGCAAGTCCACCAGGACTTGCAGGCCTGACCAGGACTATATTCATCGTGGCATATCGATGTGTGGGCATTCAAAGAAATCACCTCATGGTCGTATCCGACTGGCGCATGATTCGCGTCTCGTGGCACCAACAACATCACCTCATGGTTGTCTGCGCTGACGGTATAGCTGCATCACCAGCAGGTGGTCCATCTCGTCTGTCCTGCCGCAGTACTCTCACGGAACCACAGCCATAATCAAAGGACGAAAGACACAGATGAGCTTCTCAGCTTCTTCATGAGCAACATCAATATCGAAATGGAGAGAACGTCTGCGAGCAAGAAAATGGCTTCATGCCGACCAGAAGATGATGCAATTAAAATGGCGTCTGGTTGATCTCCGCCACAGTAACGTCGATTAACTGCTGAAGACACGAATGCTAGCCATGCGAACCAGCTTCCAATCAGCTTCCGTCAGGGAATGAGGGGGAGGGGAGAGAGAGGGAGATAAAGATAGAGAGATAGAGGCATAGAGATATAGAGAGACAGGGAGTTAGAGAGATATAGAGATTCAGTTCGCATGGTGAAGTGCGGTGTGAGGTGCAGTGTGAGGTGCGGAGTGAGGTGTGGTGTGATGTGCGGTGTGAGGTGCGGTGTGAGGTACGGTGCGAAGTGCGGTGAGGTGTGGTGTGAGGTGCGATGTGATGTGCGGTGTGAGGTGCGGTGTGAGGTGCGATATGTGGTGCGATGTCAGGTGCGGTGTGAGGTACAGCGTGAGGTGCGGAGTGAGGTGCGATGTGATGTGCGGTGTGAGGTGCGCTGTAAAGTGCGGTGCGATATGCGGTGAGGTACGGTGTGAGGTACGGTGTGAGGTGCGGTGAGGTGCGGTGAGGTGCGGTGTGAAGTGCGGTGAGGTGCGGCGAGGTGCGGTGAGGTGAGGTAGGGTGATGTGAGGTGTGCGAGGCCCATCACGTGGCGAATACTAAGCCATGATAAACAACGGGGTCAGGTATTGTTCACGTAATGCAAAACGGGACCAAGCCAGATGATAAGCTGTAAAAGACCCAAATGCTAGGTGACACACCGTAATAATTGGTACCGCATGTCCTGGTGAGCTATCACAGCTGGTGAACTAATCCAGATGGCGAGTTATCGCAAGTTGTGGCTAACCCAGCTGATGAGTTAACCCAGTTAATGAGTTAACCCAGCTGGTGAGCTAACCCAGCTGATGAGCTATGACAGCTGGTGAGCTATCATAGATGGTGAGCTAACCCAGCTGGTGAGCTAACCCAGCTGGTGAGCTAACCCAGCTGATGAGCTATCGCAGCTGGTGAACTAACCCAGCTGGCTAGTTTTCACAGCTGGTGGGCTACAGCAACTGGTGAGCTACCACAGCTGGTGAGCTAACCCAGCTGGTGAGCTAACCCAGCTGATGAACTAACCCAGCTGGTGAGCTAACGCCAGCATAGCTCATTGTGCTATACGTGTAATTTCCCGAGACCAGTGTTTTTACCGTTTGTGAAAATATCAAATGCTATGCCATGCCATTAGTAGGTTCGTTCATCATCTTACATAAATGCATCTCGTATATTAGTTGGACCACATGCAGTGCGATGGCGACCACTACGCCGCGTTTGATTACCACGATTCAGATGTATCGTGTGTAACGGGTTTCCGATAACTCATCAGCTCTGATTGATATTTGAGTGCATGCCAAGGCAATAAACTTTATCGGTATTCATAGCGCGGTCGATATTCTTTTCCTGAGATGTAAGCCAACTCACTTTCCCAGGGCAGTGGTAACGCAATTGAAATCGCTGACTGGATTATTGAGTGTTTAGCGCTGGCAATGTTTGACTCGATTCCGCAATCAGTCAACAATGATTACATTCTACTCAAACTATCAGGCGGTTTTCAATATCGGAGGTTCTCCAGCAGCGCAGGCGAGAAATGTATCCGGGAACGCAATGGAAGTCAAGAAAATGGAGATGATGTAACGGAAAGCACAGGGAGCATAGGAGAAGCAAAGCATAGGAGCAAAGGAGAGGGAGGTGATATTCTTTTTGTCGCAGATGGGAGCGAAATTCCGATGTTTGTGACCAAAGTGGAGAATGTCCCAGCATGTTAAGATCCGCAATCCTGTATTGTCTTCACATGCGCATGCGCTGCTTATAAGCGGCCCATGTACATGGCATTCGCGGCGTGATATATGACGCGATATATAATGAAAGGACAGCATTCACGAGACATATGCCCCTTAATACGCTTTCGGGTAGATTATAAATTGACCGTTAGAGGCATTTCACAAAAAAAGAAAAACAAAAGTGGCACGCAGCACCATAATAAGTATCACGGCTGTAGTGAATTTCACAACGGATATTTTAGTTGTAATGTTGTCTCTAAGACGTCAACGGCCATCGAGCTAGACGAGGTCAAGTCAGGTCAGGTCAAGTCAAGTTATTGATTCTAAAAGTGCAGTTTTTGGGCCACGTTAAAAGCACTGGTACAAATCTAGTTTTCAAGATCAACCCGCTTTTTATACGTGTTTATGGTTAAAATTGCCTTAGAAAATGAACAAAAAATGTAATCTGCGGTCAGGTCATTAGGTGAGTCAAGGTTAAAACTGCCAATTTTTGCGTTCGTTCAAATTTTCCCATTTAATTTACCCAGCAAAAACACCGGAATGCATATGATTAATGGCAATGTTCTCTACCTGTTTGTAGAGTTTCAGATCAGATCAGGTCGAGTCATGGATATATGGCCCAACAGGTGTGCTGGCTTATGGCGTTAGTCAATGTGCTATCGGGATGACACTTTATTATTAAGTACTTTTTGGGACCCAAATGGTGCCTAATAATATTTTTAATTGACTGGCTATGAACTCCCACAGCTTCGACTTTCTCATGATAATCTAAAACTTGAGGTGATCTCAAATGAATTTGGTTGGTCTTTTTGAATGATAGAAGTTGAATAATAAAAAGCGTGATGTTGATATTTTGCCATAGTTGGGCGTCCATATTTACCATGAAGCCCATAGCACAAGGGATATGAGACCACACAAGACTACGGCCATATATTGTATGACAATCCAAGTTGAATTCAGGAGACGGTATCAACATCAGGTTTTGCCAATTGTCAATACAAATATGTCAAAACGTGCAGAAATGCGTTCTCTACAACAACAACAAAAAAAGGTGTATGTGCAAACTAGCGCTATCCCCGATAAGCACCAAAAACATCATAAATCTTTCGGTGTTTCAACTTGATCTCATAACTCTCATAACAGAAGTCATAGATCAGGCATCACACCGTCAGCAGCGAACGGTGTTGGCGCAGTCGCAGTCACCACACGACACCTGTGGTGACTGCGCTCAGGAAGGCCGCCACAAAGCCGCTTCTTTGAAGAAAGAATGCGACTACTTCAGACGGACTATTCTGAGGACAGCCGAAAACAAAACATAATGGGTATGGGGGTATAAATATATGTGAACATAAATTGGACTTGAAGCGCCGCAAGGCGAAAGTAATTGAGCTTCGAAAAGCGTCACGGTCAGGACAGCCTTTTGTACATACCACGGATATACAAATACTGCAGCTCGGTATCTGTCCCGGAGTTGTGGTGCCTGTCTCTGCCGTACAGATGAGCAGATTAACATCGCAAGGAAGTGCTATGACGTGCAGAGCGATACCGTGAACGCGGCCACCAACCAATGACCACTTTCGCCGGCACTCAGAGCGGCAGTCTATCATAGCCGCCTGCCCACTTCGGTGCAGGAAGTAATTAATGCGCATGATTCGCCTTTACCGGGAATTGGCGGACGCTGTTGGCAGACCGGTGGCAACTGTTGGGAGAGACGGGAGGCGAGATGCGAGAGGCGAGAGGCGAGAGGCGAGAGGCGAGAGGCGAGAGGCGAGAGGCGAGAGGGGAGAGGCGAGAGGCGAGAGGGGAGGGGCGAGAGGGGAGGGGCGAGAGGGGAGGGGCGCGAGGTAGACCCGAGTGGATTGCAGCGGAAGCGAGAGACACCTCGCCGAGGTCCGTGTCGTTCCTGGCGGCCTGGTGGCGCAGTCCGCCTCTTCTGCCGCTGCCCGACCTCTGTCGTTGCCACAGCCGGCTCGGCTGACTGGGGGGGAGCGCCACAGGTGTCCGACAATCCAGGCCGCGACGGCCGCCGTCGGGGCGTCCGACGGGCGAGAACATTGGGTCATCAGACCGTCCGACGAGCCGGCAAAACGGGACGTCAGCGGCAGCCTCCACCACCACGTCAGCGGCAGCCTCCACCACGTCAGCGGCAGCCTCCACCACGTCAGCGGCAGCCTCCACCACGTCAGCGGCAGCCTCCACCACGGCAGCGGCAGCCTCCACCACACCAGCGGCAGCCTCCACCACGTCAGCGGCAGCCTCCACCACGTCAGCGGCAGCCTCCACCACGGCAGCGGCAGCCTCCACCACGTCAGCGGCAGCCTCCACCACGTCAGCGGCAGCCTCCACCACGGCAGCGGCAGCCTCCACCACGGCAGCGGCAGCCTCCACCACGGCAGCGGCAGCCTCCACCACGGCAGCGGCAGCCTCCACCACGTTAGCGGCAGCCTCCACCACGGCAGCGGCAGCCTCCACCACGGCAGCGGCAGCCTCCACCACACCAGCGGCAGCCTCCACCACGTCAGCGGCAGCCTCCACCACGTCAGCGGCAGCCTCCACCACGTCAGCGGCAGCCTCCACCACGGCAGCGGCAGCCTCCACCACACCAGCGGCAGCCTCCACCACGTCAGCGGCAGCCTCCACCACGTCAGCGGCAGCCTCCACCACGACAGCGGCAGCCTCCACCACGTCAGCGGCAGCCTCCACCACGTCAGCGGCAGCCTCCACCACGGCAGCGGCAGCCTCCACCACGGCAGCGGCAGCCTCCACCACGTTAGCGGCAGCCTCCACCACGGCAGCGGCAGCCTCCACCACGGCAGCGGCAGCCTCCACCACACCAGCGGCAGCCTCCACCACGTCAGCGGCAGCCTCCACCACGGCAGCGGCAGCCTCCACCACGGCAGCGGCAGCCTCCACCACGGCAGCGCGGCAGTAGGGACAAGACGGCTTAAGGTCGATTTTTTCCGTGTAAGGCCATAGAGGTGCTACGAAATTTCAGAAATTCGAGCACTTCCTCCTTGAAAGGATGTCACATCTTCGTTGCCTACGAAATTCGTTTATGCAACACATTTGTGGACTGATTTTTCGTGAGCGACAAATCTCAACATTCATTTACCTCCGACCTGCCGCTCCACTACTTTGATTTCTACCACCACACGCTACGGCGGCCGAGGGGTGCGACCATGGTTTTCGTGAAAATAAACTAAAATGGCAACTACAAAGCGTAAGAATAGCTTCAAGCGTCTTCCCTGACGGCTGACCGACGCGACGTGCGTCGCTCATGACTTTTTTCAGACAACACCATGAAGACCAAAATATACGTGGAGAAAGAGGGCAGTAGGGCGCTGTTTTAATGTGCAGTTTACGGCGGAGTTGGTACGTTCCGCCGGCTGCCTGTGTCCCGTGGCACCGAGCCACTCTTTTGTACTAGGATTTACGACCAGATAGTGTGTGTTTACGAGCGCAAATGTGTCGAATGGCGGGACCGGCGGGACGTAGAACAGGCTTGCTCATCGGGGGTGGCAGACGACGTCAGGGAAAGGTCTGATGACGTCAATAGACGGTCCAATGAGGTCGAAAAGCCCCGGTTGCGTAAAAAAAGCACAGATGACACTGGAGAGAGCTTGGTGACGTTTGTTTGGATAAGAATGATGACATCGTGAAAGGCCCGATGACATCTAGGATTGCCTGACGACGTCGATGAATGCCCGACGACGTCGGGGAATGCTTAATGACGTCGAGGACGACCTGATGAGGTGAGTAGAATGCCTGACGACGTCGAGGAAGACTGGATGATGTGAATAGAATATCTGACAGCGCCGGAGGAAGCTCTTGCTTATGACGTCGAGGAAGTCTGATTGCGTCGCTGTGGTTTCCCCAGAGTCCTATTTCAGCCAAGATGTGCAGGTGCAGCGAATCCTGAATAAATTGCTTCATGCACGAGGAGCCCGCCACGGGCTGCATATGAGTTCACACGCCGAGATGTGGAATGCCAAATTATAATGGTGGTCTTATCCCCGGAAATTGCACCGCTGGGAATCTCATCCGGGCCCAAAATTAGACTCATTATCGCACCGTCGTCGCTGATGACAGAAGTTCGCAATTAAATGACGCACCTGTGATGTTACTTTTCATGAGCTTGATAACAGGACTAAGCTGCCACGTAGTGTATTGATTAGATGAAATTGGACCTCAGAAACACATAGCAATAAACTTCCTATGGCTATGCCGTACCAATCTACGGATGTAACATAGAACATAGTGAAGAACGGTATTGAAATTCTATGATAGATTCTAGAGAAGTTCTATAATTATATCTATGATTCATCCATAGACGCCAGCGACATAGATCGGTTCAGAGATAGAGGAAGTGTTGTGTTCTGCCAGCTTTCCATTGTAGACTATATATTCATCGGTCGAAATCTCGTGTCAAAATGGTTCAAGCTTTGACCTACCTACAGCCATTCCTTTGTGTTCTCTTTGTGGAGCCGAACTATAGTTCGGCTCGACGTGAAAGTGGGTATACCCACCTTCCATACTCCAGCTACCTCTCCTCAATCCGACTGCATCTGCTTATCCAACTACCTCTCGTGAACTTGACTACCTCTGCCCGCCAGGGACTAGCATAGCATGCTAACTGTGGGGGCCGTGGCCCCACGGTAGCGGCCCTGACCCTCGCAGCACGGAACCTTTTCCATTGCTTTAGTATTACTACGAGAGCCGGAGTCAAGTGGGCGGTGGTGATGGCCCCGCAGTAGCAAATGGACACGCTCTCCCTTCCCGTTCAAAATATTTGACACGAGTCCCTGCTGCCCACCCATATATTCAGCTCAACTGCTTCCGCTTACCCGGGCTCTGGAGCAAACAGTGTCCTCCAGGGTACCGACAAAGCCGAGTCTGAGCACCACGTTGTGTCCTGGCAGGCCGATCAGCCGGTGGGAGACGCGGTAGCCGACGCTGCCCAGCAACAGCACGCGCTGCAGCCGCCGCCACTCTACTGATGTCACTGGCACCGTCACCTGCTCAGAGATGGCCGCCACTGTCGACAGCACAGACGTACGGCCGTCACTGGTGTACCGTCACCTGCTCAGAGATGGCCGCCACTGTGGACAGCACAGACGTACGGCCGTCACTGGTGTACCGTCACCTGCTCAGAGATGGCCGCCACTGTCGACAACACAGACGTACGGCCGTCACTGGTGTACTGCCACCTGCTCAGAGATGGCCGCCACTGTCGACAGCACAGACGTACGGCCGTCACTGGTGTACCGTCACCTGCTCAGAGATGGCCGCCACTGTCGACAACACAGACGTACGGCCGTCACTGGTGTACTGCCACCTGCTCAGAGATGGCCGCCACTGTCGACAACACAGACGTACGGCCGTCACTGGTGTACCGCCACCTGCTCAGAGATGGCCGCCACTGTCGACAACACAGACGTACGGCCGTCACTGGTGTACCGCCACCTGCTCAGAGATGGCCGCCACTGTCGACAGCACAGACGTACGGCCGTCACTGGTGTACTGCCACCTGCTCAAAGATGGCCACCACTGTCGACAGCACAGACGTACGGCCGTCACTGGTGTACTGCCACCTGCTCAGAGATGGCCGCCACTGTCGACAACACAGACGTACGGCCGTCACTGGTGTACTGCCACCTGCTCAGAGATGGCCGCCACTGTCGACAACACAGACGTACGGCCGTCACTGGTGTACTGCCACCTGCTCAGAGATGGCCGCCACTGTCGACAACACAGACGTACGGCCGTCACTGGTGTACTGCCACCTGCTCAGAGATGGCCGCCACTGTCGACAACACAGACGTACGGCCGTCACTGGTGTACTGCCACCTGCTCAGAGATGGCCGCCACTGTCGACAACACAGACGTACGGCCGTCACTGGCGTACCGTCACCTGCTCAGAGATGGCCGCCACTGTCGACAACACAGACGTACGGCCGTCACTGGTGTACCGCCACCTGCTCAGAGATGGCCGCCACTACTGACCGGCCCTGAAGGTGAGCCGCGGGACACTGACCGGCCCTGAAGGTGAGCCGCGGGACACTGACCGACCCTGAAGGTGAGTCTGTAGCCCTGGGACACTGACCGGCCCTGAAGGTGAGCCGCGGGACAGTGACCTGCCCTGAAGGTGAGCCTGTAGCCCTGGGACACTGACCGGCCCTGAAGGTGAGCCTGTAGCCCTGGGACACTGACCGGCCCTGAGGATGAGCCGCGGGACACTGACCGGCCCTGAAGGTGAGCCTGTAGCCCTGGGACACTGACCGGCCCTGAAGGTGAGCCTGTAGCCCTGGGACATTGACCGGCCCAGAAGGTGAGCCTGTAGCCCTGGGACACTGACCGGCCCTGAAGGTGAGCCTCGGGACACTGACCGACCCTGAAGGTGAGTCTGTAGCCCTGGGACACTGACCGGCCCTGAAGGTGAGCCGCGGGACAGTGACCTGCCCTGAAGGTGAGCCTGTAGCCCTGGGACACTGACCGGCCCTGAAGGTGAGCCTCGGGACACCGACCGGCCCTGAAGGTGAGCCGCGGGACAGTGACCTTCCCTGAAGGTGAGCCTGTAGCCCCGGGACACTGACCGGCCCTGAAGGTGAGCCTCGGGACACTGACCGGCCCTGAAGGTGAGTCTGTAGCCTCGGGCGGTCCACAGGTTGGTGTCGGTGTGCAGGTGGAGCCGGACGTACGGCCCCGGCGCCAACAGCAGGACGGATGGCTGGTCACAGATGCGTTCACTGGTCGTCGCCGTCGACGTCAGGTTAGTCACGCTGCTCACCTCCAGCCAACCTCGCTCACACGGCAGGTCAAGGTCGGTCACGTGCAGCGACAACCGGTTGTCGTCTGTGGAACAGAGGGCATCGGTACACGAAGGGTCCCGACGGGGATTGGGGTGGTGAAGTAAAGGCCACGCGCCGTAATCCGACTGACTGGTCAGATGTCACCTCAGCACAGGCTCTGGTCCTCGGACTTGGTATTTGTGCGGATCGGGGTGGTAATCGGTGGTGCAGAGGTAGACATGATCGATGTGCCATAAGTCATTGCAATTTGTTGTCATTTACATTTAATGCTAAATTTCCGAGCTTAAGTTCATATTACTTCGATGGCTCAGTTTCGCGGTCACATATTTTTTGTAAATCACGATGATAATTGACACATAAATATGATGCACTAAGATATTTGTCGAGTGATGAACAAACACCGAAAGGGGAGCAATAAATACAGCATGGTCGAGTTATAGTGCTATATTAATTTCGCGTCCAATTATTGCTGTTATTAAGTGTCATTAACTGCCTATGTTATATTTGCTGCAACCATTGCAGGCGTCTTCCTTACAGGTATTTCGACTGGTATAAACTATGGCAATCAGCTTACTATTAGTAAACAATGATGGAAAAGTGATGCAGGACTGCTGTGAATTAGCACCAGATATAAGAGAGCGAAGAGGAACATATTTTACTCAATATTTGTCGTGCTGGGGATCACAAAACGTGAGTCGCTTTTCAACCTGCCTACTCAATAGTCGAAGAAAAGGCGGCGGTTCCACTGACAAGAGGCTACTTGTAAAAACGAGCAAAATGTAAATGATGTCAATTCTTGTCAGCAGGCTAAGGCATCTCCCAGGGTCACTCAGAACGACAGGAGGGGCGGAGTGATTCATTGTCTTACATTAGGTTTCAACTGGTACGAGAGGGAAGGAACAAAGTGCTCCACCCCCTCCAAATATTCTGCAGTTTTTGTCTGCAGCTCCTGAATGCTTTGAACGATTCTTCTAAATCGGGTTAATTTTCCTAACTATCTTTTCTATATCGATACCGTTAAAAACTTTGTACTCTTCTCAGGGGCGGCTCCAGGAGAGATGTTTCGGGAGCATGTTAAACAAATAATCTCGACTTTTGGCGCATCTGACCTGCGTGGCTTGTTGTACCACCTGTTGTACCTTCGAAAATACTTCTTTTATCTTCACCAAACTTGGCAGCTAATGTTGAAGCAACATCGGCTAGATGACTTGTAATTTGCAGTATTCATGATCACCAGAGGCGCTTCCAGAGTGGGTACGAAATCTGGAAAATCTTACTGCTGAACTTCTTGTAACTGGTGATGCCATTGGGAAACAACAGAGCTACATTAACGATCATGGAAGATTTGAGAGCGTTCTAGAATTAGAAAACAATTCACCCAAGGACGCCCCCAGGATACCTTTTTTTCGGGGGAGGGGGGACGAAGTCTTCCTTCTCATTCCTTCAAGTAGCTTGAGATGCTACCGAAAACTGTGTAGCACCTATTAAAAGGCTAGTGCGGAGTGTAACTGAATGCTTAGAATTTACATGCTCACCACGAGCGGATGCAGAGTGGGTACGGCGGGATGCCGAGTTTGGTTCTGCAGATAAACATAAGCATTGAAATTGTACTCGTATATGAACACGATGAAGACACTTGGCATACATTTCGGAAGTTGGGGCACTATTTCGATCAGAGATGGCCCCAGGCAAGTTGCTCTGGAGGCATGCTCATACCAAAATGTGTCAATGTGTCAATGTATCAATGTGTCAATGTGTCAATGTGTCAACGTCTACATATTCGCGCCATTTTCATCAACTACGTTAATAATAGTTGCCACAAGACGTTTGTGCCAGTTCTTACTTTCCTGAAATCGGTTTGTCCATTCAGGGCGTTTCCAGGGATGGCCAAAAGGCGCCATGTATATATTTCTCCAAATATGCATTCAATTGCAGACATTGAGGCATCCAACTGCTGCCTGCAAATTTGAGCGGAAGTCGTAGCATGTGCGAACAGTTTTTAATTAACATTACTATGAAGGATTTTTGGAAAAGCTTATGATGGGTTACCAAGAAAAGGCCTTTTGGAGGAAAATAGTGCTTGAGCTTATGGAAGTCATTTTTTGGGGTTCCTGCCTCGACCACTGCCAAATTTTCCTTAGTTTTATTTGAAATGTGCGTTCACAAGAATTCGATTGCCGTTTTCGCAAGAAAATCTAACCGTTGGTTTGCGAGACCTCGGGGGTGTTGACCTTTCAACAGGCTAACCAGTGACCACTGGTTTTCACCACCGGCCGCAGTCCAGACAGACCGGCCTGCTGCTCGCACTGTATTCGGCTGCCGGGCCAATCCACGGCCCCACCACACGCTTCGGCCCACGCCACCGCCTCAGGTCACACTCGCAAGGTCATCGCCCAATGGCGGCGGTAGAAAAGTGATTCAGGGAGGCGCAGCACTGGCAACACTATTTGCCACCTCGCTCGCCCCACTCTCTGCGGCCGATTGGGGTCCCTCCGCAATTGGGTTAACCCATATACTTTCTTCAATTCTTTATCTTAGTCTCGATAATCTTCTCATTCTTACTCCAAGTCTCGGATTTCATGGAGAAGCTCTGCCACCGAAGAAAAAATACAAGGATATTTATCTTTTGGTACAGATATGTTCGTGCAATGCATACCTACAGGCGGAAGGAATGCAAAAACATGAACATATTGTGAGCAATCTGTTTCTCGTGTCGCACACGGGCAGAGTTCATGGTTCCACTCCGCTCCATCTCCTACCTACAAACTGGATACAATGCTCACCTTAGTTATAGCCACCCGTATGCAAAATGCACGAAGACAGGGCAACTGAGGACAAATAGGCTAACAACTCCATCTCTCGGTGGGAAATAATACTACGGGAAATCAAATGACAAGACGGCCCGAGGACGGGTTAGCTACAGCCCATATTGCGCGCCCGAAATGGCTTCTGCATTAGCTGGCACGAAACTTTGCCCACTAACGTCGTCAAATGACCGCAAACGATGCCCACAGGCACGCATTTCCACCGCGCGCTGCTGGAGAAGTTGGAGTGGCCGGTAAATGTCAGCCCAGCCGTCCTGTTTCTCGGCATGCTCTCCACCGTCACGGCCGTTCCCCGACTGGCATGTGTCGCATGCCGCCCAATGCAATCGCCCGATTGGATTGGATTGGATTGTGGCTTAACGACGCACTCAGCAGCTGGGGCCATATGGCGTCGACCGCCTCTCACCATAGCAGGAAGGCCGGGCATCGCGTGGAATCGAACCCCGCACCTTTGGCGTGCCAGACGTTCAGCTTAACCACTGAGCTACCGACGCCCAATGCAGCCGCCCGACCAACAACGTAGCCGCGGGTACCGATCGTCCAACTTCGACCCTGCATTATTTACAATGCGTCGCCCGCGCTGCAGCGTCCCAAGCGACAGTACGACAACGGAGAAGTTTATCGATTGCAAAACAATCGCAGAGCGTCAATAGTTCTGAACTTTAAGAACCCGCCATTGCCGCGGAGAAAATATATGTAAAATAGCAGACTTTGGTATGCTTACTCCACAAATGAGGCAATAGTACCACACCACGCATGAAAAAGACGGTAACAGTTATGCATGTCAATGTGACACCAGCTACGTGGGATCGATTGTCAATACCGCCAGCACTTAGCGACTTCCCACAAGGAAACAAGAACAAGTGGCTGATGTCGGTGGTACTGATTAATAGATGCAGCGTTCAAAAATCCACGGCCAACTGAAGGCCCTGCACGTAGCTTGCCATGTAGCGATTTTGCTCCGGATCCCAGAACATAAATCACTGGGAGGCAGCTTTGAGAAGTAAATCGTGTTGAAGCCACCTGCTTCGAATATCCTCGTGCAGCGCGAGAAAGGCGTCATTTTGTTCCGTTTCTCCGACACAGCATTGTCTCCTTATCCAATCTCGGCTCAGATGCGACCATTCGGGGATGAAAACTCATCCCAAGTGACTGCATGTGATAACACAATAGCGAGACACGGTGATCCGGTAAAGCTGCACGAGCACTCACTGAGCTACGCCATGGGCGAGACGAGTCCCGGACCCCCGATTGTGAGAACGCGGCCGTGGGTACAAAAAGTAATGGTCCGCCCGCCACCCCAGGCACTTGCTAGGGACTCTCATGCCTGATGTCCCTCTCACAGCCATGGTCCGCCCACCACCCCATGCACTGGCTGGGGACTCTCCTGACTGATGTCCCTCCCCCAGCCATGGTCCGCCCACCACCCCAGGCACTGGCTGGGGACTCTCCTGACTGATGTCCCTCCCCCAGCCATGGTCCGCCCACCACCCCAGGCACTGGCTGGGGACTCTTCTGACTGATGTCCCTCCCCCAGCCATGGTCCGCCCACCACCCCAGGCACTGGCTGGGGACTCTCCTGACTGATGTCCCTCCCCCAGCCATGGTCCGCCCGGCACCACAGGCACTGGCTGGGGACTCTCCTGACTGATGTCCCTCCCCCAGCCATGGTCCGCCCACCACCCCAGGCACTGGCTGGGGACTCTCCTGACTGATGTCCCTCTCCCAGCCATGGTCCGCCCGGCACCACAGGCACTGGCTGGGGACTCTCCTGACTGATGTCTCTCCCCCAGCCATGGTCCGCCCGGCACCACAGGCACTGGCTGGGGACTCTCCTGACTGATGTCCCTCCCCCCAGCCATGGTCCGCCCGGCACCACAGGCACTGGCTGGGGACTCTCCTGACTGATGTCCCTCTCCCAGCCATGGTCCGCCCACCACCACAGGCACTGGCTGGGGACTCTCCTGACTGATGTCCCTCCCCAGCCATGGTCCGCCCACCACCCCAGGCACTGGCTGGGGACTCTCCTGACTGATGTCCCTCTCCCAGCCATGGTCCGCCCACCACCCCAGGCACTGGCTGGGGACTCTCCTGACTGATGTCCCTCTCCCAGCCATGGTCCGCCCACCACCCCAGGCACTGGCTGGGGACTCTCCTGACTGATGTCCCTCCCCAGCCATGGTCCGCCCACCACCCCAGGCACTGGCTGGGGACTCTCCTGACTGATGTCCCTCCCCCAGCCATGGTCCGCCCGCCACCCCAGGCACTGGCTGGGGACTCTCCTGACTGATGTCCCTCCCCCAGCCATGGTCCGCCCACCACCCCAGGCACTGGCTGGGGACTCTCCTGACTGATGTCCCTCTCCCAGCCATGGTCCGCCCACCACCCCAGGCACTGGGGGGACTCTCCTGACTGATGTCCCCCCCCAGCCATGGTCCGCCCACCACCCCAGGCACTGGCTGGGGACTCTCCTGACTGATGTCCCTCTCCCAGCCATGGTCCGCCCGGCACCACAGGCACTGGCTGGGGACTCTCCTGACTGATGTCTCTCCCCAGCCATGGTCCGCCCGGCACCACAGGCACTGGCTGGGGACTCTCCTGACTGATGTCCCTCCCCCAGCCATGGTCCGCCCGGCACCACAGGCACTGGCTGGGGACTCTCCTGACTGATGTCCCTCCCCAGCCATGGTCCGCCCACCACCCCAGGCACTGGCTGGGGACTCTCCTGACTGATGTCCCTCCCCAGCCATGGTCCGCCCGCCACCCCATGCACTGGCTGGGGACTCTCCTGACTGATGTCTCTCCCCAGCCATGGTCCGCCCGGCACCACAGGCACTGGCTGGGGACTCTCCTGACTGATGTCCCTCCCCCAGCCATGGTCCGCCCGGCACCACAGGCACTGGCTGGGGACTCTCCTGAATGATGTCCCTCCCCCAGCCATGGTCCGCCCGCCACCCCAGGCACTGGCTGGGGACTCTCCTGACTGATGTCCCTCTCCCAGCCATGGTCCGCCCACCACCCCAGGCACTGGCTGGGGACTCTCCTGACTGATGTCCCTCCCCCAGCCATGGTCCGCCCGCCACCCAGGCACTGGCTGGGGACTCTTCTGACTTATGTCCCCCGCGGTAGTAGCATAATAGCTATTCCCAATGGCTTTCGCCTAGTCGCACCGAGAACATAACAAGTGTGCTGTGTATTGCCTTCGGAAAATCATAAGACTACTTTGGTAATTAGTTTTTGCAGGTTGCAGCGACACGCTTTTCCCAGGCAAGACTGGAGTCCACAGTGACGCCCAGGAGCTTGGTGTTAGTCACGGGCTTTATCAGTGTGAACCCATATAGATGGTGGAATCATCTGGTGGCTGTTGTCTGGCGGATCTGACCAGCGGCAGTTGCGTCTTTTCCGGGTTCAGTTTGGGCTGGTTCAGGTGGAACCACTGCAGCGTCGAGCCGAGCGACAGAAAGGAGAATTATTTCAATTTTGGTGAATCGGAGGAACTAGTGCTGCTTGCTGGTTCAATGCATCGTTGGACATCATGCAGCGATGTTGTTCCATATCAAGTGGAACTGGACTTGCCAGTACGGTGCCAAGAACCTGTACACAAGCCCTGTGCCCCTAACAGAGTTCTATCCGCGCCTGGCAAAGCTGGTGAGCCCAATGCTACAGCGCAATAGGTACTGAGCTCAATCTGAAGCACAGCTTCCTGCAATGTTGTCGGACGGGGCATGGCAACTCGTGAGAGGGTCAGTCTGCACGTACAGTCTGCAGTATTGTGATGCCGGTTCAAGGATGAGACACCGGGCCAAGTCCGCCCGTTCCGTCTCCCTGTCGTCCAGAGGGAGCCAGTGAACTACACAGAGATCATCGACTTGAATAGTGAGATGATCCCCGAGACTACGATAACCCTCAACATGTCAGATCGGATCAGTCAGTCATGTCAGTCACATCGGAGGCATCGTATATGCTCCTCTCGAGTATAGACTCGATTACATTTCTTATCGACCATACCGCCTTCCACTTTGTAGCACATGTCACGTACGCCTTACTGTCACCCATATCTTACTTAACTGTCCAGCATATGCTCCTCACCGTCGCGATATCATCCAGTATTTCACCAACATCCATTCACAACTTTCGCTTCCAGCTCTCCTCGGGAATGAGCACCCGGCACTCCTCGAGTTACTTTTCCGCTTTCTACAAGACACCAAACTCTCCGAACTGATCTAAAGCCTCCGTTGCATTTACCTGATCCAAGCAAGTATGAGGTGAAGTTAAAAGTTATATGACACGCGCTACACTCCTCACTGGCTGTATGATTCCGCTCCACACCTCTTCCTCTCCGACGTCACAAAACACATACATATAGGTTATCTAACACTAGGTAGACAGGAGACTATCCAATTTGGCCAAAACGGACGGATTTCCTTTTAAATTGCGCTTGGTTTTTTACCTACGGGTTTTCCAAGCAGCTTGGTTTTTCCCTTTTTAGGGGTTTCCAAGCTTTAACTTAACATACACCGACACATAAAAGGTCGGGCCTGAATCCCACGACTCGCTTTGGGTGACAGGCCTCTGCTTCGCTTCGCTTCAAGTCTCAGGTGGGCAGTGGAGCCTCTCCGTAGGCTGTGAAGCTGTCCACCTTCCAAATGTCCTTCCATTGTTATGATTGTATGTATGTATGTATGTCTGAACATGTACCTGTTTACCATGTATGTATCGTCCCTCTACGCCATGTTTCTTGTTTGACGGCGTCTCTCCTCTCTTGCCTAATTAATATAACCGGATGTCACATGAGCCGGATTAACGTAATTCCTTCTTTAACGTAAAACTCTCTAGCAGATGGCACTTTTCCTCAGCTAAAGATTTAGGGGAAAAAATATACTCCTCTCAGCATTCCAGCGTACCCAGTGCACTCGCAGTCCGTTGAGAGAGCGGTTCAGCTGGTTACCGAAGCGTCTCAGAGGGTGATCAGCGTGGAGGTCAGAGACGGATGCGTGAGTACGACGCCACGCCACAGGAGTGACTTTCCGAGTCCACACCGCAAAGGTAACCACTAGCTGGACCATGCATCAGACCTTGCTGCTGATGGTATGGATAATTGCCATGAAACGTGCGGCGTGTCCCACTGTTGTGCAATGCCAACGCGCCATATTACAGTGTATAACTCTAATAGTGTAGAATAGAAGTTAACACTGCTCCTAATCTTGAGTCATGATATTGGATAGCGTTGCTGCAAGCATGAGCTGAATAGTGGAGCCAATTGTGACAGGTTTCATTTCCCCATTACTAGCATCTAGTGTGGGTAGGTGTGGTGAACTGGAGCTGTCCGAACAGTCAACATAAAACCAAGCCTTACATGCATAGATACACACTAAAGCTATTAGTCCGCTCAAGGTAGCAATCTAGGCTGACATTTCTGTTACCATACAATGTAGAGTAATGGGCTTACGGTCTCGCAATACTTGCATAAATATGTGTTCCTCTGAAGAGGGGAACTGCACTGGACAAGTAGCGTGCAAATATATACTGTAACGTTTGTGTGGAGTTTTGACATTGCTTGGTCTTTGATAATATTCGGTGGTGTTTTGCTTTCAGCTAAGCTTTATAACTTCGAACGACAATATATTTCAGTATATTTCAGCATTATGGTTTTCGATTTAGTCCATGTTTGCCACATGTTTTCAATGGACGTTAGCACTTCCGACCCCAGTCTATAAATGGGTCCGGAGCATCAAGTAGTTATGAGATATTTCGCGTTTGCTGGGTGTTTTCCGGGTATTTCGATCATGATCAGCTATAAAATCACCCATGCTTCATTAATTTCAGAGAAAGTTATTCGACGATGCAGCCTACTGTACCTACATGTAATTGATGAAATTTACCTAGAGGTACTTTTTTCTTATGTTCATTTTAATGGATTGGTTTCCATATTGTATCAGATAAAATCATTCAGGCAAGGTCAATTTGAAGCAGATTGAGGTAGGTAGGAGAAATGTGCCAGATCGCCAAATCTACATCTTGGTTTGAATCTTGATGCTTGGTATTTTGGAATTCCTGGATTCCAAAGATTAAAGGTTCAATATTGGCGACTTTTCTGAAAGCTTGGAAAAACCAACTATCTGGATGTGTGATTGTTTAAAAAAATCCAGATTCAAGATCAAAGTTCATCATAAATCAAAGAAAGAAGCTTCAAGATTCCAAACACAGACTTGTGAAATATTGAAACGATTCGAGCTTCAAGGTGGGAAGCTTTGCTGAAAGATTCCAAGAATTAAAGATTCCAAAGGTATGTGTCTGTAAAAGATTCAAAGGAATGATGGTTGAAAACTTCCAACATAGTCGAAAGATTCAAAAGATTCCTTATTCCCAGCACTGTCGTTGCAAAGTATTCTTAAATTACGAGATTCTAAGTCGGACGCCTTCTCGAAATAACAAAAAAAGCAGGCTCCCAAACGTTGAAACTTGTGAAAGATCCACAAGATTCAAGATTCAAAGTGAGCAGCTCTATCGAAATATTGAAAAGATTCAAGATTCTAATCAGGCACAACTCTTTGCAAGAGGCAGGCCGATTATATGCTATGGTTGAACACTTATCCTCCAGTTGCCATGGCTTCAGAGTTCATCCAAGGACGTCATACTTCCTGAAGGACAGGAGGCGGGTGCATGACGGCGATATATGGGCGTTGTATGACCAACGCAGTCGATGCGCCCCTAAACCCAAATAACCAACCAACCATGACGACGATGCTGTCAATATTGGTGCTGTGTGATTCAACCGCAAAACCCAGAGCGAAAATTGTTCCTTGCAAAATTATGGTTAGTTGATCGTGGCCGCCCCCCCCCCCCACACCCTGCCAGCGGCCAGCTTGGGGATGGGGTGCTGTCCACCTCCTATTGGTCGTTTCTGCCATTGCTCACAGCTACAGCCGTTGGGAAGCTGAGTGTCTTATTTCACCTAGTTAAATACCTAAGATAGCTTGCGATAAACTATCAGGCTTCAGGTCATCGGAGTTCACCTTGGGTTCTTTTCCGACGTATTCAACTGCTAGGTGATATATCGTCGCCGGCCTCTGACGCCGACTGGTCGCCGGTGGACTGTGCCGCCGGCTGCGAGATTCGAGCCCACTATTCAGCCACCAAGAGTCCAGCACGCTACGGACAGAGCTACTGCGCCCCCTCAGGCGTCACGCAATTGCAAGTCATGCCAAAATGACATGTTCCACATAGTTCGGGAGTTGAGTTTTATTCGTAACCTAATTGATATACTAGCATACGGGTTGGAGGTTACATATTACAACATATATTGGATAGGATGCAACGTAAAACTCGTCATTATGAGACAAATGAAATAGTGACGGCAAGAATGAAATGCCTCTACACTACATCTGTTTTTCTTCATCCAATTACAAATTGGTATCTAATATGCAACATGTGTATATGCATATATATACATATACACACATAAATTTATATATGTATATATATATATATATATATATATATATATATATATATATATATATATATATATGTATATACATATTCCACGCTGCGCTTATCACGAAAGTAGCGTGCCACCGAATGTAGGTTGATGTACTCCAAACCACTTCCCCGTCCTCTCGCTTCTGCTTCTCTCGTCACTGTTTTCACAGTCTCAGTCTGTTCCACCATCTTCGCCATCCTCCTTGCATCTCACTTAAACACTATGTTTGGTCTGTCACCATATTGCTGTTTACTTAAATCCCAAATTATTGTTCAATGCTTCTTGCTCAATTAAAAATAACATGGCCGGTGCACCAACATAAAACAATCCAACTCAGCACAGCTCAATTCATGATACAAGGCCTACAAAGCCTACAGACCGATAAAAATCTGGTCATGAGCAACAACGCAAACCGCGACAAAACACCTCTGCAAAGGTCCAGTGTAGTCTACATTTACAAGCACACAATAGGAGTGTGCGCTCCTGCAGAACAGTGGCAGCGACCACATCCTCAAGCCGCCACACAACAATGCACTTACAAGGCGGACCCCAGACACACCCCGATTGACCATTCCAGCCATCTCACACGCTCCGACGTGTCTCTCAACAACGAAGTCCTAGCCACCGCCCCTGATAAGCGTCGCCTTCATATTCTGGAAGCGGCTTCATCAGGGAGATTGACTCATCCGTCAACGGCCCGAGCAATACACGAGGCACGTTGCTACTATATGATGGCGCACAGCTCACCATCAGGCGGTAGGGCGAGTGACAGCGATGACCCGATGACATTTGTTCCGTTGGACTCCCACCATCCGCACGTCCACACTCACGATGAGTCGGGCCAAGTCTGTATTGCCGGCCGCTCCCAGCCGGCCCAGGTCACCTCAGCCGCAGGCAATACAATAGAGACGGGTTGGGCGCAAGAGCATGCTCAGCCAACCCACACTGGGCCCACATGTTCTTCCTTTTGTTTTCGCCTTGTCATTGTAGGTAACTAAAATGTGAGTACAGTATGCCATGTATCGCACGTGTATATACTTGCTTGCTTTCATAACTTGTGGTCGCGACCAATTTGACCTGGTCTTGACAATATCCGTATGAAGATGAAACGGCGAAAATATAACGAATGTTTTGCTGACATACTCTAGTTCCGCTTATGAATATCGTGAATGAACACACAAGCGATGGAAAGCGGATGGTAAGACGGATAGAGTCTACAGAAGAAAGAATGCAATGCCCATTCCGCGATTGTGTTCACTCGGCAATGCGTAGATAATAATCGGCTTCCAAGCTATACTTATATATATATATATATACATATACACATGTATATATAAGCATATATAAATATATGCAGTGCTTTATAACGTGGGCTTCGCAAATTTTCCAACTTAATAACACAATTTTCACAGACCATTCGGCTAACATGCTACACAGGTTTTTAAAATGTTTAGGATGAAATGTAGGTATGTCTGACGATCATTTTGCAACTTATTTTGTCCATGTCTTCAAAACAAAAGTGACAGGGTGAGCGAATGTGTATGAATATGGCTTTCCAGCTGGAAAGCCACATTCGCATCCCGAGATGGCGTTTGATTCGCTGTTTACTGATTTGGATGAGAGGGGAAAATAGCCCACCACCCGAATGTGAATATGGATGCCCCCATACAAGGCGAGGCACAGACAGAAGACTTCTCGAGTCAATTCCTTTCATTCGTCGTTAAAAGATAAAGTTGCACATTTTCTGCAAAGGGAGATATGGCTCCTCCCTCGCCATCAATCGTATAATCCTGTGCACTGGCATCAGGTGAAACCGATGGGCGATGCATGACCGACGCAGTCGATGCGCCCCCAGACTCAATAACTAACCTAACCTAACCTACCCGAGCTCTCCGCTGCCGCCTGATACGAGATGGGCAACACCTGTGTCTCGGCCGACGGTCGTAAGCTGCACAGTACGCGGCACGGCTACGCACGTCGTCCACGGCTGGTGAGATGTGCGGCTGCGGTGCGTCACCCATCCTCGTGTGTCGCACGCGCCACACTTCAGGTGCCGGTGGGTCTCAGACGCCACCGCATCTCGTGTGGTGTGCACTGTGTGGCATCAGTGGCGGCGGCTCGATCGAGAACTGAACGTCATTCTCCCCCATTGGATAACTCATTAGGCAAAATAGGCAAAATATTGCCAACATACCATTAGTAAGTATGTACGCTACGCACTTCCACCCCTTACCTCACTGGTGTATGTATTTATGCATGTATATTTCAAATGCCATCTTCAAACGTATGGGTTTTCAAGTGTTCCTGTCATCTGGTCGAAAGCGAGGATATCATAACGCAAAACAGGGAACAGCTCATACGCAACACCTGCTAGCATTCAGAATATTCGTATATACACACTATAACACATAATGTATAATCTTAATCCAACAAAATGCTTCTTACGACTATGCTTGTACGTTTCCATATTGCAGTGCTGAATATCGTTCGGCAATCTGCTAAAAGCTTCCGAAGTTCGGTACATAAATATCTGCCTCCATGACTCCCGTCGGATATTTGGAATGCATTTGGAATGTTTGGAATGTACTTGTCTTCATGCGTATTACATTGTCTCACATATTCACCAAATTTTACTCGTCGTGCGATCTCATATGACCGTTCTAAAGTCATGTCTCGTTTACGTCGGCGAAGCGAATGATACTTGGCTGGACCACGAGCCGGTGTACCACATTATCATTTGTGAAGACAATGTGAAGACCATCGCCAAAGAAGCTGGGTTGGTGTGGTTACTTGGGCAAATTCGCCGCACAGTAACATGATCATCGCTGCACTATAAATAGTAATACGACCACCACGTCCCACTTCATAAACGCGGCGCGATGTGAGGAACATCCGATATCAACTGGCGGCACCCTAATGGTCATTTTCATTTGGCAAAGCTCCTTTGAGAGGAATTTGCCGTGAAATATCGTTCGACGATAATATCTGGTGTTGGCAGCTGGTGGTCTTCTCGCCGCTTTGGACGCGGCCACATCGCAGCTGCCATCCCAGACCACCCAGATTGCCTACCCCAGATGCGGGTCCGGGCCCAGTTGCCATCTCGATCCAGATCGTCTCCTATCCCAGGTGCGGATCCGGGCCCAGTTGAGTTGCCATCTCGACCCAGATCGTCTCCTATCCCAGGAGCGGACCCGGGCCTGGTTGCCATCCCGACCCAGATCATCTCCTATCCCAGGTTGGGGTCCGGACCCAAAGGACCTCAGCTGTGACGACACCCTGGCCAGTGAGCACACAGACCACACGGTCATAAGGGACCCACAGGCCAGGGGCGTGCCATTCGGGCCGCGGCAGCTGCCCCTACGTGTCACGTAATCGCCTGCGGGATCGCCATGGCGAAGATAAAAAGGCCAGGAACACTTTTATGGCCGCCGAGGCTGTTGTCGGGTCCCTAAGAACGTCTACCAGCCCGTACGAACGTTTGCGGGCCCTTACGGGAGTGTTCGGACCACTATGAACGCTCACAGGCCCTGACGAACTTCTACGGGCCCCTACGAACGTCTACGGGCGCTTACAGATGCCTACAGACCCTTACCAACGTCTGCGGCACCTACAAGCGTTGAAGGATCCTTGCGAACATCTGGCTCTTACGAATGTCTGGCTCTTACGAACGTCTGACTTTTACGAACGTCTATGGATCATTGCGAACGTCTACAGATCTTCGCAAATGTCTACAGACCCTTATGAACGTGGACGGGCCCTTACAATCGCGTAGGGGCCTTACGGATGGGTGCAGTCCTTACGAGAGTCTACAGGCCCCTGCAAACGTTTACCGAATACCTTTATCCTTACCGAATACTGAATCGACGTCTTTTGCAGTGGAGGTCTCATGTCCTGCATCTTGATGCACGTTTAGGTCTGCATATCTGATTTATAACAGAGTTATGCTTACTTGCAATTTGAGGATATAGGGACTCCGGCGATCCGCGACCCCAATGAGGGTTACAAAAAAACATCCGCAAAAAACGTCCCCTTTTCGAAATAAATTGGCCGAAATCCGGATATTTTCCACTTTGATGGAATAGCCCGCGCCCCCTTCGCAAAATTCGCACCGTCCTTGAAGAATTCCTGGCTTGTCTATGGACGTGCTGGGGAGGATTTTTGGGTTGATTTTGTTTCCATGCGACAGCATAGACGTTATGCTATATTTCACAAAGTCTGGAGGACACCTACCCCCTTCTCCCCCGTGGCGCTTCCCGTGGTTGCACAACTGGGCAGGTTGATCCACCATCAGATACCATGACGTTGCCAAGCGTGGTCTGCCATCTAGTGCAGACAGGGAACGACAGGGGACAGGGTCCTTTTCCGTCGAAATCTGACTCTTCTACGTCGGTCGCTTAACCCCGAGATAAACAATGTGTGTGCTGAGTTTTAACAGCCTGCCACCGTTAGGTGATATCGGCTGTTGTCGTAAACAAGTGAATTTCTCCTTAAAAAGGAACTTCCTACTAAAACAGTTAACGTGTGTTTATGCCCTGTATCTTGGGCTGTAATGTATCTAAAGTAGCTGCGGGTTGTTTGGACAGCGTTAGACTGGGCCATTCGACTGCACTACCGTCGCGTCAAGTGCCGCGCGTCGTGTGATTATGCTATATATTAGACGTGCTCGGGATAGGTTGAGCAGTTGACGCAAGGTATAGGATGATATATGGCTCATCATATGCATTGTGCGAGCATAAGCACGGTACTGCACCACTCAAAACCGTAGCTTACCGTGCATAGTAGATGCCAACATTTGATGAAAAAGCAGATTCTGATGCGTCACACACACACCCACCCATACCCACCCACACCCACCGCAACTGGCAGAAATGTCACCTTCCATCCGATGCGAGGATAGCAGGTTGAATATTATGCACATCGCACGTACCAGCCAAGGCGCATCGGAACGAACAACTCGTTCACAATCGAGGCCATATATCAGTTGGCGGACAGTTCTTAAATGCAGACGTGCACTTACTGGGGGCGAACAGGTACATGATGCACTCCTGTCGAGTCGGCAGAAGGTGTGGGTATCCGGGGCTGCTGAGGGTTCCCTCGATCGCCGACACGATCTCGTCGGAACACCTGCTGACATCTACCGATGACCAGGAGAAGTTGACGCCAGCTCCAGATACAGACCAATCCGACGAAAAAGTCACCGTCATCTCGTTGGATGGCGAGTAGATCACTTGGCTGCAAAAGGAAACACTGATCTCAGTACCACGGAAATGATGATTTTTTTCTTCGGGAGAACTACATCCGCCGGCAGGTTGGCGGCCAACTGCTGTGTAAGATCCATGGCAAACTGTATCGGCGGACGATATACCGCCACAACACTCTTCCCCCGAACCAAGTTTTCGATACTTTCGATTCGATACTTGAGGAAATATTGTACCAAAGCTGGCAAAATCTACACGCAGAGAATAGGTTTAGGTCTCATTGAATAGAGGAAGACTTTACACGTTACAACAAAGTGTCATCAAGGATTCCAAAACGTCATGGTCGGATCGGGTACCTCATAAGAATGTATTTTCGTGAAGGAGTTGACTCGCTTGAGCTTTGCCTTTGCTCGCAATCACTCCCTAGGATAGCTAAGCTAATATATGATACAGTAGAAACTCATTATCCTGCAGATATATCTCCATACACACACACACATATATACATACATATATATATATATATATATATATATATATATATATATATATATATATATATATATGTATATATATATATATATATGTATATATATATAATTCTATGTATTGAAGGAAATCACGTCCAACTTTTAATCTCGCGAGCGGCTGGTCGGGAGAGGACGATACAACTTTTTTAAAACTTAAAATGCAAATAGTACCAAATATAATACCATGATTAAACGCTCCTTAGTCATGGTTCAGAACCAAATCCAGTCACTTATTCCTCAGAACCTTTTCGAGTCCAGTACACACGTCACAAACTGGCCGTGGATAACCAAAAAAGTCGCCACAGGAAAGGCAGGAGGTATGTGGGCTGCTGGCGTCCGCCGTCCCTGCACCACCCACGCGACGAGTGCTGCGGTCTTTCTTCTGGTGTTGTACCAGCTGCGGCTCCTGGGCTTCACACGCTCTGCTCCTGTCTCGTCGGGTAGGGAGGGGGGGTTGCGAGCAGTGTTCGGGGAGGAGAGGCGGGTTGGTACCGGTTGGGAGGGGGGGTTGCGAGCAGTGTTCCGGGAGGAGAGGCGGGATTGGTACCGTTGGGGAGGGGGGGGGTGCTCGGCTGTATGGTCAAGCTGCTCCTGCAGAGGGACTAGATGCGGCAGGTCAGCCTGCGTTCGGCGGGAGCCGAACAGAGCGGCGACCTTTGGACGCGTCATATACAACAGCGAGCCGGCCACCGAGAGAGCAACTGCTCTCTGATTGTTCAGCTATGAGCGTTTACGATGGGCCGCAGCCCACACAGCCGTCCCTTCCAAGCATTCCATTTATTAAAGCATGGCTAACATGGAATGCACAGCATTCGAACGTCAACTTCTGTGCAGCATTACGTGGAATGGAATTCCTGGATCCAATCCGGTCCAAATCCGTGAAGCTCAGTCCATGCCTCAGGGAAATCCAGAGTGGTAACCCAAATTGAATCCGTGTGAAAAAAATCGACATATTATGACAAGCCGAGCAGCAACATAGCTTCGACATGAAATACAAGTGCAATGCACATTCGAAAGTGTTGCTTACATTGCATTCAACCCGACCTAAGTTCAATTCTATTCAAAATAAATACGACTTATCCAATTCATGTTATGCGCTGATGGCTAGTAGAGTTCAACTACCTCAATCGATGAACGACTTGGCACAGTTCTCCGCCCGCATGCGTCGGTGGCGACGTCACATCACGTGACGTCACATCACGTGACGTAAGACTGACGCAGCCTCACCGCGTAGGATGAACAAGACACCGAGAGTTATAATCCAGGATCGCCAGGGACGTCACCACTTCACACCATCCTGGGAATGATACTTGACAAAAGTGAATTGTTGCCAAAGGCCACCGATGTGCACAGAAGCAGTGTCCAACCGAAGCCCTGAGTGGGAGGACACTGTCATTCCATTCGTCAGCCACCCCACCCGTTGTCGGTGTTGGGAAGGGCAGATCGTGCATCACACCCTACAATGTAAATGACCAGCCGACCGGACATCAGTTGGAGCTCCATTGCGACATGTATTTTGCAGCAGCCCAGATCGTTAATCAATGAATGCAATCAATGAAAGGTCATGGCACGACTGAAGGGTGGGAGCGTAGCCCAAATCTACTGCACCACACCAAGCGCCCACGTATGCCCTCAAATCGCGCACACCTTTGGCTATCAAACCAGAGCGCCATGCTGGAGATGTGTGTGAGATGGTATGCTATTCAAGTATCACATGCAAATTTGGCTGTGTTGTGAAGGTCAGCTGCCACTGAACAAGCCTCATTTTCTTTCAGCATATCGTTTGTACGCAAAGCTGTTGACGCTGTTCAGAGAAACATTCACAGGCGTGGAGTCCATTGACAATGACGGCGACCTTTCATGCGATATGATTGCTGTGTGATCATGCTTAAACAACGAAATTATCACTAAAATGCTTAAAAGGATAGCACATGAACACAGCGGTGGATGTGCATGCATACTGGAAATGAAATGAGCATGGGCTCCTAAGCGGCAAACAATTTAGCGGCAGGGCGGGAACAGTGAAGCCTTAGAATCATTATTTCCATGCAACGCCATACGGAATCCATTGCCGTGTCCGGTTTTGGTTGGGCCACGCAGTTGGATGGTTGGTTCTCCCTGCTCATCGTCAAGTTCGTCCGTGTGTTGCGTGTTGTGCGCGTGTCTCACTGATCGCTCGACGCGGCACACATCCGAATCCCTGCCGTCTCCAGCCCGCACCACGCACGTCACAACTGGCAGGCTACGTCACACCCGGCGGGCTACGTCACACCCGGCGGACTACGTCACACTCGGCGGGCTACGTCACACCCGGCGGACTACGTCACACCCAGCGGACTACGTCACACCCAGCGGACTACGTCACACCCAGCGGGAACACGACGACGGAGTGCTGCCGCCTGAATGAATGATACACGTCTTGAAAATGCGACCACGAGGGAGAAGACCCTGACCCGAGGTTCACGGTCTGACCCGGTCGCGAGTGGACTGGTCGGCTCTGAATCCGGCCCTCCGAGACGTGATGGGTTGGTTTTTGGTGGCTCCAGTGGACGAGTCAGCCCGCCACCCAGTGATCTCCACGTCAGCTGTCTGATCAATAAAGACCACAAAACCAACTTCAATCACGATCAGGTAGAGAGACACACACCTCCGTTGCAGTTCCGATGGCGGGAATTCAGGACGGCACCAATTACTTGCTTGTTGTAAGAAGCAATGGTGTGCCGTTGCCAAAAAACGAGCTAGTTCGCCGAGTGTGGATCGAGTGCGGATGATGTGCATAAGTGCTTCACTAAATTTCGTCCATCACCACTGCTTTGTCGCTACATTCACACGTGGTCACACGCACACGCACGCTCGCATAAACGCACCCCCCCCCCCTCATGCACACCTAACATACCCGAGGAAAACAATATACCCATAGTTTTTGCTAAAAGCCCGGTTTCATCTCCGCCGATATTCTAAATAACCATGGTGAGTGCACCAATGCTTGTCGGCTGAGACGCTGTCGTCAGCAGACTGTCGGATGAGGTGCTGCTGTTGTCGGCAGACTGTCGGCTGAGGTGCTGCTGTTGTCGGCAGACTGTCGGCAGACTGCCGGCTGAGGCGCTGCTGTTGTCGGCAGACTGCTGGCTGAGGTGCTGCTGTTGTCGGCAGACTGTCGGCAGACTGCCGGCTGAGGCGCTGCTGTTGTCGGCAAACTGTCGACTGAGGCGCTGCTGTTGTCGGCAGACTGTCGGAAGATTGCCGGCTGAGGCGCTGCTGTTGTCGGCAGACTGCTGGCTGAGGCGCTGCTGTTGTCGGCAGACTGTCGGCTGAGGTGCTGCTGTCGTCGGCAGACTGCCGGCTGAGGAGCTGCTGTTGTCGGCAGACTGCCGGCTGAGGAGCTGCTGCTGTCAGCAGACTGTCGGCAGAGGTGCTGCCGTTGTGTTTGGGTACGTGAAGCAGAATAAAAGGCAGAACCGAAGGATGGAAGAAACGTGGGTTGCCGGCGGGTATCTTCGGGCCGATGAAGGTCACGCGTTAGCGGGAAAGTCAAGAGCGGCTGGAAGCGGAGCCTACTCTGGACACGGCAACACGCCGTCACAGATCTGGACAGTCTGATGTACGGCCAGTCGACACCTACACGGCAACACGCCATCACAGATCTGGACAGTCTGATGTACGGCCAGTCGACACCTACACGGCAACACGCCATCATAGATCTGGACAGTCTGATGTACGGCCAGTCGACACCTACACGGCAACACGCCATCACAGATCTGGACAGTCTGATGTACGGCCAGTCGACACCTACACGGCAACACGCCATCACAGATCTGGACAGTCTGATGTACGGCCAGTCGACACCTACACGGCAACACGCCATCACAGATCTGGACAGTCTGATGTACGGCCAGTCGACACCTACACGGCAACACGCCATCACAGATCTGGACAGTCTGATGTACGGCCAGTCGACACCTACACGGCAACACGCCATCACAGATCTGGACAGTCTGATGTACGGCCAGTCGACACCTACACGGCAACACGCCATCACAGATCTGGACAGTCTGATGTACGGCCAGTCGACACCTACACGGCAACACGCCATCACAGATCTGGACAGTCTGATGTACGGCCAGTCGACACCTACACGCTACCGGGTGTGGACCACAATATTTAATTAGCCGTAGCATTTAATTAACGGCGGAGGAATTTGTTGAGAGGACGTCCATCTGAATTTTGCAAGTGGCATGCCATCTATGCCTGGCGTTAGCGAAATTTTACCACCATTTCATCAAGTTGGTGCATGCGTGGCGGCATGGCTGCATCACCTGTCCTGCCCTTGGGCTAGCCAGTTGGAATTGTGAGTTGGGAGCCATGCGTGGCGGCATGGCTGCATCACCTGTCCTGCCCTTGGGCTAGCCAGTTGGAATTGTGAGTTGGGAGCCATGCGTGGCGGCATGGCTGCATCACCTGTCCTGCCCTTGGGCTAGCCAGTTGGAATTGTGAGTTGGGAGCCATTCGTGGCGGCATGGCTGCATCACCTGTCCTGCCCTTGGGCTAGCCAGTTGGAATTGTGAGTTGGGAGCCATGCGTGGCGGCATGGCTGCATCACCTGTCCTGCCCTTGGGCTAGCCAGTTGGAATTGTGAGTTGGGAGCCATGCGTGGCGGCATGGCTGCATCACCTGTCCTGTCCTTGGGCTAGCCAGTTGGAATTGTGAGTTGGGAGCCATGCGTGGCGGCATGGCTGCATCACCTGTCCTGCCCTTGGGCTAGCCAGTTGGAATTGTGAGTTGGGAGCCATGCGTGGCGGCATGGCTGCATCACCTGTCCTGCCCTTGGGCTAGCCAGTTGGAATTGTGAGTTGGGAGCCATGCGTGGCGGCATGGCTGCATCACCTGTCCTGCCCTTGGGCTAGCCAGTTGGAATTGTGAGTTGGGAGCCATGCGTGGCGGCATGGCTGCATCACCTGTCCTGTCCTTGGGCTAGCCAGTTGGAATTGTGAGTTGGGAGCCATGCGTGGCGGCATGGCTGCATCACCTGTCCTGTCCTTGGGCTAGCCAGTTGGAATTGTGAGTTGGGAGCCATGCGCCTCAGAGACCGTGCTCCAAGGACACGCACCACTGCACCAGGACTCCAAGACCATACTCCGTCGACACGCACCACTGCACCAGGACTCCGAGACCATACTCCGTCGACACGCACCACTGCACCAGGACTCCGAGACCATACTACGTGGACACGCACCACTGCACCAGGACTCCGGGACCATACTCCGTCGACACGCACCACTGCACCAGGACTCCGAGACCATACTACGTGGACACGCACCACTGCACCAGGACTCCGGGACCATACTCCGTCGACACGCACCACTGCACCAGGACTCCGAGACCATACTACGTGGACACGCACCACTGCACCAGGACTCCGATACCATACTCCGTCGACACGCACCACTGCACCAGGACTCCGGGACCATACTCCGTCGACACGCACCACTGCACCAGGACTCCGGGACCATACTCCGTCGACACGCACCACTGCACCAGGACTCCGGGACCATACTCCGTCGACACGCACCACTGCACCAGGACTCCGATACCATACTCCGTCGACACGCATCACTGCACCAGGACTCCGAGACCATACTACGTGGACACGCACCACTGCACCAGGACTCCGGGACCATACTCCGTCGACACGCACCACTGCACCAGGACTCCGGGACCATACTCCGTCGACACGCACCACTGCACCAGGACTCCGGGACCATACTCCGTGGACACGCACTACTGCACCAGGAGGACTCCGAGACCATACTCCGTCGACACGCACCACTGCACCAGGACTCCGATACCATACTCCGTCGACACGCATCACTGCACCAGGACTCCGAGACCATACTCCGTCGACACGCACCACTGCACCAGGACTCCGATACCATACTCCGTCGACACGCATCACTGCACCAGGACTCCGAGACCATATTCCGTCGACACGCACCACTGCACCAGGACTCCGAGACCATACTCCGTGGACACGCACCACTGCACCAGGAGGACTCCAAGACCATACTCAGGGTCACATCGCACATCACTTCGCTAGGACTCCGACAGGAATTGCTGTGGCGGAAATATGTCTAACAAACATTCGCCTGATCATTCGACCAAGTGAGCAACAAAACATGGTCTAGATTTGCATCACGCTTGGAGTTTTTTGTTTGAACATTCAGCTGATTGACCGATATTTCACCATGTTGACCGTTGCCATTGAAGAAAGCCTACCGAGACGTGAGCTCGCGCTTCAGAGCTTACACGAACGTATTGGATCATACCTGTGGCGTGGAGCTTTGTTTTGCTGACCATCCGGCGTGTTTGCTATCCAGAGGTCGCGTAGTGCGGGTCATGCATTTTCCGTTATCAATATATCAATATAAAGTCTCTGGACGAGCTAGAGCGCGTGCGCAGCGTAGTGGAATCTCAGTGTATATTAGTCATAGACGCATTGCCTTCAGAGTGTCTATGCGCCTTAGAGCATGCATGCAACGCTGAGGTGGTTTCGGATGCGTTGCACCCATCAAATTGTATTACTGAACGCAAAAATAAAAACCGTCATCCCCCACCGAGAGTGAACTCGATAATCCTTCGCACAGATGAAGCATGCGACTTCGCCGTCATCGGGACGGACGGCAGGTGCCGGCTGCGGTGCAGTGTGCGTGGTGCAGTGTGCGTGGTGCAGTGTGCGCGGTGCAGTGTGCGTGGTGCAGTGTGCGCGGTGCAGTGTGCGTGGTGCAGTGTGCGTGGTGCAGTGTGCGTGGTGCAGTGTGCGCGGTGCAGTGTGCGTGGTGCAGTGTGCGCGGTGCAGTGTGCGTGGTGCAGTGTGCGTGGTGCAGTGTGCGTGGTGCAGTGTGCGTGGTGCAGTGTGCGTGGTGCAGTGTGCGTGGTGCAGTGTGCGTGGTGCAGTGTGCGTGGTGCAGTGTGCGTGGTGCAGTGTGCGCGGTGCAGTGTGCGTGGTGCAGTGTGCGTGGTGCAGTGTGCGTGGCAAGCTGCTTGTGCGAGGGGATGCCAATAAATAATGGACATGGTGGGGATGGCAGAAATACTGTGATAAAGCTTGGAAAATCCGAAACTGGAAAAGGCAGCTCTGGCACTGTGTGGTAAAATGATAGCTGGAAATGCTGCATTGCAAGGAGAAAAACTGTTGGTAGTTTCCCAAACTGTTGGTAGTTTCCCAAACTGTTGGTAGTTTCCCGTGCGCCGATATGTCGCTGAGAACCTTTCTTGGACGAAGATTACGAATACTTCGTCAAGAATAGTTAGATGTAATTGGTGCAAATCTAAATTAAAAGGGTACCTCTGGCTCCATGAGCAGAGATTATTAGAAGGCGAAATGATTTAGCTAAGAAGCTATTCGTATTTTTAAACAGAAACTTAGCCCGAATTATTACTTGGGTGGCTTCACGAACTTTGGTGAAACTGGAAATCACGATTAACGTACAAAAAAACTGCTGAATCGTGAACTCGTGAAGCCGTAATGTTGATGAAACTGGGCCCAGGGCCCTATTGCTAAGCAAAGAGTGTTGCGAGCATTCGGCCCCACCACCCGATCCATGAATTCCAGTTCAACGGCAGTATTTGAAACCGGTGACAGTCGGACCGGGTCGGGCCGGGCCGGGCCACTCACAGTAACATAGCGTACCCAGCAGATGACGAGCACCATATGTACGAGAGCATACCATACCCAGTAGGTGACATGCACCATATGCACGGGAGCATACCATACCCAGTAGGTGACATGCACCATATGCACGGGAGCATACCATACCCAGTAGGTGACATGCACCACATGTACGAGAGCATACCATACTCAGTAGGTGACATGCACCATATGTACGAGAGCATACCATACCCAGTAGGTGACATGCACCATATGTACGAGAGCATACCATACCCAGTAGGTGACATGCACCATATGTACGGGAGCATACCATACCCAGTAGGTGACATGCACCATATGTACGGGAGCATACCATACCCAGTAGGTGACATGCACCATATGTACGAGAGCATACCATACCCAGTAGGTGACATGCACCATATGTACGGGAGCATACCATACCCAGCAGGTGACATGCACCATATGCACGGGAGCATACCATACCCAGTAGGTGACATGCACCTTATGTACGGGAGCATACCATACCCAGTAGGTGACATGCACCATATGTACGGGAGCATACCATACCCAGTAGGTGACATGCACCATATGTACGAGAGCATACCATACCCAGTAGGTGACATGCACCATATGTACGGGAGCATACCATACCCAGCAGATGACATGCACCATATGTACGGGAGCATACCATACCCAGCAGGTGACATGCACCATATGCACGGGAGCATACCATACCCAGCAGATGACATACACCATATGTACGGGAGCATACCATGCCCAGTAGGTGGCATGCACCATATGTACGAGAACATACCATACCCAGCAGATGACATGCACCATATGTACGGGAGCATATCATACCCAGCAGGTGACATGCACCATATGCACGGGAGCATACCATACCCAGTAGGTGACATGTAACATATTCACGGGAGCATACCATACCCAGGAGGTGACATGCACCATATGCACGGGAGCATACCATACCCAGTAGGCAACTTGCAGGATATGCACGGGAGCATACCATACCCAGTAGGTGACATGTAACAAATGCACGGGAGCATACCATACCCAGTAGGTGGCATGTAACATATGCACGGGAGCATACCATACCCAGCAGATGACATGAACCATATGTACGGGAGCATACCATAGCCAGTAGGTGACATACACCATATGTACGGGAGCATACCATACCCAGTAGGTGACATGTACCATATGCACGGGAGCATACCATACCCAGTAGGTGGCATGCACCATATGCACGGGAGCATACCATACCCAGTAGGCAACTTGCAGGATATGCACGGGAGCATACCATACCCAGTAGGTGACATGCACCATATGCACGGGAGCATACCATACCCAGTAGGCAACTTGCAGGATATGCACGGGAGCATACCATACCCAGTAGATGACATGTACCATATGCACGGGAGCATACCATACCCGGTAGATGGCATGCACCATATGCACGGGAGCATACCATACCCAGTAGGTGACATGCACCATATGCACGGGAGCATACCATACCCAGTAGGTGACATGCACCATATGCACGGGAGCATACCATACCCAGTAGGTGACATGTACCATATGTACGGGAGCATACCATACCCAGGAGGTGACATGCACCATATGCACAGGAGCATACCATACCCAGGAGGTGACATGCACCATATGCACAGGAGCATACCATACCCAGTAGGTGACATGCACCATATGCACGGGAGCATACCATACCCAGGAGGTGACATGCTCCATATGTACGGGAGCATACCATACCCAGGAGGTGACATGCACCATATGCACAGGAGCATACCATACCCAGGAGGTGGCATGCACCATATGCACAGGAGCATACCATACCCAGGAGGTCACATGCACCATATGCACGGGAGCATACCATACCCAGTAGGTGACATGCACCATATGCACGGTAGTAGAGTCGCCCGCGCCGCGCGCTCGCTCGTAATAACCTCATCATATATTACATAAGCACCGGCAGTTTACTACTTCACCTTGTGAAGTCACTACTATTATTGCTGGCGGCTCTGAGCAGGCCATTTCCAATCTCATCAAGTTTCCGTGTAATGGTAAGACCAGTCAACATCCTGATTACTGCGTGCGGGAACAAAGCGTCATCTAATTGCCAATTGGCTAGCAAGCGGTGCCGAGATGGCCAATCAGGATACCTAACTGGTCTACTGATGGAGACGTACACCCGAGGGCTTATTTGGCTGCACCGTTCCAGGAACACATACGCATGAATTGAATCTTGAAAGGTGAAGTGCTTGAGCTGACAAGCTATACATCAATTTCCAGGACATCAAGCAAGGAGCCCGTGGAAGCATTGAAGTTTGCTCTGTCCCTGCAGGAAGGTGAAGCTGTTCCAATAGACGCAAGTATTTGTTGTCCTAGGCATGTGCAAGGCGGAAGGTCAAGGATACACACCTGTAGTCATCATTATAGTAGAAATAACTACACAGGCAAGTCACCTAGTCGATTTAACGACATTAAATAATATAACGCAATTACAGGAAAACAAAATCTTGCCGCTACAACACTACCACAATTCATCAGGCTTGAATGCACGGACTATCGGGACTGCATAATGTCATATAACACACGACACCATAGGTCAAGTCTGCATAGCATCAGGTAGTCGTATGACTCGTGAAGACGAATATAACAATAATTGTATTTTAGAGAAAAGGGATTGAGCATGTGAGAAGGGATTGAGCATGTGAGATGAGATTGAACATGTGAAAATCATCCACTGAGTTCGAATATGTAAATTGTTATCAGCTAGGGTGAAGCCAGAGCGATTCCACCCCGGCACATAACTTAATAAGGTGCGGTACAAAATGTATATGGTGCAATTTAAGTACCTACGGTACCATATACCGAAGCCGTATGGCGTCGTATGACAAAGGGGTTTCTCGGTGACACGACCCTACCTTGTCACCGAAAGAAACAGTTACCGTTTCAAAAGCGTGAGCTTTTGAAACGGTAACTGTTTCTTTTTCTGGGTTGCAGAGTTTCGCATTCTAATGTCTTCACTAATGCCAGGTGTACTATTTTAGTTTTTTCTTAACCGTATTTGACCCCGATATTTTTATTTGAAGTGGTCTTACTTCTTGTTCCAAGAGAGATGCTCGCGACGACATGTCTGCTCGCGGCCACCTTTCAACGTTTCGCGTCACAATGGAGCGCCTCAAGCTCCGATGTCTTCACCCAGAGCCAGGTCTGCTCTTTTCAGTTCGAATTTGAATAACTTTCATCACCATATTTCTTCTGAAGTGCTCTCAGTCCTTGCCCGAAGAGGAGAGTTTACAGCGGCACTCCGACACCCGGGCAGCATGTCATGCATCTGGCACCTCAGCCGGCACGTGCTACCCGTCCCGAGCGGCGCAACGGTGACGTCAGCGCAAAGGAAACGGATGGTGTGTAGTTCGGGATCTCGAGTTCGGTCCTTTTAGTCCTGCATTTAGCAATGTAGTTTGGTGAAATCGCATCCGAAATCGTTTCAGCATTGCATGCATGGCGGGTGACTTTAGACAAGAGGAAAGGAAGAGGCCACACACTCAGGACAGTGGGCCGGCGACTGGCATGCGCGGATATTCGACTGTAATGCGCCTTTAACACATGCCATTTCTCGTCCAGTGCCCCATAGGCGCCTGATACTGGTTTTATGAAGTGATCGGTGAGCGTAGGTAAGAGGCTGGTTATTGGCAGCGGTTATTGGTGTCGTGGTGTGGTGTCTGTCAGCTAAGGCCATGCCGACGTCTCCGTAACAAATGTTAATATCACGAACTCTAGCAGTAAATGCAACTTAAGATGAACAACTTAAAGCAATTTTGGAATACACTTAGCCATCTTAAACCATCTTAACCAACCGTCTATAACCATCTTAAATGACTTCGATGTTTGATGTCTACAGACACTGACGCATACTGAACATAAAATCAGCTCTCAAAGTAAAAAACAGAAAATTGACATGCGAACAGGCAAGTCATGTTATAGTCGGAACTCATTCTTAAATAACATGCACGAAAGTGCACACAACCAGAGGCGCAGCCAAGGGGGCCGAGGGCCTGCCCCACCCCTAGCACCCAAAAATTCATTGCAACAAACGAGAAATTTAGATTTTCATCACGTAAAACTCTAAATCTTCGGCGCCCTTCGCGCGCCGGAAGTTTTCTCTGGTTAGTAGGATGTTTTTTTTGTGTGGGTGGGGGTCGGCCTCCCCTAGGAAAATCCTGATTGCGCCACTACACACAACACTCTGAGCACAGCACTGATCACATCCACAGCCCATGTCTTCGCGAACGCCCCGCTTCCGCGTACGAAGTCACCGACAGTCGAGTCAATGCCACGTTAGTTTCGACTGCTTGGCGTGCGATACGGCATTGTCTCGGGCAGCAACAGCAGCAGCAACAGTAGCGTGCGTGACCAAGCTTGTCAATCGATAGCCCTGCACGACTTCGCGGCGGAAATTTCACTCGTCACACGCCGGGAGGCTTCCATTTTTATGTGTGTGATTTCACACAGGCACATGCAGTCGGCTCTCTGTGGGCACGCCAAGGCCCCATTGCTCGCACCTGTGTATGACTTGAAGTCAAAACATAGTCCTCTTTTGCGCGGAGAAATAGCAAGCTTAGAAAGAAGTGCACAATTATCGACAAAAACTGATTAACTGACCATCGTAGCAGCGTCGAAGACACAGTCTTGCAGCGCGATGTGGTGCTACGCTGCTGTTGATGTTCATGCTACATTATGTTAACATCGTCTGTATATTTGCAATATGCTACACTACAATTTGTGCGCGATGTTGGTGTTCGTGTTGCAAACGACGTGTAGTATGCTTCCGTGAGTCAGAATGTAAAATATACTTGGGTAACTCCACTTCGCCCATGAGCGTCATTCTTTTAGTCATCCTGATCATATTTATCGTCCTGATCATATTTAGTATCCTTATCGTATTTATCATCCTTATGAGCATCCGTATCATCTTGATCAGCTTCTGTATCATCCCTATCAGCATTCGTATCATCCTTATCATCCTGCGACAAATCTTAAATTCGTTGTTTACGGAGCATGACATCTTTGCCCAGCAGACCGGGCTAGTCTGGTCCAGACGTACAGCCCCTCAGGATTGTAGGCTACGTCCGTAGCATACGTATCGATCCCAAACCTTTCTTGTATATGCCCTAGATTTTAAATTCTTTCAGAAGTCAGTCTTTTAGATGCCCTACCACACTTCCTTACTTTATTTCTAGCTATTCTATGTGCTTCTAGGCTAGCCTCTGAGTTAGGATCTTTTAGTTTCTTATATGCCTGCTTCTTTGATTCCAGTAAATGTTTTACTTCCTTGGTCAACCATGAAGGGTGCTTAACCTTGTTTAATCCAATTTGCCTATTCGGAATGAACCCATCTTGACCTTGAAACAGTTTGGCTTCTACCATTCTTGACATTTCATAAGCATCTAGGCCCATCAATAACTGTTCTCAATACATTTCATTCAGGAAGATCATGAGCTTATTGCAATTTCCTTTAGCAAAATTTGGAATCAATGTTTTATTTATTCTTACTCTTCCAACATATAAGGAAAAGCGTATAACGTTGTGTTCACTATTACCGAAGGTTTCTACTATGTTCACATTTTGCACAACATTTTCCTCAGTCGTAAGCACCAGAACTAACGTTTCAGTTCCCCTTGTAGGTTCATGTGTCAATTGAAAGAAGAAATTTTCCTCAAAGCAAGACAAGTAACTTCTTCCTGACTTGTTTAGACATCTAGTTTTGTCCCACATCACTGCTATGTTGAAATCTCCCAACAATGCAGTTATCCCATGCACTCTCCTACTTATCTCTTCCTGCATCAACATGTCAGTGTTTTCATTCTGGTTTGCTGACCTATATAGTTCCCCAATCTTAAATCTTGCTCTATTCTTCAGAATGATATCTAACCACAAAGATTCTACTCCTTCACCATGTACCCTATCCTGTATAGTATGACATTTCGTTACTTTCCTCACATACAAGTGCATCCCAATTCCCATCCTCGCATTCCTTTGATGAGCATGCATTCTGCAGTCGGTCAATTCAAATTCTTGTAAGTTATCTACAAAAATGTTTCCATTAACCCATGCCTCAGTTATGCATAATCTAGCATTTCAGACAACATATATGCCTACAGTTCTCCAATTTTGTTGCCAATGCTTCTGACATTTACATCAATACATGCTACACTATTCCTTGCCTTGCTTGCACTAATTTTATCCTAATCAGCTATATCCGCCATGACCTACCTAGTTTCTCTGTTTCCTACTCAGAGCCTTCTCGTACCTATTGCTGAGGAATTTCACTGCTCTCTTGCTCAGATGTAACCAATCTAATGCTAACATTTCCGTCATCCCCAAAAAAATCCTCACAGATCCAGGAACCTCACCACAAGCTCCTCGCAGATCTTGGCCACCCTGCTATTCAGTCCAACGGCCCTAGAATACCATTCTACACTAGCTCTTACCATAGGGAGGATGGATATTGCCACTCCCCTCTCCCTACTTCCTGCCAACCTACCTATCAAAGCCCTGCATTTTAAAAGAATTGTTTCCTCAGTTTTACCTCTTCCTACATCATTCACAACAATATGTATGTACCACCGGTCGACCACCCCGCACAGTCGCCAACGAATGGTATGCAATGCATGCAGGGGTGGCATGTTATGTGTTTATGTTTGTCAAACAGTCCTTCACTTGTTTTGCGTAGAACCTCGCTGTTAACGTGGTGCCATACGCTTAGTCAAGCAGGGGAACCCTAGCCAACCATAGCACTTGTCATGTTTCATTTGTGCACTAGCGTGGAGCATGATCAGCTAGTGGGCTCCATCCATCGTAAAATAAACAGTCCGTGCACCATCTACACTTTTTACTATTGTGCAAATTGGATCTTGTCGCATTCTCTGTCATCGCCTTTGTGCACATTTCCTTTAACACCTGAAGTACCTCTAACGTATTAGTTATGAGCGCATTATAACCAAGGCAGCCGACGCACCAAAACGTGCCAGCAACGTACAAAGGAAGCATTCCGGGGATGCGACCTTTAACCTTGTGGACCGTATTCAATCCTGTTAATGGAGCCAAATGCAATGGTGGACCGTGTTTGCCTTCTCGCTATACCGATATATTTCGGTGACAATATGGATCCCACTGCATGTGCGTGTACATGCAGTGGGGCCAACACTGCACTGCTATTCACTGCTATTCAACCGTGGAGCATGGATCATGGGTTCATGGATGTCCATGAGTCATGCACTTTTCCAATCAGAATGGGAGGGGAGTGATCGAGCCAACCCAAAGTCAAGGTAGTCTGCCCCATTATCCATGATTAAAAACCTCATACGTTTTAACACTACTATATCGGTTACAAGCAATGGCGAAGCCCAAGAGATTCAACTGCTTCACATGTATGAAACGTGTTGCATGAGCGACCAGACCGCACGCGGTCTGATCTGGCCCGACGATTAGCTTTTTAAACCTCAATAATATGTTATCAAATCCTATATTAGTTCTTTTTCTGTAAACCTTTTCTGTAAATATTGATACTCAACCAGTTTTAACCCACTAAGCATATCAAATCCCACTTGATTATTTCTCTGATCACTTCTCTATTTTTACATCAGAATTTACAGTTTAAAAACCAATCATTGCAAAAAGAACAAGAACTACCTTTGACTTTCATAAAATTGACAGCCTGAGAAATCATCTAACAAATGAACTTGAAGGCATTTTTGATGAAAATGATCCCGAAAAAGCATGTAACAGTTTAATTAATGCATATAAAAGTGGGATTGATACATTTGCATATACTAAAGTCTTATCAAGAAAAACAGCCTCCATAAAACCATGGATTTTACCTGCAATATTATGCTCAATCAACCAAAAGCAAATATTATTTAATCAAACACTTACATATCGAACTGCTGAAAGCAAGAAAAATATAACGGGTACAAAAACACACTGATTACAATAATTAGAAAGGCAAAAATACTTCATTATGAGGTGGAATTTGACAAACATAAAAATAATCCAAAAGAGACATGGAAAATGCTTAACCAGATACTGAGGCAATCTCCTTCCAAACGTAATATCGCTGAAAAGATGAATACAGATACAGACATCACTCTAGAAAATGATGCAGGTATAGCTGAAGGTTTCAATACATATTTCACAGAAATTGCACCAAAATTAAGAGAACAAATTCCTCAAAGCAACACCAATGCTTTAGAATATATGCATACCTACCCAGATATATCAATGGTGCTATTAGCAGTAACAGAAAACAATTTAGATACAGTGATTGCTTCTTTAAGAAATGTTGGGTCAGGAATTGATGGAATAAATTATAGGATATTTAAGCAATCATATAGATCCATATTACCACACCTAACCCATGTCATCAACTTATGCCTGAGTAGTGGGATCTTCCCAAAGCCATTGAAAATTGCGGTTGTAAAGCCCATCTACAAAAAAGGTGACCCAGCAACATTTAGTAATTACAGACCAATTAGTATTCTTCCATATATGTCAAAAATATTAGAAAAGATAATCTACAACCAACTTTTGGAACATTTCACCCTACACAACCTACCTTCTGATAAGCAATTTGGTTTCAGAAAAGGAAGGTCCACATATATGCCTCTTCTCTTAATACAGAGCCTGATCACTAAAGGATTTGAAAACAATGAATATGTTGTTGGAATTTACCTTGATTTGAGAAAGGCGTTTGATACTGTTGACAAATAAATATTATGTGCAAAAATGGAATAATATGGTGTGAAGGGAAATGCAGTCAAAATGATACAGTCATATTTATCAGAAAGAACACAAGCTACCACAATAAATAACAGCACCTCTGCTTTCAGAAAAATTGAATTGGGTGTCCCACAAGGATCAATTTTAGGCCCCTTACTCTTTATAATATATGTAAATGATGTTGTAAATTTGCATGTAGAATGTGAGATATTTCTATATGCTGATGACACAGCCATTTTTTTTAAAAGCACGACTGTACAGAGCTTCATAACAAGATCACAAATTCCTTGCCAAAAATTTCACAATGGCTGCAACCAAATCTTTTGTCCTTAAATGAATCCAAAACTGTATACCAGCTATATAATAATCATAAAGCAGATATTGATATCAATATTGAATTTAATGGAATTGCTATTTTGCATCAAAATCCAGTAAAATATCTTGGTGTATACATAGATGAAAATTTGAAATTTGCATCCCATATCAGCAGTGTCTCAAACATAATAAGTCGCAACATAGGAATGATATCAAAAATAAAATATCTTCTAGGCAAAAATCACCTCCTAAAATTGTATAATGCATTAATTCTCCCATATATCAACTATTGCTGTTTTCTCTGGGGTACAAACTATGCTAATCAGACACACAAATTATCCTTACTTCAGAAAAGAATGATACGCATTATTGAAGGTGTATTTCCCCCTCAGAGTGCAAATCCTATCTTTAAGAAGTACAAAATATTAAAAGTCCAAGATATAGCAAAACTTCAAATGTTGCTTATTATGCAAAAATTCATTTATAATCAGCTACCTCATTCTATTAGACCCCTTTTCACAGAATCGCTTAATACCCCATACTCCACAAGATTACAAAACCACTTCCAACACAGCTATTCAAACAAAAACTATCGTCTCTTCACCATTGAATGTTTTGGACCCAAGCTTTGGAATACTATCATAGCAAAACATTTTCTGCATAGAGAGATACCAAATTCTAAGATTGTTCTAAAACATCACATTAAGACATACTTCTTGAGCAGATATTAACTGACTTGAGCATACACCTGTTGGATACTAAGGGAGTACACATGCATATGTATGTGTGTTTGTGTGTGTGCATGTCCTTGGATGCATGTGTGTAGCTGGATGGAGTTGTGGGAGGAGCCAAAGTAAACAAAATGAATTTGAAATCAGGAGTACTCACTATCATCTGTCCACTAACCAGCTACTAACAATATAGTTTAGATCTTAACTTCTTGTTGGGATGGATCTAGGGCCAGTCATATACCACCTTTGGGTATGACTACTTACAGCATTCTTTATTATTAGTTTTATCGCTCTAATACCGGGTGCTTTGTATGCTTATTTACTTGTTTTCCATCTCTTAGCTGGGAGTGCCGCGACTTTACTGTTTATTTTATGGTGTTAACGTAAGGTGCCTGCAGTCGTTGGGTAAGAGCAGGCGCGCACCCAGGATTTTTCCATGGGGGGGGGGGCGGACCGAAAAGGGCACTTGGCCGGCTCCAAAAGGGCACTTGACCGGCTCCAAAAGGGCACAGGGCAGGGCACAGGGCAGGACACAGGGCAGGGCACAGGACAGGGCACAGGGCAGGGCACAGGGCATGGCACACGGCAGGGCACAGGGCAGGGCACAGAGCAGGGCAGGGCAGGGCAGGGCACAGGGCAGGGCAGGGCACAGGGCAGGGCACAGGGCAGGACACAGGGCAGGGCACAGGGCAGGGCACAGGGCAGGGCATAGGGCAGGGCATAGGGCAGGACACAGGGCAGGGCAGAGTTCACGGTACAGCACAAGGCACAGGGCAGGGTACAGGGCAGGGCACAGGGCACTTTTAGATCAAAAGGGCACCTAATTGGGACAGGCACAGGACAGGAAATGGCACAGGGGAATGTCATTTTTAGGCCAAAAGGGCAGTTTTGGGCCCAAAGGGCACCTTTGGCACAGGCGGGGCACAAAAGGCAGGTGATTTTTGGGCTAAATTTGGGACATTCCGGCCAAGAGGGCACTTTTCGATCAAAAGGGCACTTTTGGCCAAAAGGGCACTTTGGTCTCATGGGGGGGGCGGGCCCCCTGGGCCCCCTCCGGTGCGCCTATGGGTAAGAGGAGGGGGCGCTCCTGGTCACCTGATCTTGGGTGGCGGACCTTAAATAAAATAAAATAAAATAAAAAATCATCAGAATAAAACCTTTTCCGTAAATATTGATATTCAGCCAGCTTCAGGCCGATGTATTGTCGTAAGTGCTCGCACTTTTTTTTAATAGGGAGATTTTTGGCGGTATTGCGCTGGCCGGACGACCCTCTAGGCTGGCCGGACCCTTTAGGCTGGCCGGACCACCCTCGGGTGCTATTGGCTGCGTTCACACCCCGTCACATCACCAATAGCAACCGCGCCGCCGAAACATCGTCGTTCTCTGCCGACAAAATCATGACACCCCGCCATATGCCTGCAGTAGTAAAGCCGCATAGCTCACGTGCGGCTCTCGCTCGGCCAGTGGCCCTAATAGCGCTAACTGATATTGGCCGAGTAACAGGCGTTTCTCAGACTTCATGCTTTTGTTTCCCGCTCATGACTGCCGATTGTCGTTTTCCCACCTCTGTAAGAATTGTGAATGATCTTCAAAGCTCAATACACGAATATAAAGAGGCTTAACGACAACAGCAGCATGTTTTCATTCTCACCATGATTACTAACCAACTTCCCGTAACACATTATAGCATCATTACGAGCGAGGGTGAAGCTCGTGCGACCGTACTTCAGTGCCATCCCGCTGTGGATGCGGGCCGGCCAGCCAGGTGCCAGTCACGTATTATGACTCATGTTATGTGAATTGCGCTCCTCGAGGTCGGGACTGGTCCTCGAGTTCCCCGAGGTCGGGATTGGCCAGCGACAATCCGCTGGAAAGTGCCGTGCTTGTATGTTGCGTATGCTGCATAAACTGAACGGGCGAACGGGAACATAAAGCACTTTGACATAGCTTGGCACCTATGTTGATTCGACAATTCCGCAGTGTTTTTGGGCATAAGATGCGTTAATAAATTTCGGTAGACGACCATGATTTCGGCAAGATTACGGTATAAATTACAGCTACATTATACATGTAGCTGTATACAATATACAATACATAAAATATACAATACATACAATATACAATACATATAATATACAATGCATACAACATACAATATACAATACATACTATATACAATACATACAATATACAATACATAAATACATACAATATACAATACATACAATATACAATACATACAATATACAATACATACAATATACAATACATACAATATACAATTCATACAATATACAATACATACAATATACAATACATACAATATACAATACATACAATATACAATACATACAATATACAATACATACAATATACAATGCATACAATATATAATGCATGTAATACATACAATATACAATACATACAATATACAATACATACAATATACAATACATACAATATACATAAATATACAAGATACACACAATATACAAGCTACACACAATATACAAGATACACACAATATATAATACAATATACAATATACAATATAGAAGCTGCATACAACGTCGGCTCAGTTACATTGTTTCTCAATGTTCGTTCTCCGAAATTTCAGGCGCTATTCGCCTCCCCGTCGGTTCAGTTAGATTGTTTCGGGGGAGGGGGAGGCGAACACTGTTCGCCTCCCCCTCCCCCATCGGGCTCCTCTGCCAAATACAGAGAACGCAGCCCACATTTGATTGCACTAAAGACCGCCAAAAAGCGGTGGTGGCGCCGATGAAATCAGTGTTGGTGGATTGGGTGAGGTGCCATGTCACTTGCGGTGACCAGGGTCCAGGGGTGCGGCCACAATCAGTGTTGGTGGAGTGGGTGATGTGCCACGTCACTCGCGGTGACCAGGGGTGCGGCCACAATCAGTGTTGGTAGATCGGGTGATGTGCCACGTCACTCGCGGTGACCAGGGGTGCGGCCACAATCAGTGTTGGTAGATCGGGTGATGTGCCACGTCACTCGCGGTGACCAGGGGTGCGGCCACAATCAGTGTTGGTAGATCGGGTGATGTGCCACGTCACTCGCGGTGACCAGGGGTGCGGCCACAATCAGTGTTGGTAGATCGGGTGATGTGCCACGTCACTTGCGGTGACCAGGGGTGCGGCCACAGAACCACTTCCTTGGATGAAGAATGCGAACACTTCAGAGGAAATGCTGAGGTCGATACTGACAGAAGCAAGCTTCAAAGAGTGGATCTTATTGTTAGTTAAGAAAGCAGGACTTTGAGCCTTGAAGCAAAGGAGTTGTTAAAGTTTCTGAAGCATGATTGGTTGGCTGAATCAGCTGGATCTCACCGGCTTGTTTGTATGAATTTTCGTTCGTATACATAGGAAAGAAGGCTGGCTCTGGCTTCGCCCTCCCATGCCCTCGGCCGAACCATCGTCGTTCTCTGCCGACAAAATTATGGAATACGACGATGTGGTGAGCCCACGTCGAAACTAATTGCAAACGACGCGACTAATGTACCCGCTTTAATCGCTCTGAACGTGGGGCTTACCGCCACATCAACGCTAGTCGGAGGGAGGTTTGATTATTTACCGATCGATCGTTCTCGCCGACCATGCGATCGGTGCCGACAGCGGCAGGTAACGGCCGGTCAGAGTTGTTTGTCGGCCTTATAGCTGCCGGCACAAGTGTTCTCAATTGGTCCGCACGCCGATGGGTAAACAGATCCCTCTCAATATTTTTTTGTTTGTTTTCGAACGTTCAGGCAGTGTGCATCTTGCAGTATCCTGCACCTGCTGAATCCTGCATGCTGAATATGGGTCCTTCGCCCAACACGCGTACGCACTATTACCAAATTAAGGTATCTGCCTGCAGGAGGTAATGGATGTTGTTTCAACTCGTACGAACGGAAGATGTACAAACTTCCAGCGAATCATAATTCGGCGGTAAAGCTCCTTGATCTTACAGTAAAAGCACACTAGCGTGAGTATCCATCGGAGATCTAACGTTTCCGACCCATGCTATTCATACGCAAATTCCCAAGGGCCGTTCTGGACTGGAGTTGCACAAAGTTACGTGCAGCTGGGTTGATTAATTAGCATCATGGTGCGCTGCTATGGTAATAATGGCTGCAACTTTCCGCAACAGTGACTACGACGGCTGTCTCTTGTAGTATTTGATGTTAAAACTGCAGACTCTAGGGATGCATGGTACCTCAGCTTGAAAGGGATACCTGGGTTTTGAAGAAAAAAGTACCGAAACTAAAGATGGTTACCTGGTTGGGTTGCGGGATGAAGGGAGGGGTAGTTGTGACTGCAGGTGGCAGGAATGCCACCGAAGAGTGACTCCTGAGAACCCAGCCAAACTCCTTTCTGGATTTAGCCTGGTGCTTCCTATTGTAGCCTCCTTCGGCACCGACGTACGATTAGGCTCATCAAGCGGAAGGTTACGCGTTCTAGCCTAAGCAGCAACTGCATCGTCTTAGTAAACTGCAGTCGCTTTTGTGGCACTGTCAACTCGTTGGTTACCAGCAACAAAGGTGGCGGGAAGGAATCGACGACTCGACCAAGCCGAAGATCACAGATGGGCTACGGGTCAGCACAACATGCTGCCGAGACTGCTGATGGTGGAGTATGGAGACATGCTGCATATTCATACTGTTGTCACAGACCCGCGCCGAGGAGTGATATATACGACTTCACCTTCCATTGCCTCCTCCAGCTACACGACCAGTTCCGTCAGCTGCACAGCCAGTACATTTTTGGTGGAAGGGGGGGGCGTACAAGAATCAAAGATCTTTGCAAGATTCTTAGCCCCAAAATCGCACCAACATGCGATTGTTTCGAACGTGGGAAACCCAAGGGAAGCCCAGTACCCCTCCTTGCTGCGTTACTGACTGCCTGTGTCGGCTACATTGTCACTTGTGTCACTGTCACTGTCACTGTCACTGTGTGTCACTACAGTGTCACTTGTGTCACCTCCGCTTCAACTTATCCGGCTACCCATTCCACCATATTCAGTCCCTTCCGTCGCCTCCAACGTCACAGCCTTCATCGTCCGCGTCATTTCCCTCAAAGGTATACGAAACAACACCCATGCCTGCACCCCAGCTCTTGCCTCCCTCACCCAATCTCCGTCAGGTTCATTCACCCCCTCTCCGTCCACCACCTGCACCCCAGCTCTTGCTGCCCTCACCCCATCCCCGTCCGGCTCCCTCAGCCTACCTCCGTCCACCACCTACACCGCAGCTCTTGCCGCCCTCACCCCACCTCCGTCCAGCAGCTCCCTCAGCCTACCTCCGTCCACCACCTACACCGCAGCTCTTGCCGCCCTCACCCCACCTCCGTCCAGCAGCTGCCTCAGCTCACCTCCGTCCACCACCTACACCGCAGCTCTTGCCGCCCTCACCCCACCTCCGTCCAGCAGCTCCCTCAGCCTACCTCCGCCGACCACCTGCGCCCCAGCCGCCTCGGCAGAGCGATCGGTAACGGCCGGTGTCGCGCTACAGTGCAGGGGGCCAGCATTGACCAGGTATTGAGCGGCACGTGCCCGGCGGGCGGACGGCCGGCATGCGCGTGCACCGGCCGGCGGGCGGGCGTACGGCGGCGCGTGCAGCCCCTTCCCAAGGCAGGCGGTGCCGGCACGCGTCACGCCGTCACCGACCGCCGACGCACGTCGTGAGGGCAGAGAAGGCGGTCAGCGTTCTGAGCGACACCGCCACTGCTGGGTGGCGCCCGCGGCGCTAATGGTGGATGACATCACTGCATCGGTGGACGCCCCGTCATCGAGGGGCTGCGCACGTCACGATGTTACGTGCACGTCAGCTCCGGCAATGTTTACTCTCGTGAAGCCAGGCATCGGTGGACACCGTCACCATGTCACTTCTAAGCGAGTCAAAGTCGCAATAAATGTCGGATTGTTGTCCGTAATCGTAATGCAACTATTTCTGATATTTCTCACTGAAGTCACGAATCGCACTTCCAAATCATAACACTTGAATAAAAACAACAGACTCCCATTGCATCCCGGCCTTCTTTAGCAGTGGCAGGGTGCCATCCGCTAGATATTAGCTACGTTAAGGAAAGGGCTTATGTGGCATCCGGTGGTATCGAACAAGCAAGAAAGGAACGATGTGAGACGCTGGCAAGCAAGGAACGTGGCGTAAAGGACAGGTACATACATTGCATGCAGATACACGTAAAACATACATGCAACATACATATCACACGGTAGAACGTTTGGAGCATCACAGCCTCCGGACTGTCAAGCATCACAGCCTCCGGACAGGCTCCGCTGACCACCTGCGACCTGAAGCGAGGCGGAGGCCCGGCGCCCAGGGCGAGCCGTGGGCATCAGGCCCGACCTTGAATGTGGAGGTGCATGTTGAAGCTATAGCTCGGAAAAAAACCTGAAAGGGGAAAACTAAGCTGCTTGAAAAACCCGAAGGTAAAAAACCAAGCGCAATCTATGGGGAAACAGTCCGCTTTTGCCAAATGGTATCGGTCCCTACCTACCTAGTGCGAAATAACCTATATGCATGTGGTGTACGATGAGAGGAGCGGAGAGGATGGTAGTGTTTGGCTCCAAATTACTTGCTCTAGTTTGGTGCTAGAAGGTGAAAAGTAGCTCGAGGAGCTCCGGGTGCTCGTCACCAAGCAAGTGGAAGTGCGTAGCGAAAGTGGAAGGTGATGTTGGGCAATGCAAGAGAGAAGGGGGCGACGCGGTAAAGCCCAGCTTGAGGAGCGGGCTCGGGGACGTGGCGGAGCGGCGCCCGGGAGCCCAGCTTGAGGAGCGGGCTCGGGGACGTGGCGGAGCGGCGCCCGGGAGCCCAGCTTGAGGAGCGGGCTCGGGGACGTGGCGGAGCGGCCCAGCTTGAGGAGCGGGCTCGGGGACGTGGCGGAGCGGCGCCCGGCAGCCCAGCTTGAGGAGCGGGCTCGGGGACGTGGCGGAGCGGCGCCCGGCAGCCCAGCTTGAGGAGCGGGCTCGGGGACGTGGCGGAGCGGCGCCCGGGAGCCCAGCTTGAGGAGCGGGCTCGGGGACGTGGCGGAGCGGCGCCCGGCAGCCCAGCTTGAGGAGCGGGCTCGGGGACGTGGCGGAGCGGCGCCCGGGAGCCCAGCTTGAGGAGCGGGCTCGGGGACGTGGCGGAGCGGCGCCCGGGAGCCCAGCTTGAGGAGCGGGCTCGGGGACGTGGCGGAGCGGCGCCCGGGAGCCCAGCTTGAGGAGCGGGCTCGGGGACGTGGCGGAGCGGCGCCCGGGAGCCCAGCTTGAGGAGCGGGCTCGGGGACGTGGCGGAGCGGCGCCCGGGAGCCCAGCTTGAGGAGCGGGCTCGGGGACGTGGCGGAGCGGCGTCCGGAAGCCCAGCTTGAGGAGCGGGCTCGGGGACGTGGCGGAGCGGCGCCCGGGAGCCCAGCTTGAGGAGCGGGCTCGGGGACGTGGCGGAGCGGCGCCCGGGAGCCCAGCTTGAGGAGCGGGCTCGGGGACGTGGCGGAGCGGCGCCCGGCAGCCCAGCTTGAGGAGCGGGCTCGGGGACGTGGCGGAGCGGCGCCCGGGAGCCCAGCTTGAGGAGCGGGCTCGGGGACGTGGCGGAGCGGCGCCCGGGAGCCCAGCTTGAGGAGCGGGCTCGGGGACGTGGCGGAGCGGCGCCCGGCAGCCCAGCTTGAGGAGCGGGCTCGGGGACGTGGCGGAGCGGCCCAGCTTGAGGAGCGGGCTCGGGGACGTGGCGGAGCGGCGCCCGGGAGCCCAGCTTGAGGAGCGGGCTCGGGGACGTGGCGGAGCGGCGCCCGGGAGCCCAGCTTGAGGAGCGGGCTCGGGGACGTGGCGGAGCGGCGCCCGGGAGCCCAGCTTGAGGAGCGGGCTCGGGGACGTGGCGGAGCGGCGCCCGGCAGCCCAGCTTGAGGAGCGGGCTCGGGGACGTGGCGGAGCGGCGCCCGGCAGCCCAGCTTGAGGAGCGGGCTCGGGGACGTGGCGGAGCGGCGCCCGGCAGCCCAGCTTGAGGAGCGGGCTCGGGGACGTGGCGGAGCGGCGCCCGGCAGCCCAGCTTGAGGAGCGGGCTCGGGGACGTGGCGGAGCGGCGCCCGGCAGCCCAGCTTGAGGAGCGGGCTCGGGGACGTGGCGGAGCGGCGCCCGGCAGCCCAGCTTGAGGAGCGGGCTCGGGGACGTGGCGGAGCGGCGCCCGGCAGCCCAGCTTGAGGAGCGGGCTCGGGGACGTGGCGGAGCGGCGCCCGGGAGCCCAGCTTGAGGAGCGGGCTCGGGGACGTGGCGGAGCGGCGCCCGGGAGCCCAGCTTGAGGAGCGGGCGGGGACGTGGCGGGCGGCGCCCGGGAGCCCAGCGAGGAGCGGGCTCGGGGACGTGGCGGAGCGGCGCCCGGGAGCCCAGCTTGAGGAGCGGGCTCGGGGACGTGGCGGAGCGGCGCCCGGCAGCCCAGCTTGAGGAGCGGGCTCGGGGACGTGGCGGAGCGGCGCCCGGCAGCCCAGCTTGAGGAGCGGGCTCGGGGACGTGGCGGAGCGGCGCCCGGCAGCCCAGCTTGAGGAGCGGGCTCGGGGACGTGGCGGAGCGGCGCCCGGCAGCCCAGCTTGAGGAGCGGGCTCGGGGGACGTGGCGGAGCGGCGCCCGGGAGCCCAGCTTGAGGAGCGGGCTCGGGGACGTGGCGGAGCGGCGCCCGGCAGCCCAGCTTGAGGAGCGGGCTCGGGGACGTGGCGGAGCGGCGCCCGGCAGCCCAGCTTGAGGAGCGGGCTCGGGGACGTGGCGGAGCGGCGCCCGGGAGCCCAGCTTGAGGAGCGGGCTCGGGGACGTGGCGGAGCGGCGCCCGGGAGCCCAGCTTGAGGAGCGGGCTCGGGGACGTGGCGGAGCGGCGCCCGGCAGCCCAGCTTGAGGAGCGGGCTCGGGGACGTGGCGGAGCGGCCCAGCTTGAGGAGCGGGCTCGGGGACGTGGCGGAGCGGCGCCCGGCAGCCCAGCTTGAGGAGCGGGCTCGGGGACGTGGCGGAGCGGCGCCCGGGAGCCCAGCTTGAGGGGCGGGCTCGGGGACGTGGCGGAGCGGCGCCCGGGAGCCCAGCTTGAGGAGCGGGCTCGGGGACGTGGCGGAGCGGCGCCCGGGAGCCCAGCTTGAGGAGCGGGCTCGGGGACGTGGCGGAGCGGCGCCCGGCAGCCCAGCTTGAGGAGCGGGCTCGGGGACGTGGCGGAGCGGCGCCCGGGAGCCCAGCTTGAGGAGCGGGCTCGGGGACGTGGCGGAGCGGCGCCCGGCAGCCCAGCTTGAGGAGCGGGCTCGGGGACGTGGCGGAGCGGCGCCCGGCAGCCCAGCTTGAGGAGCGGGCTCGGGGACGTGGCGGAGCGGCCCAGCTTGAGGAGCGGGCTCGGGGACGTGGCGGAGCGGCGCCCGGCAGCCCAGCTTGAGGAGCGGGCTCGGGGACGTGGCGGAGCGGCGCCCGGGAGCCCAGCTTGAGGAGCGGGCTCGGGGACGTGGCGGAGCGGCGCCCGGCAGCCCAGCTTGAGGAGCGGGCTCGGGGACGTGGCGGAGCGGCGCCCGGGAGCCCAGCTTGAGGAGCGGGCTCGGGGACGTGGCGGAGCGGCGCCCGGCAGCCCAGCTTGAGGAGCGGGCTCGGGGACGTGGCGGAGCGGCGCCCGGCAGCCCAGCTTGAGGAGCGGGCTCGGGGACGTGGCGGAGCGGCGCCCGGCAGCCCAGCTTGAGGAGCGGGCTCGGGGACGTGGCGGAGCGGCGCCCGGCAGCCCAGCTTGAGGAGCGGGCTCGGGGACGTGGCGGAGCGGCGCCCGGCAGCCCAGCTTGAGGAGCGGGCTCGGGGACGTGGCGGAGCGGCCCAGCTTGAGGAGCGGGCTCGGGGACGTGGCGGAGCGGCCCAGCTTGAGGAGCGGGCTCGGGGACGTGGCGGAGCGGCCCAGCTTGAGGAGCAGGCTCGGGGACGTGGCGGAGCGGCGCCCGAGGCGAACCACCTCGCAGAACCTCTGTAGGGTCAGCTCCTCGTGGAGTTCGTTCTCCGGGAGGTGGGCAGCTCGAGGGCGAACACCACAACGAAGGTATTGTTGAGGCGGTCAGTGACCACCACCTCAACGGGGAGGGAGAGGAAGCCGCACAGGGTGAGGAAAGCCCTGGCCTGGTTGGGCGAGCGCTCCAGGCATTCAGGACGGATCCAGGGGAGGGTCCGCTCAAGGGCTCCCCTCCACTTGTTTCAGAGCAATTGAGTTTTGCTATGCTATTGAGTACGCCCCGTCCCGAATGGGGGAGGGGGAGGGGGGGGGGTAGCGTGGGGTGGAGGGGTCTTCTTACGCCTCCCTATGATTATTTTCAGCGATAGCGAGAAAACGGTGGCTCACAGCGCCTCAAAATGTTCAGTATCCTTTCTTTGACGATTTTTGCGTCTGAAGTAAAAATTTCAATCTCAGGTCACATAAGGTCATTGATTTAGCTCAGGTCAAAAAGCGCCACCTCCAAAAATGTTTGATGATCGATAACGCATGAAGAGATGAAACTTGCTACGTGAGTGTAATTAGACAGTGTCTCCAAAACGTATATCTCGGATTTTCGTTGAGGTCAGGTCAGCGACCTAATATCACGGCCAATTTTGGCCCGTTCTTATTTGTGTACTATGCATGCTCTTCTAGAATAATTTTTACCTTGGTATGCATGTAGAAGCATCAGGAGAAGTTCCTTATCCAACTTGTTTGACCTCCGTCAAGTGGCCTGAGGTTAAGTCACGATAAAATGCGCAATGTGGTTTAGTCCTACTTGGACACTTCTATTTTTTAGTTTCTTTCGAATTTGCACGAACTAAATAGTGCCAAAGTTGCATTGCACAACCTAAACCACCATAATATGCCGATGTACAAGTTTTTTGTTGTTGAAAAATCGACTTGTTCTCAAAAGTCGACATTTTGATGTTCAAAATTACACAAAAGTAACAAAAAGGACAATTTTCGGATCCTATTCGTCGCGGGCTTTCCTATGGACCCCGCTTGTTTCTCTGCAATGCTTAGTTTGGAAGTTAGACGGGGTGGGGTCTGGAATATCAACCTCCCCCCCCCCTCCGTGCCCCAAGACAGGGTGTGAGGATCTGACCGGAGAGACGGCGTGGATTAAGGTGAACTACTTTCTTTTCAAATCCTGGATACCAAAATGTGTTTGTTTCTAGTATTGTTGTTTCTATTGCTTGATGAAGATTCGGTGAAAGAAAACTCTGCTGATATCCTAGCACTTCGTAAGCCGTATTTCTGTCCGATGAACGTTTTGCTTTCGTTTCGCTTAACGAGCACGAAAACGTTTCATTTTCTGGGAACAACACCTTTCAAAAGCTCGTTCACACCTGGCTTTTTCCGGCTTTTCAGTGTTCGAAAAAGCCGCCTCAAACGACGCCGAAAAAAGCTGCCGAAAAACCAAGTGTGTGCGGGCTTTGAGAGCGAAAAGCTTTTAGGATGCCAGATTGATTGTTTGTATTCTAAAGAAAGCGAACTGGCTGATTCGGCACTGGGCCGCCTGCAGTATGGTTAATCGCCCAACAAAGATTGCCTGTGGCCGAATCGATGGATTCTTTTTATATAAAAGCGAAACCAGTTGATCATCCAGAAGAATCTTGGGTTCTTTTACGACGCACACGACAGCTCGCCAGCCTCTCACGCCGATTGGTCGCCGGTTTACTGGAACACCACGTCGGTCGCGAGATTTAACCACACTGTTAGGTGAGTCGAATGCCATTCGGACGGAACTACCGCAATCCGCACAAACTACATTGTAAACGCTTCGCTCTGAACGAGGCATGGCAACTGAAACAAATGACCGAATGAAGCATTTTGCACACACAGTCAATGTATAAAATTCATCCCACCACACATAGGACCAACAAAGTGCCCACATAAGAAATTGTAGTCACGTATGCAACGTGCCCTTCCCCTCGTTATGTGTGTTATTGACCGCTTTGCCCACACACCTGTGTACCCCAGCTCCCACGGGCAGTCAAGCCGCCATTCTACACAATGCCTTCTGGCCTTTCCAGGTGCCCATCGGTATTTGGCACCCGCCGTCACAACAAGCCTTCGTATTGATTCGGCCCACCGCCGTGCCGCACTGCCGCGTACGACACAGCGGGTTGTTGTATCTGCTCGGGTGAAATGTCGCCACAGGTGTCAACAACCAGCAGTCCGCCAGTGTACCTTGCTGTACTGGTGAGAAGCATGTCGCCGCATGGCTGACCCCACAGCGACATGGCACTAGGCTGCGCCAATCACAGGAGTGGGCCAATCCTGGCTGTCACGAGTTGCATACGTCACGACTGCGGCTGACAGGAACAACAGATGTCACGGCTACGGCTGACGGGAACAACAGATGTCACGACTACCGCCGACAGGAACAACAGATGTCACGACTACCGCTGACAGGAACAACAGATGTCACGACTACGGCTGACAGGAACAACAGATGGCACGACTACGGCTGACAGGATCAGCAGATGGCACGACACCAGCAGACAGAACCAGCAGAGGTCGCGACCACAAGTTGACACACGACAGAACTAGCAGATGTCACGACTGTGGGAGACAGAACCAGCACATGCTACGATCCCAGAGAACAGAACCAGCAGATACGACAGACACAGATACGTCTGGATTACGACAGACAGAACCAGCAGATGTGACGACCCCATCTGACAGAACCAGCAGATGTCACAACCCCAGCTGACAGGACCAGCAGACACCATGACTACAGCTGACAGGGCCGGCAGATGTCACGACCCCAGCTGACGGAGGCCGTGGCCGTGATCAGATGGTGTGGTCAACGGCACGGAGCAGCATAGTGTCCGAAAGTCCCACCATCGCTCACCACGACAGCCCGGCACCATCGCTGCAAAGCTCTATGATGCATATGGCGTCGTTAGCCACCAGGTGGTGGCACAACCACACCCCTCTACCAACATTCTATAATGCATATGGCGTCGTTAGCCACCAGGTGGTGGCACGACCACACCCCTCTACCAACATTAGTCAAGCGTAGCCGACAGTACTGATCTGCATGTCACAGCGACGGATACAAATGCTGGGCGAGGCTCAGACCGGTATCACAGTCCAGCAGGGGGAGCGCGGCCACATCGACATGCAGTGTGGAACATTGGTTTACACGCCTTCTGACGCCATGAATGTCCTGACATCTCCCTTCACTATGGTTCAGTGCGGGAATGCAAGTACATGTATGTATGCATGTAAGGATACTCCACATTCCCGAACTTTTAATATTTTTGTTTTTGGTCGGGAAGGGGGATGCTACTTCTCTTCGTCTCGGAATATGCCAAACTGCTTGTTCACTTTATTGAACAAATGATTAATATTACGATTATTAAAATGAACCCTTGCGCTGAAATATCTAATTAGGAACACTTACTATTTGGTAAGGTAATTTAGATGATGTGGACAAAAATTGAAGAGCATCATATGATGAACTACGGACTTCTCATATGAGAGCTATTCAATATTATGGCGAGGGTACATACAGGAATACATGTTTGCATATATATACACACACACACATATGTATATATATATATATATATATGTATATATATATATATATATATATATATATAGTGTGTGTGTGTGTGTGTGTGTTTGCATGTATATGTGTGTGCGTGTGTGTACATCTGTGAATGTGAGTGTGCATGTATGTATTGCATCTAACTCACACACATAGCATTTCGATACCGAACATAAGTGGATAGGAAGCGGCGACACTTGTGCCCCACAGTCGCTTGACAGTATCCCACAGCCTTCTTGGGTTCGGCCTGACAAGGCGTCGGAACACTGTGAAACTCACGCCAGTGAATCGATACCGTGCCCCGGCCTTAAAACAACAGCATTGTGCCGCGTTGACCAATCAACCAGTGAGGTTTCTCACCGACCTGTTAGGATCTGTTCCGCTTTCTGATTGGCGCTGTCATGACCTGTCAGCTGCCAGTGGCTACCATCACCAGTCACCGTTCTGCTGTTCGGTGTCCCAGCGGCCCGAACGCGCCGCGCCCGGGCCGCGTGAATATCACCGCGGGAGGTCACAATTAGAGTTGGTTACTACCGCGGCGATAACCGGACAAATGTATGTAAAGCAAATGTACGTATGGCAGATGTACGTACGCAAATGTGCGTAAGCAAATGTACGTAAGCGCAGATGTACGTATGGCAATTGCACGTAAGCGCAGATGTATGTATGGCTAATGCATGAAGCGCAAATGCACGTATGGCAAATGTACGTATGCGCAAATGTACGTAAGCGCAAATGTACGTAAGCGCAAATGTACGTAAGCGCAAAAGTACGTATGCGCAAATGTACTTAGCGAAAATGTACGTATACGCAAAAGTACGTAAGCGCAAATGTACGTAAGCGCAAATGTACGTATGTGCAAAAGTACGTAAGCGCAAATGTACGTAAGCGTAAATGTACGTATGCGCAAGAAGTATATATGCGCATACGTATGCGTAAATGTACGTACATTTGCGCATGCGTACAATTGCATATACGTACATTTGCGCATACGTACATTTGTATTTTTGTAGTTTTGCGCCTACGTACATTTGCTCTTACGTACTTTTCCGCATACGTACATTTGCGCTTACGTACATTTGCGTATGAATACTGTTGCGCTTACGTACGTTTGCGCTTATGAACATTTGGCATACGTATTTTTGCGCTTACGTACATTTGCGCTTATGTACTTTTGCGCATACGTACATTTGCACTTACGTACTTTTGCGCATACGTACATTTGCGCTTTCGTACATTTGCGCATACGTACTTTTGAGCTTACGTACATTTGAGCTTACGTACATTTGCGCATACGTACATTTGTCCTTACGTACATTTGTCCTAGAATCCACGGCGGCGTCGCCGGTCACAGTTGTGTCAAGGAGGAAGGGTATTCGGTATTGTATTCGGTCAAATAGCGTCGCCAATCTCTCACGCCGATTGGTCGCGGACGAAGAGCAGCGACAGGTCAGACTCGAACCCACAACCTTTTCGGTTCTGTCGGGCACCTTACTGAGCTGGACTATTCCCCATCCACAGTGAGGCTAGGCCATCAACTCACTATGGGACGGAACATCACACAGTCCGCGGTAAATTTCGACACCATGATGATGCAGAGAACAACATCCAGTCAGCATAGTCTGACGTCACTTCATTGCTTTAAAGCTGCCTGATTTGGACACTATCGCCATGCCGGTACGCGCTACAACAATGTGTGTACCGGCACTACCGGCCGACCGCAGACCATCGGCACCATGACCTCCGTGTCATCGCTACACGAAGACGCGAGTACGCCCGAGCCGCTCGCAACTGCTGATGCAGAGCGTCGTATAACCAGAGCATACAGTAATTTGGTCACAGCTGTTGGGGGCGTAGAGAGCGTTAGCGACCCACTACACTTGGTCATAACACGCAGGTGGTGCGACCCTGGGTCCGTCGCCGCCCATTGTGCCAGGCTACTAGCGACCCATTATCCTGGGTTATAACACGTAGGTTGTGCGACCCTAGGCCCGTCGCTGCCCATTGTATATACCAGGTTACTAGTTGGTACAGATCGAGAAAATGCACTGGCATGGCTCGTAACGACGCCGCTAGCACCAGCGATAAGGCCTTCGCTAGCCGCGGGCTTGTAGCTGCGGGCTTGGAAGGGCCGCCGTGAGAATATTATTACTTTATATGTGGCTCGTTGTAAATGGCATTGCTCTCTTTACACGAACTGGCACCTGCTCGTACATGGTTATGCCATTAACATTGTCAAGTATGTGGAGAGTTCGGTAACTATGGGGGATAAGATAATTTGGCATTTATGCATTCTCTGGGGGCCAATTTCTTCATTTCCCCCCTTGGACAGTTGCCATCGCCGAAGTTTGCCACTTCCTGGACATTGGTATTCCCCATCCACCCACCCACCTGTGGCCATCGGACCGACGTACGGTGACCTACCTACCGCTGTCGGACCGACACACTGTGACCCACCTGTCGCTGTCGGACCGACAAACGGTGGCCAATATGTCGATGTCGGACCGACACATGGTGATCCACCTGTCGATGTCGGACCGACACATGGTGACTCACCTGTCGCTGTCGGAGCGACATACGGTGACCCACCTGTGGCTGTCGGACCGACACATGGTGACACGCCTGTCACTGTCGGACCGACATACGGTGACCTACATGCCGCTGTCGGACCGACACACGGTGACCAACTATTGGCTGTCGGACCGACACACGGTGACTCGCCTGTTGCTGTCGGACCGACACACGGTGACCAACCTGTCGCTGTCGGACCGACACATGGTGACTAACCTGTTGCTGTCGGACAGATGTACGGTGACCCACATGTGGCTGTCGGACCGACACACGATGACCCACTTTTGGCTGTCGGACCCACACACGGTGACCCATCTGTCGCTGTCGGACCGACACACGGTGGCCCACCTGTCGCTGTCGGACCGACACACGGTGACCTACCTGTCGCTGTCGGACCGACACATGGTGACTCACCTGTCGCTGTCAGACCGACACATGTTGACTCACATGTCGCTGTCGGACCGACACACGGTGAATAACCTGTCGCTGTCGGAGCGACACACGGTGACCCACCTGTCGATGTCGGACCGACACACAGTGACTAACCTGTCGCTGTCGGACCGGCACACGGTGATCCATCTGTCGCTGTCGGACCGACACACGGTAACCCATCTGTCGCTGTCGGAACGACGCATGGTGATCCACCAGTCGCTGTCGGACCGACACATGGTGACTCGCCTGTCGCTGTCGGACCGACACACGGTGACCAACCTGTCGCTGTCGGACCGACACATGGTGATCCACCTGTCGCTGTCGGACCGACACACGGTGACCCACTTTTGGCTGTCGGACCGACACATGGTGACCCGCCTGTGGCCATCGGACCGAGACACGGTGACCCACCTGTCGCTGTCGTACCAACACACGGTGATCCACCTGTCGCTGTCGTACCGACACACGGTGACCCACCTGTCGCTGTCGGGCCGACACACGGTGATCCACCTGTCGTCGGACCGACACACGGTGACCCACTTTTGGCTGTCGGACTGACACACGGTGACCTACCTGTCGCTGTCGGACCGACACACGGTGATCCACCTGTCGCTGTCGGACCGACACACGGTGACCCACCTGTCGCTGTCGGACAGACACACGGTGATCCATCTGTCGCTGTCGGACCGACAAACGGTGACCCATCTGTCGCTGTCGGACCGACACACGGTGACCCACCTGTCGCTATCGGACCGACACACGGTGACCCACCTGTCGCTGTCGTACGGACACACGGTGACCCACCTGTCGCTGTCGGACCGACGCACGGTGACTCGTCTGTCGCTGTCGGACCGACATACGGTGACCAACCTGTCGCTGTCGGACAGACACACGGTGACCCACATGTGGCTGTCGGACCAACACACGGTGACCAACTATTGGCTGTGGGACCGACACACGGTGACTCGTCTGTCGCTGTCGAACCGACACACGGTGACCAACCTGTCGCTGTCGGACCGACACACGGTGACTAACCTGTCGCTGTCGGACAGACGTACGGTGACCCACATGTGGCTGTCGGACCGACACACCGTGACCCAATTTTTGGTTGTCGGACCGACACACGGTGACACACATGTGGCTGTCGGACCGACACATGGTGATCAACTATTGGCTGTCGGACCGACGCACGGTGACCCACATGTGGCTGACGGACCGACACATGGTTACCAACTATTGGCTGTCGGACCGACACACGGTGACCCACATGTGGCTGTCGGACCGACACACGGTGACCCACTTTTGGCTGTCGGACCGACACATGGTGACCCGCCTGTGGCCATCGGACCAACACACGGTGACCTACCTGCCGCTGTCGGACCGACACACGGTGACCCACCTGTCGCTGTCGGACCGACACATGGTGATCCACCTGTCGCTGTCGGACCGACACACGGTGATCCACCTGTCGTTGTCGGACCGACATATGGTGACCCACTTTTGGCTGTCGGACATATATACGGTGACCCACCTGTCGATGTCGGACCGACATACGGTGATCCCCTGTCGCTGTCGGACCGACACACGATGACCCACTTTTGGCTATCGGACCGACATACGGTGACCTGCCTGCCGCTGTCGGACCGATACACGGTGATCCACCTGTCGCTGTCGGACCGACACACGGTGACCCACCTGTCGCTGTCGGACCGATACACGGTGATCCACCTGTCGCTGTCGGACCGACACGCGGTGACCCACCTGTCGCTGTCGTACCGACACACGGTGATCCACCTGTCGCTGTCGGACCGACACACGGTGACCCACCCACCTGTGGCTTTCGGACCGACACACGGTGGTTCCGCCGCCAGGCCAGGACAGCGTCAGCGAGTCGTACAGACAGTGGGGCTGCGGCTCCAGGTCGACTCGCAGCAGACGCACGGCCAGCCGTGACTCGGCGGGGCCTCGCAGCTCGGTCCGCAGGCGCAGCAGCGACCCGTAGCCGGACGGGAAGCCGGGCGAGCTCAGATGGCCGGGCGAAGTCATCACAGCCGGCCACCGCCACTGGTCATCTGAAGCAGGAGCAGCAGTCACCTGCAGCAGTAGCAGGGGCTGGTGGCCATCTACAGCAGGGGCACCGGTCATCTGCAGCAGGAGCAGGGGGCTGTGGTCACCTGCAGCAGTAGCAGGGGCTGGTGGCCATCTACAGCAGGGGCAGCGGTCACCTGCAGCAGGAGCAGGGGCTGGTGGCCATCTACAGCAGGGGCAGCAGTCACCTGCAGCAGGAGCAGGGGATGGTGGCCATCTACAGCAGGGGCAGCAGTCACCTGCAGCAGGAGCAGGGGCTGGTGGCCACCTACAGCAGGGGCAACGGTCAACTGCAGCAGGAGCAGGAGTGGCAGTCATCTGCAGTAGGAGCAGGGGTGGTGGTGCGCTGCGACTATGCCTCAGAAGCATATGAGATCAGGGATCAAATGCCACAAGGGTGCTGATCTCTCAAAGGGGCCGTGGGTATCTTACTGCACAGGAGGACTTGGAAGTGCCAGGGGCGTACCAGGGGCCCCTCCGAAGCTCCACAGCCTTGTAGACCTTGAAGGGCACGCACAATGAACTCAGTGAGTCGAGTTCTCAGTTCTTCCATTTTCACATCCCTGAAAAGAGCCCTCGCAGACCTCAAAGGCAACCTCACATGTCTCGAAGAGCCTGATGCTTACCCCAGGTGCCATCACAACTCTCGCAGGAGTCCTATGAACCATGCAAGGATCATCACAGGATTCCTTTCACCTGGATAATGCTTGTTTCAGTTCTGTATACAAGGCCCCTTCGAACACCTGTGAAGTCTGGTCCTCCAAAAAGGTCCAACCTCTCAAAGGTGGGAGAGGGAGTAAGGCCAACTGACTCCCTTGGGTGCACCACTGACCAGTGCAACTGGAAGTCTTACGGTTGACGCAGAGGCCCTGTGAGTGGAACAGGAAGCCCTAGGTTGGATGTTGACACAATGCGGCCGCCGTCGGTCGGCGTTTCTGAGCTCGTGGCGCTCAAAGCACAGGCAGACTCTCCACCTTTTATCAATGCACAGATTGGTCAAGAGCGTGCCCGAGGCTTGGCTGGAACGAAAAAGAACAGGCTTGAGGATGCACGAGCGGAAATGTGCCATTGATTTGACAGATATTAATGGTTTTTGAGTTGCTGTGCTCACGGCGGTTTTGTTGAGGGAAAGGAAGCACTACCCAAGGTTTGAAAGCAACGCAATTTCCTTTCAACATTACAGACCGGAAATTTGACTTCAGCAAAGCTCAGTCAAAGTGAGTGAGTGTTTGCGCATGGGATTGTTGTGATGAGACTTACAATGTCCGTGTGGTCCAAAGGCGCTGCCAATTTGTAGTTGATGAGCTTGTTTTGCAAAAACACTTTCGACTAAGTTATGTCTATGGAAGAGAGCTTTCATGTTCCTACGACCTGGTGCTTTCTTCGCCTCATAAAATATTTCACTGAAACCTCCCCTCCCCCACCCTCACCAATCAACAAAAGCCACAAGCTTTATTTACACAAGACTACGTTAAGGATTTGAACGCTGGCATGCGTTAAAGTAGTTCATACTTCCACAAAGATCCTCAAAACTTTCGAAGCTTTCTGTTGAAAAGGGCGAAGTAATGGACATGTTAAGTCGTCCTTTGAAAACAAAATAAGAGGTTACTTGAAGTTAGATGAGTGTAACTTCTGCCTTCAAAAATTGGTAACTGGCTACATAGATGGCTCGGAAATATCTGCGTATAAAAAACCATCAACAACATATTTTCCGTGAATAAATGTAGATGCAGCCCTCGCCACTGGCCACAGTGGGGACCAAGATTTGACAATTTGTCACAACACCGGTACGTTGAGTTACGATCAGCACAGTGGGAAACCTGACCGATGCAACACACAATGTTCGAACTAAAGCCTCCAATGCAATTACATTTCGTATCAGGAGTGCAAGACAATGTGTTTTGCGATAGTTTCAATACCTGCAGTAAGCGACACAATACCTGCAGTAAGCGACACAATACCTGCAGTAAGCGACACAATACCTGCAGTAAGCGACACAATACCTGCAGTAAGCGACACAATACCTGCAGTAAGCGACACAACTTACAATTAGCGACTGCAACAGCCAGGGCGCGAGCCTTATTTGAAAACGCGTGTCGGAGGTGAGTGGCCTCCCAACTGGTGGCATTGAGCTCCCCAATGACTGTCTGGCTCGGCGCCGGAACACGTGAAACACATCCTGATGTTGGAAGACTGCTCACCCTCCACCCCGCAGACGAACAGTCACAGCTGTATCACATTAATTATGGCTTCCTTTACGACACATCCGGCTGCTGGGTAACATAGCGTCGCCATCATCTCACGCCGGTTGGTCGCCGGTGGGCTCGGTAATCGCGCCGGTAGTGGGATTCGAACCCACGAGCAAAATCAGGAGCCTACTCCCTATGGCCTGAGGTGCCGCGGCTCCCACGCGACCGTATCAACATTCGGACCGCGGCTCCCACGCGGCCGTATCAACATTCGGACACACAAACACGGCGCCGATTCGTCGGCCAGGTGTTTTGTTCACCAGCTGTGCCCAGTGCGCGAGCCACCTAGTTACACCCAGGGGTGTGCTAGCCAACAGTGGCGCACGCACTCCAGGACGCCGCGGCACCCAACAGCAGCTGCGCGCCGCCCGCGACAAACTTAATCTGAAGTAAACAACCAAACAATTGCTTATCGATCCTGTCCATAGGAATATGAGGACTACTTTACACCGCTAGATGGTCTGAAGCAGCGGACAGCATCCTTATCGGAACATAAGACACTTCCCAGGCGGGCTGCTCCTTGGTATGTTTGTTTTTAGCATTCTGCATTGCATATTATCATGAACTTGTTTAGCATATTAGCATATTATTACGAGCTTGCTTAGCATATTATTACGAGCAATGGCGATGCAATAGCGAATCTTCTTCGGTATATATGCGACCATTGCTGATGATGTGAGCGACCGACCCGATCCGATCAGATCGTTGCACTTTGCAACATGAGAAGCGCCTTTTATTACATCGTGTCGTGTCACTTTGAATTAGACCCACTGTTTTGATTTCCATTCCCAGGAAATTCTATCACAAAATGTCCTATGGCTATTCACAATATCTGCACAAAGAAGCGGTGTTGCGGGTGGACGGAACTGTATGGATGGATGCCGCTACTTTCTCAGTTGGGAACGCTATTTCATAGGCTACTTTAGCCTGATTTTGTGAAAACGGCACATGGAATCTGGTATAATGTGTTCGTAAAATAGCCATGGCAGGAAAACATACACTTGAACTATTTATTATGAAATATATTCAAGACTTTCCTTTGGTATAATGTTAAATTTGATCAGAAGTATGGGGTATGCGCACGGTGGAGCCGCCCATGCAGGCATCTATTGCCAGGGTCGCAACTGTGGGTTGATGCAGAAGGGATCTAAATTTCGGCCATCAATACCGATGACCTCGCCCCCCCAAAAGAAAAGAAGTCGCACGTCACATTTATCATGAGCACAAAACGAAAATTGAGCTGCGTCAGAGAGTATCCTGATTCTGAACCACACGCGTCACCTACCATAGATCCCACAGACAGCCAAAAATCTATCTTCTGAGTAGGCGCGGACCATGAAACTGAAATACGACAGAAAGGGATCGAAGGTAGTTGCTTCGACTTGGTGATGTATATGAACTTGTGCAATTTATTATAGCACCAGCCGCCTTACCTGGCTGAAACGGACAAGGAAACAAATGACAGAAGATCATTTTAGCCAGTCGCACTGCCATCGCCGAAAGATAACACTATTCACCTCGATAGACGGAAAGCATGACAGTTCATTAACACGCGCACTGGAGGGGGGGCGAAATCCGCCCACCCCTCCAGTTTTTCGTACATAACTGTAGATTTTACCGGGCGATATACGCGATCTTCTGCATACCTACGTAGAAATGACGCGCGTCGTTTAAAGCGGCGCGTCGCTTAAAGCAAGAAAAATGAAAATCGGCCGACAATTTTTCGAGTTAGGGGCTGTTAAAGTAAACAAAAATAGTAGCGCCAGACCACAAAAAATCGGCGCTGATGCTCTTCCCGTATATTCGCAAAAGGGAAGTGTTCTTGGCAACACTAGCGACTTGTTTGATGTATATTGATATGCTATGTAGTTTCAAGGTCATGTTAGGTCACCGAGTCAAGTCATGGTCATGTTAGGTCAAGTCAGGTCAAGTTCATGACAGGTTAATGGAGCCAAACTTGGTCAACTGGAATGTTGTCATAAATACACTACTGTTTGTCATTTGTACTGTTTTGTCATTGTGTTTCCATACTTTATTCATGTACTTCACTCCTTTCTTTGCGAAGCCTATTGCGCCGAGCTGCCTGACGGAGCAGTCGGGCGGGCGGCCCGGTCCCGGTAACTGGAACAGGTAACTAACCTGATAAAGTGCTGCTATATAGGTGACCTGAGGTCAAATGTTGGGTCTAGCATCCGTATTGCATCATTAGTAATGTCCAAAACATCATTGAGGCCCATTTTGGAGCATTTAAACACAATCACAGCGATCCATAACAATGACAAGCCAAGCCACGCAAAACAAGAAAAGTTTGACAAATGTGACCTCATTTGACCTTGAAAATATTGACCTAAGGTCATACATAAGCACACAATATAGTTATCTACCGTACCCATCCACCCTGCGAATTTCGTTCCTCCAGGTTTAATAGGAGCCGAGATCTTAGGGGGGGGGGCGGAATCCGTCCCCCCCCCCCCCTTCCAGTGCGCGTAATTTTCAGAGGCCCTCTAGGGCGCGTGTTAAGGCTCTTTTCTCGCCCTGAATACTAAAAAAATTGTATTAGCCCTGCGTGCATTCCCCCCCCCCCCCCCACCCACCGCCACCACCACACCAATCGATGAAAAACGCCACCAGCTGGCGTGACGTCATACCAAAGTGTTCTGCCACAGTGCTGCGGTGGGCTCACCTGGCAGAAGCCGGCACATGACCCCGGCCTGCAGATGGCAGCCCAGGCCGCGGCCGGTAACCGCTCCCGACCGGCTGACCGTGAGCGCCCTGCATCGGCCCACGCCAGACGGCTCCGCCCAGAAGGTGCCCGGATGGAGGGCGGCGCTGGAGGCGAGCTTCATCACCTCATCGGACGTCATCAGCACCCCCTGCCGGACAGGGCCGCGCCGCGCGTCGGTCACAACGCGACGAGACTCGCACCGCGTGTGGCGGGCGGGCGCCGTGGTCCATGTTCAGCCGGACGCCTTTGATGCTAGCGTAATCCGTCCGGGTGGCAAGCACAGCTGAAAACCGCTGAAAATTGCGTCACCCGAACGCGGAGGAAACAGTATGGATTTAGTCGAACGGCGATGATTTCACAGCTCAGCCGGAGGCTGCTTTATGAGCTGGGCTGATGTCACTGATAGCGACTATCATCTGACCTGCGAGCAAGAGCCAACAACAGGTGGTTGGCCGCCAGGTGTGCGCACCCATAACTTCAGCTGCCCTCACTTGACTCTGTGCATTCGAGGACAATGAGCCATTAATTGAATATTTTTAGAACGGGAGTATTTATTCTACTTCATAGCTAGCAAAATTTAGCTCACAGATATTATTTGCACTGTAATATTATTATTGCACCCGAAATGTATGTGCCATTATTGCAAACTTCACCAGTGCAATATGTGGCGGTGTACCGGTGCATGAAGTAGCAGGCAAAGGGTTAACAAATAACCACCTCAGATGTTCTTTTTATATCCTTAGCATGGCTAATAGCAGACTTCTCCGGCCTTCCTCTGGGCGAGATCAATTTGCAGGCCTGCTCATTACGAATGAAGATACTGTCACCATGGGCAGATGGATGTGGAGAAGCAGTGAGTGTCAGGTTTACACGGTCAACGGTCGACCGACCCGGCCAGGAAATGCTGCACCAATGACGTCACCGGCCTGGACAAAGCTGCTCTGGACTCGGACGGTGAGAACTGCCATGGTGGTATGAGGCTCTGGTTCGGCAGAATGCTCACACGGCAGCCACACGGCAGCTGCCGTCCTCGTACGAATAAACTGCAAGGCTTTGAATCTACTAACCGAGTCTCAAGGAAGGTAGAAAATACTCGAAATGTGTCCGAAAATATGATAACATTGCGATTATGGTAATATAATATTATTACGTCATAATAATTAAAATGTAATGCGAGTGATGAAAAGACCCATATTATGTCATCAAATTAATCAGCTTTTGTCAGACTTTTGTTTCAAAATGCATCAACAAACCGCGAAGCAAGGCACTAGAAATGACCTAAAATCTCATGAATCAGGTTAGTGTCTCTACCATTCGGCAAATGATGAACTCAATGCATTTTGCTTCTCATGGAAGCTTCGGAACCGCAAGAGACACCATATTGTGGCGCCCTGCATCTGCTGAAGATTAAAATGTTTCAGCTCAATCTCAATGCATGAAACACACGCCCTCCATTCAGATGAATTGAGATATTCAAGCGCAAACTGACAAAAGCAGCGATAATGTTGGCAGACCCTAGGCGGTTGCTTGCAGCTGGGGGGGGGGGGGAGCATGGGATCAGGACCAGTGACAGTCAGCCGAAGTGTGCAGCACACTGGTGCCCATCCCTACAGTTTGGGGGGGGGGAGCATGGGGTCAGGACCAGTGACAGTCATCCGAAGGGTGCAGTACACTGGCGCTCATCTTGCTCCGCTGCTTATGAAATGAACATTCACGACGACTGATTTTCAATCGCAATCTGAATATATTTTATATTTGCATGACATTTGTTCCAATATTTTGTAATTTCTGCACAATGAATCTGGTAGCATGTAAAACAGCTATCTGACAACACGCTTTTCGCTAAAGTTAGGTTCCTACAAGTCTTTCAGTCGCATTCCGAGTTCCGATTTTTAGTGCGTCAAATAAAATTCCTCGCACGGATGACAAAAGCTACATTGTGGATTGTATTGTCAACAAGACAGAGTTTTGTTTTCACAAGTTAACAACACAAGATATCTAGGAATAAATAATCTGAATTCAAGTTTCGTACGAAGAAGATACCTACATAGCAGGAGAGCAGAAGATACCTACATAGCAGGGGAGCAGAAGATAGCTACATAGCAGGAGAGCAGAAGATAGCTACATAGCAGGAGAGCAGATGATAGCTACATAGCAGGAGAGCAGATGATACCTACATAGCAGGAGAGCAGATGATAGCTGCATAGCAGGAGAGCAGATGATAGCTACATAGCAGGAGAGCAGATGATACCTACATCATCATCATTATCATAACGTTTATTGCAATCATCTTACAGTTCTGTTGGACATTCTCTCAGAGTGGTGCAAAAGCACTAGGTGCTTAAATCATGGCACCTATCTGAAGTTGTGGATTGACACTGTAGCAAAATTTAAGCATTAGCACACTCTTCTCAATCGGATATTTTCTGATATATCCCTAACCGCCGACGCCACAGATCATCTGTGAAGCCACCGCCCAATCCAGCATGGGTCGCGACCCCAATTTAGTGCAACTTTAGGCCATTATTAACTGGTTAGCAATGTTAGTTCATGTCAAATCTATGGGCTTCGAATAAAAAGTTGTGAAAATGGCAAGCCACCACCCGACCGTCGTTTTCGCTCAATCCGTCCCGATGTAGCAGGATACGAAGCTTGGTTAGTGGCTGGAATTTTGGAAAATTCTGGCAGAGATGTTGTGAAATGTTGCTGAATAGTTTATTTCGAGGGTCAATGTGATTTGGACAATCTAGAATTAGATGCCGAACATTTTCGTTTTGGCAGCCGCAAGAACATTCAGGAGATGCACGTTTTTGAATTAGAGATAGATAGGAGTTTAGATGAGACACATCAACCCGAAGTCTGGTATGAAGGGAGGGCCTTTCTTTGATCCAAAAGTGTAGAATTTTGGTGGACTGGGCACATCGAACTGCAGCGTAGTCGTTTTTTTTAAGGACATGTGGGGGAGACAGCGTGTGCTTTCGCTTAGGCTGTTCCAAAGACGTCCAGTAGCTGGGAAGAACGATTTTTTAAAGGATGATGTATGGTTTGCAGCTACTGTGTGATGGCTGGCGTTACGAAGTTCCCTGCCTATTTCGTGCACACGTGTTTGAAGTATGATAGTACTGATATAGTTTGGTGTGTTTTGTTCTGAGTCGCTTAATTTATGATAAAGTATCAGCTTGTGTATGCGTCGTCTGGTATATAGTGAGGTCCATCCTAGGCCGAGTCGAATTTTGTCAGTAGATGATCTAAAGAGTGTCGCAGTTACTATCCGTCCTGCTCTGGCTTGTAGAGTCTCTAGTCGTGTTGCATCTTGGATCGTAATTTGTCCATCGTAAATAACATCACAATAGTCAAAGTGAGGTCTGATGTATGTGGTGTATATCTGATCTAGAATCGCTCTGGGTATATATTTTGCAATAGGATACAGTAGACCAAGTGCTCTGTTAATTTGTTTTGCAAATTATGTTTATGTGCTCGTGAAAGTGAAGATCTTGGGACAGGCTAAGTCCGAGATGGGTATGCGTGTCATGTATTGGTATGCTATCGCCTCCAAATATTAGTGCTGGCGGGTTGTGCTGACGTTTGTGCGAAAATGTTTGTTGAATTGTTTTCGAAGTGTTGAAGGTGATTACCCATTCTTGGCCATATTTATGTATTTCGTCTAAGTCACGTTGAAGTGTTCGTTGCACAGCGTTAATGTTGACAGTCGTGTGAGAGGCATACAGCGAAGTGTCATCAGCGAATAAGAGAATGTCATGTGATGTACGTTTTGAAAGATCGTCAAGATACATTAGTGATAATAAGGGTCCTAGGACAGAACCTTGTGGACATCCCGTATTTATAATTCCGGTCGTTGAAAAAGCATCACCGATCCGTACTCGTTGTCTTCTGTTTAGTAGATATGATTGTAACCAGTCATGGAGTGAGTCAGTAAGTCCGAATTGATTTTTGCATTTGAAGAGGAGCCCTTTGTGCCAGATCTTATCAAAATAGCGGGAAATATCGAGATAGATGGCAGTAAAGTCATGTCCAGAGTCCAGCGATTTGTATAGGTTGTGCGTCAGGTACAGTGACTGCTTTTCTGCGCTATGGCTGCGACGATACCCACTCTGTTTATCTGTAAGTAGAGAATGTTGAGTAAGATGGCAGTAGATATGTCGATAGACAATCTTCTCGAATATTTTTGACAATGCTGAGAGAATACTTATGGGACGATAGCAAGTCTAGTCTGATGGTGACCATTTGTGTTTGTATACTGATCTAATGTCTGCTTCTTTGAATCTGCTGGGGCAACTACCTTCCGCAAGTGATTTATTGAATAACCTTGAGAGGTTCTGAGATTATAATGGCAGAAAATTTTAAAAGTTTGACTGGAAGTTTATCTGGACCAGTGGATTCATTTGCACTTAGGGAATTAATTATTCTTAGAACTTCCTGTTCGTCAGTTTGAATGCTTCCCAGAGTAGGCACTGTAGTCGAGTTATCATGGTCTGGGACCTGATGTGCATCAGTTATGCTCAGAGTAAATTGTGAAGCAAAGTAATTATTTAGTAGCATAGCTTTGTCATAACCGTCTGTCAGAACATTTCCGTCCGGTCCTTCGAGCGGTGGTATCGTATCTTCTCTGGTTCGTCCTGCTAAGGCATGCAGTGTTTGGTGATATTTGTAGGGGTCATACTTGTGATCTATGAGCTTTTGCACTTGCCGTCACTGGCGGATCTAGCCCACCGGTTTGGGGGGGGCAACTTTCGGTTTTCGGCGTCAGCCCCTCCCCTCCCCCTCCCCTAGTGGCGTACGTAGGAATTGCGTCAGGGGAGGGGTCGAACGGATTTGGAGGGTGCCTATTCTCCCACTATTTTTGGTCAAAAGCACCGGATTTCGACCACTATTTGGCATTTAAAAAAAATTGACAAAAATTAAAATAAAATACAAATTGACAACATAATTGCCTGTGTAGGGGCCCCAGCCTACCTCCACCGTTTCAATGTTACCGGATTTTTGTTCTTGTTTACCAAAACGTTCACGTTCACGTTCAACGTCTTGTACCACGTCAACGTTCGTGCACGTATACACACTGGCGGATCCGATTTTGTCAACTCTTTCTGTAAGCAGAACATGAGCAGCATGGAACCTTCGATGTGTGTCAGAATCTGGATCCGCCAGTGTACCTCCTCTTGCTATTCTTCTTGAAAAAAATCAGTCAATGTAGCCTGTCTTTTCATCTTAGCAACCCCAACACCAACATACGAAACATGCTGCTCAACTGGGCTCAACTGGTCACTCGCACAAAACATCCTCTTCAAATTCCGCTTTCGAAATCTGGCTCACTGGGTCCGCTTGCCCGTTACTGGCTAAACAAACTTCATGAACCTATCTGACGAAGGAATAAGGAAACTGCTGATTTCGTCATCTCTTGCTGTAAGCAGAACTTCAACAGCATAGAACCCTCGATGTGTCAGAATCTACTGTCCTACCATATTGTGCTTCCAAACAATTATAGCAAAATACCTTTAAAATTGGACATGATTTCACCCGGAACGCTATTTTTTAACCTCAGCAAAGGTTACTGCATTTTAATTCAGTTTACTTTTGTTGGTTTGGGGGGGGGGGCAAAAGACACTATGGCCCCCCTTCGAAGCGCTTGGGAGGGGGCCATGGCCGGAATGCCCCCCCCCCCCCTGGATCCGCCAGTGCTTGCCGTTGTATATGTTGTTTTTTTAATTGTCTATTCATGCTAGTCACTGTGTTCCGTTGACATCTCCAGAGGTCCCAGTCACTATCGCTGTTGCTTTGCCTCGCATGCCGAAAGAGTCTGCCTCGTTTTCTAATATTGGGTTTAAGCTCACTTGTTAACCACGGTTTTTGAAGTGGCCTCTGCGGTACAGTTCTTATGGGAATACATGATTTGGCAGCGGCTAGAATGGCAGATATATACTGGTCAGTTACAGTGTCCAAGTCATTGTCCATATATTGATACCAATTCGTGTTTTGTAGCAGTGTAGTTAGTCGTGCTGGGTCCAGTCTTGTGTAATCCCATATGATTTTGTAAACGCCGCGCCTTGGCTGTGGAGGAACGATACTAAGTGATACCATGATGGGAAAGTGATCCAAGTGTGAGAAGGAGGACATGATTCGGCTTCCAAGAACGATATCATTGTTAGTAGTAAATATAAGATCACGTAAGTTTTGGCAATTTTCGGCTAGTCGTGTTGGCTTATCAATAAGTTCAGTAAGGCTTAGCATGTTAGCGGTGTCTCGAAGTTTGTGGTCGAAGTGTGTTATGCCACTGTGTGTGTACAGCAGCGGATCTGGACAGATATTCCCTGCATTGAAGTCGCCTAATATGAGTGTCGACGTCGGTGAGTGAGCATGTGCTAAGCTGATACTTTCGGTGAAGCGATCGATAAATAGTTGTAGCCGTTCGGAATTAAGATTCGGAGGTAAGTAGAGGCAACATATAAGCAGAGTGGATTCCTGAATTTTAACTTTGGCCCAAATCCATTCCTCACCCTCTATTTCTAATTCACTGAGCCTTTTGATCGACAGTGATGCATCTGCATATAATGCAACACCGCCCCATTTTCTATTCCTATGGCGTAATAATACATGATATCCGTTAAGCTTGTACATAGATGGATTGATTGCTTCATCTAGCTTAGTTTCCGTTAATCCTAGGATTTTAATACAGTTATTTTCAACCAACTGCTGCAGTTCATCTTGCTTATTTCCTGCAATAATACTGTTAATATTTACGTGACAAATATTCAATTCCCGTGGTAACATAGATATGCCCCTTTATTTTTTACTATTGTTTATATTCATATTTAGTACTACCTTATCCGTGAAAGTGGTGTGAAAAGTTTGAAGTGAATGTAGAAGACTGCAGTTAGGTACGGTCCTTGTGGAAACCGGTGAGGTGGTAGGCTAGTATAGGATAGCAAGACGATTACCAGCCGTTGGGTGCGTAAGACTAAGATCAGTTCCCAAGCGAGATATGTGGTTCTGATAGGACGACACGTCCGGTCGAGTAGTGACTCGCAGCCTCAAATAAGGTGTTTGCAGCTGAGGGCTCAGGCGGAGACGCGACTCCATGCTCCGCTGAGCGGCGGCGAAACACAGACACATTAGTGTTCGTGGCAGTGGCAAGTGACACCAGGTTATTACTACTGCCATACTCCATAGACTAGGACACACTATTATCGAAAGCAAGTCTCCATGGGACTCAATTTGACTCGCACAACGTCAGAGACTAGCCAAGGCATTCAGAGGTCGAGACATGACACACATAGGCATAGGCATACCAGAGCACAACAGGTACGACAAACATGTGTACACACATTCGCGCAACAGTTATCCTTAACAATTAAACATAGCACTCGTGTAATATATAAATCCTAACATAACATCCATAGCTCATAATCAACTTAACTACAGTACATACCAGGAGAGCAGATGATAGCTATATATCAGGAGAGCAGATGATAGCTACATAGCAGGAGAGCAGATGATAGCTATATATCAGGAGAGCACATGATAGCTACATAGCAGGAGAGCAGATGATAGCTACATAGCAGGAGAGGAGATGATAGCTACATAGCAGGAGAGCAGATGATAGCTACATATCAGGAGAGCAGATGATATCTGCATATCAGGAGAGCAGATGATAGCTACATAGCAGGAGAGCAGATGATAGCTACATAGCAGGAGAGCAGAAGATAGCTACATAGCAGGAGAGCAGAAGATATCTACATAGCAGGAGAGCAGAAGATACCTACATAGCAGGAGAGCAGATGATAGCTACATAGCAGGAGAGCAGAAGATAGCTACATAGCAGGAGAGCAGAAGATAGCTACATAGCAGGAGAGCAGATGATAGATACATAGCAGGAGAGCAGAAGATAGCTACATAGCAAGAGAGCAGATGATAGCTACATAGCAGGAGAGCAGATGATAGCTACATAGCAGGAGAGCAGAAGATAGCTACATAGCAGGAGAGCAGATGCTGTCATACGTCTGCAATCAAATGCATGGGTTGAACAACAGAGGTTGAGTGCAGACTTTCTTGCCATCGATAAACCACGTCAAGACTATCAGTGTCGTTTGTGAAATACTGGGTACACCTCTGCCTTCATGGAGGATTTGCTCTATTATGTAACACAATTATAAAACTGGTTCCAGCTACGTACACATCTCAGAAAACGTTCTTTGTTCTAGTGCCTGATATGTGTGTTGATTTACATCAGCGATATGGACTACTTTATCTATGCGCGAAGATAGAGTCGCCTTCACTTTGAAAGGGATTTGTTTTCAAAGTTCGGCCAAGCCCCTTGAACAATTACGGATTTCGACGTGGATCCTTGTGCGCCAGCACTCTCAATAAGTGTATTTAAATTTATTCAAGGCTGTGCCTATGCGCTTACCCGAGCTCTTGTTGATGAGGTTTGCCAAAATACAAATATTATTGAATGCTACCATGTTCTCCCAAATTCATAACCAAAAATTAACTTGCAACCGGGACAAGCAGCTAGGTAAATTCTACAATGATTCAAGGGTTTCAGTAAAACCTGCTTCCGTAAAGGTGCCGCCCCACCCCGCTCAACAGCTCTATGTACATGCACAATCGCACGCCTCTTACACGAAGACACCTGGCAATTCACCCACCCACAAGCGATCCCGGACAATGCTGCACAGCCACACACATGCGCTACCTTGGCTTCCGGCATTGCAATGGCTTACCCACCTTATGTCTGGAACACGCGTCGTTAACGGCGCTGAAGGGCATGGCTGGGCTGTCCACGACCACATAGCACGAGTCATCCGCTGCACACCGCTTCTCCTCTGTAACGGGTCATGCCAGGTCACACGACGCTGCGATGGTCTATGAGACGCAGTAGGACGTGGGCCATGTAGTACCAGAGGAGGCCACGCGAGGTAGTTATAACTTACAGGAAGTTATAGGGCATCTCGAAGTTTGGAGGAGGTCAGGGAGGATCAGGGTGGTCAGAGTGGATCACATGATGTCACATGAGCTTACACGACACGAAACGTAGAAGGAAGTCGTGGGGGAGGAGTCACGTGAATTTGCACCAGCAAGCCGGGGGGGGAGGGGGGCATTAGAGGCACCTGTTTCAGTGGCAGATTCAGAAAAAGGAAAAATATTCTAACCACACAGAACAAAATAGCACAGTCCGTCTAGCACAATTCGATGACTAGTATCACATGTTTCTGGTGGCATAGCTTGGCATAGGGTAGGCGTGATTTGAACCTGAGTTCATAACAGCCAGGTAGGATTCCTTCGATGCAAGGTGGCCTCACGCGATCAATGTCAAGGAAAACGTCGAACGTCAATCGACAATGAAGCAAAACCGGCTTCGTAGCATCAAAACCTCCAGCCGAAGGCACAGTTCTGGCTCATTGTGCTCAACATCAACTGGTTATATCATATCTATGGATGCAGTGGCTCTTATGCAAACATGTATACACACAGAGGCGCAGTGCAAAAGCATTAATGCAATACATTAGTGTGCTAATATTGGCGGTTGTACGCTATGACACGGTTGCTCAATCAGCCTGGCACAACCCGGTATCGGGTTTGCTGCCAGCTAACACAAGCCACTTGGTATGGGATCTGTTATCAGCTGACAAGACCCACACGGTATCGGGTCTGTTACCAGCAGACACGACCCACATAGTATCGGGTATATTACCAGTAGACACGACACACACAGTATCGGGTCTGTTACCAGCAGACACGACACACACAGTATCGGGTCTGTTACCAGCATACACGACCCACACAGTATCGGGTCTGTTACCAGCAAACACGACCCACACAGTATCGGGTCTATTACCAGCAGACAAGACCCACACGGTATCGGGTCTGTTACCAGCAGACACGACACACACAGTATCGGGTCTGTTACCAGCAGAAACGACACACACAGTATCGGGGTTTGTTACCAGCAGATACGACACACACAGTATCGGGTCTGTTACCAGCAGATACGACACACACAGTATCGGGTTTGTTACCAGCAGAAACGACACACACAGTATCGGGGTTTGTTACCAGCAGATACGACACACACAGTATCGGGTCTGCTACCAGCTGACACGGCCCGGTATCGGACATGTTACCAGCTGACACGACGCGGTATCGGATGTGTTACCAGCGGACACGACGACCCGGTATAGGGTCTTCTACCGGCTAACACGACCCGCACGGTATCAGGCGTGCTACCAGCTGACACGACGACCCGGTATAGTGTCTTCTACCGGCTAACACGACTCACACGGTATCAGGCGTGCTACCAGCTGACAGCACCCAGACTGTATCAGGTCTGCTATCAGCTGAAACTACCCACAGGGTATCGGGTCTGCTACCAGTTGACACGACCCAGACGGTATCGGGTATATTATCACCTGACCCTTCGGCCGGGGGCCGAGGTGGGATGGGAAGGGAGGGAAATGATATCGCTCGCTACTTGCTGGCCTGTCGCAGCCAGCAGAGATATCAGGGCGGCCAAGTTAGGCACTTAGGCGCACGTAGTTATAGTAGTTTTGGCAGCCGCAGAAGCATCATGTAAGTCATGTCGCGTCATGACGCTTGTATTCGCAGTGGCATCGTGTCGCAGTAAAGTAGGTCAAAGTTTTGCTGTAGCGGTAATGTCACGTCGCAACTGTTGCGGTCTCAGTTGCGGTCTCAGTTGCGGTCTCAGTTGCGGTCTCAGTTGCGGTCTCAGTTTCGTCGCCAACAGTAATGTCGCACCGCAGTGTTCGCATTCACAGGCCTGTTATGTCGCAGCGAAGTCGGTCGAAGTTTTTGTTGTAGCGGTAATGTTGTGTCGCAGATGTCGCGGTTGCAGCTGGGTTGTGTAGCAATAATGTCCCGTCGCAGTAATTGCATTCGCAGTCGTGTCGTATCGCAGAAAAGTCGGTAGCAGTATTGCATTAACACTTTGTCGTAAAACCCATGTGGGTACGATAAGACTTTCTCTGAGTGACGGGCCTGGTCAGGCCAGGCCTGACCGTTACGCTTCTGAAACATTGATTTTTTTTTGGCTGGAGCATCCTAATTCCTTCACTCGGAATTTGACTTGATCTTCTAATTCTGACGTTAGAACCTTTCACCACAATGCTGTCTTCGAAGAGTGCGATGCATTCTTAGTTCACATGAAAGCTTTTACGGCTGAACTTGGTCAACGTCGGTCCAGTCGGCACCCACTGAGGGCCAGCCTGTCAGACACGTGGTTATCACGTAATGCCACGAGAGCAGCGCCTCAGGCCGGGCGGCCGCGTGCCAGTGTCAGTCCGATGGAGGGCGCCGAACTGAACGATTGCACGTGGCATGGACTGAACGGGAAGGCTGTGAGACATAACGTACCGTGACACAGTGCTGCACTGATTAGACAATTCGGCATGGCGCACTTAAGTTTGAGATACGTACACCATATTCTGCAGCCGAGTCCAATGTTGGCAAGATTGTCGCCAATTTCGGCTGGGGCAGACTGTTCTTCAATGCACCGTGCCTTTCAATGCCGGAATTGAAAGTATTGTTGACGCAATCCGATGAACGTCGAGAATGCATTCCAAATTCGAAAGCACTGGCCCTAATTGTCGAAACGGTTTTGATTTATTTCCGAAATTAGCGCTTCTTAGAGGTGACTAGATTATTAAATTAACCTTAGATTAGATTAAGACTGCATGAAAGTTAAATGCATGTTGCATTAAATTGGAGGAACTGGTGCCCGCGTCGGCCGGCACCGCCGCCGGCACCTCCGTCTCTCCACCTCACCTAACGTCGGCCGGCACCGCCGCCGGCACCTCCGTCTCTCCACCTCACCTAACGTCGGCCGGCACCGCCGCCGGCACCTCCGTCTCTCCACCTCACCTAACGTCGGCCGGCACCGCCGCCGGCACCTCCGTCTCTCCACCTCACCTAACGTCGGCCGGCACCGCCGCCGGCACCTCCGTCTCTCCACCTCACCTAACGTCGGCTTGGCCCACTTGGCATGCCGTTGTTTGGCCATATTTGCCTTTTCATCAATGCAAGTATCCCTAGGTTCATGCTATTTGTAGGATATGAACAGCTTCACATCATATACTTTTGAGCCTCTTCATCATTGACATCCCAGATCCCAATGGCTCATAGGTTCAAAATGAGCTACTGAGCGGTTGCCCGTTCCTCATGTTTTGGAGCCTGATACTTAATACATCATACCCCACTCCTGCCCCATTAATCAACTTCATGGAGCCGCACCATTAATATGGAGGTTATGCTATTACGCATTGAAATGTGTTAACGATGCAGCCCTGCGGGAGACCCTCCCAACTACTCTGACTCGAAACTTTCGCGCCAGATACCGCCGACTGGCAGCTTCACGTCTGCGTGTGACGCAGATTTCCTCCGCTTCTGTGCGAGCATGGTTTCGCGCCGACGGCCGGGGCTGAGAAGATGCGGCCAGAGTCGGCATACGAGCCGAACAGGCACCGGACCGGGCGGCGCCGGGCACCAAAGGTGAACAGGCACCGGACCGGGCGGCGCCGCCGGGCACCAAAGGTGAACAGGCACCGGACCGGGCGCCGCCGGGCACCAAAGGTGAACAGGCACCGGACCGGGCGCGCCGGGCACCAAAGGTGAACAGGCACCGGACCGGGCGGCGGCGCCGGGCACCAAAGGTCAGAGGTGTCGGTCGATCCGTGCACAAGGAAGTGGCCGTGTGGCCGCGAGTGGTGTGTGCGGTAAACCACGTGCCGCGATGTCCGTGTGCCGACTCCGCGGCCAGCTTGTGTCTCGTGCGATGCCGGGCAGGCCGGAGCTGCCGGTGGCCAAACTCCCACCATTCGTGGTGGTTCGTGTCCATTTGGCACGGCTTTAGCACCACATTGCATTTCCTAAGCATCATGCCATTACCTCCCAGAGAATGCAGATGATCTGTCAGATCTGTGTAGAGCTGCTTTGCCAAGTGCTTTGTGAGCTTTTCTAATTGCATGTTGTTCAAAACATCAAAGCAATGGGCTATGCATAATAGCATAGTAGCATAATAGCATACATGCTGTTTGACGTAGCACTTGCGGTTTACTGGTGGGTTCCATATCGGAATCCGGCAGGGACGCAGCCAGAAATTTCTTAAGGGGGGACCGACGAAAAAATCCACGAAACAGAGACCGCTTTCGGCGCGCCAAGCGCGGCGAAAATTCTCAAGCCGATCGCGGTGCCCGTCTAAGAAAGCAGGACTAACTCCAGGCACACTGCCGTGTCGTGAAGGCTATTTCCGAGATCGTTCACACAATGGATGCCACACGATGCACGCTGGATACTCAAGACGGTCGCGGCGCGGGTCCGCACGAGACAGGGGCCATTCGATTATTCACGCCCCATGGGCTGGCTTGATTCCTGTTAGGCAAATGAACCCGGTGTTAGGTCTGCGAGTGGTGGCGCCAATATAGCCAGCACAAGCCGCAAGGAACCACTTCTACGCAAGAGCTGAATGACAACGGAACTTGGTGCGGTGACACCATCTTCCGTGCGCACACCCACACAACAGTCTCCCATTGAACCTCGATGAGATACTCTCAAAGTTCATCGTTGGTGTGAATAGCACACTTCGCCGTATTGGAATCGACCCCTACCACGATCTCCAGCCAATCTGCCTGCTCTCCCATCGACCTCGAAGCCGCTGCGACGAACCGCATGACGCTCTCAGGACAGAGATTGGCCTTGACCCGGGCCATCACGGCGCCACGGTGCGACGCGGCTACTTCTGCGGGGTCGCCGCGGCTACTTCTGCAGGGTCGCCGCGGCACCGGTCAGTCACTGATGGATCTGCAAGTAACTAAGTCAACTGTGGCGGTTACGGTCCCATCGTGTCGAGATCCGTCCGGTCCGGCCGTCAGGGCCCAGCCTCCGCTCAGGGTGGACAGTGGTCAGGTCTCGTCACGCCTGTCCGACCAGTGTGTGACGGACACACGCCCGGCGACGTGTCGCCAGCGGCCAAACGGCCGACGGCCGACCCGGCCGGTCACGTGACATGTCGAGGAGTGACGTGCGTGGCCGGAGCTCGGCGCTCACGCCCCGCTTCCGGTCAGCGACACACGCAACAATGACGTCACAGCAAATTCGTGTGGTGATTGATGCCGTTGTTTTGCGCGTTGGAAACGTTAGCCTCAGTGTGGGGGCTTGAAACCTGCTGAATAATTGAGGCGGGGACGCCATCCTCACATCAGGGGAGCCATTTTCATCCGATACCTACGATTTCTCCCCAGGAATATAACTCTAGGGAAAGCCTAGGGACGACTAAAGCGAACGTAACTCGGTGGGACATATATTTTGTTTTATACTGATTTGGAATATCCATTACATAGTGTAATTTAAAAATGATTTTGTCACCGGAAGAAGATGCCGCCTCAAGGGTCATTTTCTCGCGAACATCGCACATGGGCTGGTGAAAGCGCTCGGACATTTGCAGCAGTGCTGGTACATTGGGTATTTTTTTTTTTGCTATGCTGCCTTAGTCAGGCCGTGTCAGTCCACCACCCAATTAGGTTGTTTTTTTAGGCAGACTAGGTGCATTCCCCCCCCCCCCCCTCCCTCCCTAATTTTGTTTTCTAGTTTTTTCGTCGTCGATGTGCTTAGACCGTCGCGATTGCGTGTTTTTAGATACTCCCGGACGACGCCCATTCATCTGTAACTCTCAAGGTGAAATAATGCATTATGGTCATGACCCAAACTGGCTGATTAAAAGCACATCGTGCACAAACCAGAAGAGAGCAAAGGAGAAGGCTGTCAACCTAAAAAAAAAACTGCGAAAAACGCTCCGAATACAGTTACGCCTAAATGTATCCAAACACAACGTGGTTTGCACAAAGACGGACCTTCATTGCATCTGCTCCCACCCTCAACCAGCCGAAAACGAGTCGTTATTCGGCCATTGATGTGAGGCGATCTGGGAGTGTGCTCGAAATGATGGACTCCAAGCCCCGCACTCGAGCTGCCTTGATCCGTTCTGCTCTCCGAAATAAGCCTCAAATGGCACCCAGCGGCGTCACCACACCGCACCACGTGGCCGGGCGCGGAGACGGCAGCCGACGCCCCAACTTCCGGAAATTCCACATTTAGCCGCACGACTGCACATGACAAGATCAGCCTCGCGTTTCCCACGTTCACGCAGCCGCTCACGTGAGCGCTCGCAGTATACTCGCGCTGAAATACAACTGAACTGAAATACAGCGGGCATGTTCTGAGCGTGACAGCCTGCGGCTGACTGGTGAGGCCGGATTTGCCCGGCGACCTGTTCAGAATTCAGAGCTCGGAGGGCGAGCGGTACGCCTGACTGCCGGCGACGGCGCTGCCCCTCCGTTCACTGGACCGCTGTCACACGTGACGGCTGTGTCCAGCCGGAACACTCGCCCCGACCTGGGCGGCGGGCACAGTCGGGAGCCAGCGTGATGCTGCCACGTCCCGGCTGGGCAGCCGAGTGGAGGCGTCTGTGTGACAGCTGTGGCTGTGGGCACACAGTCGACGCACAGCTGTCACACAGCTGTCACATAACCGACACACAGCTGTCATACAGCTGTCACACAGCCGACATACACAGCTGTCACATAGCCGACACATAGCTGTCCCACAGCTGGCCGACACACAGCCGACACACACAGATGTCACATAACCGACACACGGCTGTCACACAGCTGTCATATAACCGACACACACAGCTGTCACACACAGCTGTCACATAACCGACACACAGCTGTCATACAGCTGTCACATAGCCGACACACAGCTGTCCCACAGCTGGCCGACACAGCCGACACACACAGCTGTCACATAACCGACACACAACTGTTACACAGCTGTCACATAACCGACACACAGTTGTCACACAGCTGTCACATAGCCGACACACAACTGTCACACAGCTGTCACGTAACCGACACACGGATATCACACAGCTGTCCTATAACTAACACACACAGCTGTCACACACAACTGTCACACACAGCTGTCACATGACCGACACACAGCTGTCACACATATGTCACATAACCGACACACGGCTGTCACACAGCTGTCACACAACCGTCACATACAGCTGTCACATGACCGACACACAGCTGTCACATATCTGTCACACAGCCGACACACACACAGCTGTCACATACCTGTCATATAACCGACACACACAGCTGTCACACAGCTGGCCGACACACAGCCAGTGCACCGCTACCTGCCTGTTGGGGTGTGTGGAACTGAACGGCTGAAGAGTGTGCTGACCTGTGCGTGTTGGGGGTGTGGTTGCACAGTCTGTATTGTACAGTACTGTACAGACTGTACTGTACAGTTGTAAAGACTGTGATGCGTGTTGCAGTTTCATTGGCTGTGATGCGTGTTGCTGTTGCACTGGCTATGCTGCCTGTTGCAGTTGCATTGTCCAAGCAGTGTATCGCAGTTGCAGTGACGGCGACCGTGTTGTTGCTGCACTAGCTGTGACGTGTGCTGTTCTTGAACAAACGGTGGTCCGTTTGCAGTTTCAAAGAGACGCGTGGTAGTCGCGCTGGCTGTGATGTGTTTCGTGGCGAGATATACGGCGACACGTGTTGCACCCTGTTGTGTTCTTGTTACCTTTCCCTCCATTCCTTCCTGCGCTGCCATACCTCGCATATCTGGCAGCACGCCACGGGTCGCACCCGATACTAATACAGTCTACACCCTGACGCCTGCGTGTGCGCTTGACTCCAGAGGCTCAGCACTGTGCAAGAAGTACCGATAGTTCCCAACACAACATGGCGCGGTCCGGTTACTTGCGGTGAGTGCATGCACTTTGGAGAACTCACAGTGCACCCGGCAGTGGTGATAGAAAGTGCAAATAGGAGTTTTGGAGCCGTGGACGGGCCCATTTCACCAGACTCGGCATGGCAGGCGGAGCAGAGGCGTATCCAGGTGACAACGCCGGGGAGCAAAAACCATCTGAGATGGCGCTTCTCACTCGCATGCTACAGCAGCAAATGGAGCAGGCTGCGGCATCGGCACGACGGGAGGAGCACCTGGCAGCTTTAATGGAGCGCATGTGGGCTGCTGGCCCGCCCACAGTGCCGCCCGGCTCTGCCCCTGACGGCCCACGGGCTGGCACCGCCGCTGATGCCCGACCTCGCCCGAGGCCGTCGGCCGCTGCCACCCCGGCACCTCGTCTGACATCCTCTGCCTCGCTACGGGAGTTTGAGGCATGGAGAAGTAAGTTCAGCGGATACTGTTTGCTGACAGGAATCGACCAACTGACACACGCAGAGCAGAGAGCCGCTCTGTTATCGCTCCTGGACGATGACTGGGCTCGTGTAGTTCGGTTTGGACTCCTAGTCTCTGACATTGTTGGCATGGACGACATTATCTCAGCCATGCATATGCATCTCAGGCGGCAGCGTAACGTTGTAATCGACAGGCGAGATTTCCATGTGCGTGTTCAGCAGCCTGGGGAGTCGGTGGATGACTTCATCTGCACGCTGAAAGAAATTGCGTCGTGCTGCGATTTCTGCACACACTGCGTGGACGATCGGTTTCGTGACCATCTAGTCGTCGGTACTATCGATGACGACGCTCGGCGGCGTATGCTCGAAGTCCCCAACCTAACGTTTCAGACTGCGACCGACATATGTCGCGCATCAGAAAACTCGGCCAGCAATAGCTTGGCGATCTCCAAGTCAGCCGACCCCGCCCTGGGCAATGTCACGCGATACCGTTTCGACCGTAGCCGGCCCCGGCACCGTAGCGTCGAAAGCAGGTCGCCCGCCCCAGGCGGTAGAAAATGTGACTGCTGTGGTGCGGCACAGCATGCGGACGCGCGGGACTGTCGCGCGAAGGGCCGCACGTGTCATAATTGCCACCAAAAGGACCACTTCTCGTCGGTGTGTCGACGAAGACCGGACAACCGCGGCCGCGCACAGCGGGCGACTAATCCCAGCCGAAGCCGCCAGGGAAAATCAGTCCCCAGTGGTTCCCATCAGTTGTCAGTGCTGTTGCAGGGCGTTCGGATTCGGCGGTCACCTCGGGTGAGGCTGCAGCTACACCATCCCGATGGCAGCGAATCTGCAACCGTATGGACGCCCGATACCGGTGCCGAGGCATCGGCAATGTCTGTGCAACAAGCAAAAGGGATGGGGGTGAAGATCAATGGCCTCTCCCCGTCCCCGCCAGCGCTGTGGACTGCTGACGGCCGCCAGATGAAGACCGTTGGCGTGTGCATCATGATACTTCAGTTGCATGACGTCACATGTACAGTAGAGGTCACCGTTCTGCGGGAGCTGCATTCGCCACTGCTGTCCTGGCACGACTGTGTCCGGCTGGGAATACTGCCGGACACGTTCCCGACCCCGATCAAACGCGTCTGCGACCGTCCTGGATCGGAAGCGTCGATGAATTCGGATCCCAAGTTCTACTTCAAATCTGCAATGGAATCGCCGCTGCGGAGTGCAGCGCGTGCAGACACCACCGCCTACAGCCGAGCAGGCATGCCGAGCCGACACCGCTCAAGCAGGCGTGCTGCAGCGGCTGCACAGCGAGAGCGGGAGACTGCAGTCACTGCTGACCAGCGTGATACAAACACGGCGGACACCAGACAGCCACCCATGTGGCACCCCTCCTGTGATGCCGAGTGTGGAGGTGTCCCCTCTGCGGAAGTTCGACAGGCACACTTCGATGCTATGAAGGCCGACTTTCCGCACGTCTTTGATGTGACGTCCAGCCTACGAAAAATGGAGGGGGAGCCGATGCGGATCGAACTGACCGACGATGCCGTACCGCACGCTCTGTTCACCGCGCGGAACATTCCATTCTGCTGGAGGGAGGAGGTGCGCAAACAACTGGATGACCTTCTTGCCAAGGACATCATTGAGCCGGTGGAGCATCCCACGGCCTGGTGTCATCCCATCGTGGCGGTGGCGAAGCGGTCATCGGACGGTGCGGTCTCAGGCTGTCGTATCACCACAGACTTCACAAAGCTCAATCGCTTCGTGAGAAGACCAGCATATCCAGTCCGATCACCGCACGATGCTGTAGCATCGATTGAAGGAAGACCCGTGTTCTTCAGCAAGATGGACAGCAAATCTGGTTACCACCAGATTGAGATCCATGAGAGCGATCGTGACCTCACGTGCTTTATTACACCGTGGGGCCGGTTCCGTTACAAAAGGGCTCCTATGGGCCTCATCAGTCCGGCGACGTCTACAACATGCATGGTGATGCAGCTCTGGGAGATCTCCTGAACACGTGCAAGATTGTTGACGACGTCCTGGCCTAAGATTCTGACTACGGAAGTCATCTGACGCATGTCTTCAACATCTTGAAGAGATGTGACCAGTATGCTATCACGCTGAACCCAGATAAGTGCGTGTTTGCCGAAGAGCAGGTGGACTTCTGCGGATTCAGTATCAGCTCTGCGGGGTACACTGCTGATCAGAAGAAGGTCAAAGCCATCGCAGAGTTCCCGCAGCCCAGCAACATCACAGATCTGAGATCTTTCCTCGGTCTGGTAAATCAGCTCGGAGCATTCTCTACTGAAGTCGCCGCGGCGGCAGAACCGCTGCGACAGCTACTGAAGCAGAAGAACGTGTGGATGTGGACTTCGGAGCAGACGAAGTCGTTCAACGAGGTGAAGCGGGCTCTAGTATCACCACCACTCGACTTCTATGACCCCCGGCGTCGTACGGTTCTGGAGACGGACGCCGCTCGCCTCGGAGGCCTCGGTTTCTGTCTCCGCCAGCAAGACGACGATGGACGGTGGCGCCTCGTCCAGAGCGGATCCCGTTTCTTGTCTGAAACTGAGTCACGATACGCCGTGATCGAGCTTGAGCTGCTCGCTCTGGTATGGGTGTGCAAAAAATGTGCGACGTATCTCACGGGCATGCAGCAATTTGAAGTGGTGACTGATCACCGTCCGCTCATCCCGTTGCTAAACAGCAAGAGTCTGGCGGACATTGAGAACCCTCGGCTTCAACGATTACGTGAACGGTTCACACCCTTCAACTTCGTAGCAGTCTGGCGGCAGGGAAAACTTCATGCTGTGCCAGACGCCTTGTCCCGTGCTCCGGTGGACAACCCCACCCAGGAAGACGAGGAAGCGGAGCGAGATGTCTGTCACCAGATCGGCAGCATGTTGAAGCGGCTAGTAGCTGAGGTATCTGAAGACGGCACTAGTACCTTCCAGGACATAGCATTGACGGAAGTGAGAGCTGCCGCCGACAAGGATGCAGAAATAATCGCGCTTCGAGAGGCGATTTTGGCTGGATTCCCGGAACATAAATCACAGTTGAACCCGATACTGCGGCCGTTCTGGGGTCTCCGAGACCGACTGGCGGTAGACGATGGCCTGGTGGTATGCAGCCAGCGGCTGGTCATTCCCCTTAGTCTCCGCCGAGCCACACTGCAGAGGCTCCACGCCAGCCATCAGGGGCTCGAGCGCACCAAGCGACGTGCCCGCCAAGTAATCTACTGGCCACGGATGGAGCAGGACATCGCCAACTTAATCGGTGCCTGCAAGACCTGCCATCTGCACCTGTCCAGCCAGCAGAAGGAGCCGTTGATGGTGGAGAAGACGCCTTCGAGAGTATTCGAAGCAGCTTCAGCCGACTACTTCGCCTGGGCCGGGCACACGTTCTTGGTATACGTGGATCGCATGTCCGGGTGGCCGTTCGTGTCACACGTGGCCGGTGAGGCGACTGCGCGGGACCTGGTATCCAGCCTGCGCGTCATGTTCGCCGCCACCGGTGTGCCCAGCGCGTTGCGGACTGATGGTGGACCTCAGTTCACTGCTAAAGTCACCCGTGACTTCCTGCGACGATGGGGTATAGATCATCAAATCTCTACGCCTTACCACCCACAGTCAAATGGCCACGCGGAGACTGCCGTCAAGTCCGTGAAGCGGCTCATCAAGAAAACCACCACAAGAGGTGACCTCGACACGGACGCATTCGCACAAGGGCTACTAGAACTTCGCAACACTCCACGAGCGGACGGCCGCTCACCAGCACAGGTGCTGTATGGACACCCACTAAGGTCAACGGTGCCAGCCCACCACCGTGCATTTGCCGAGTGCTGGCAGCGGGCGGCAGACGAATGCGACGCTAAGGCCAATGAGCTACATCAGCGCGCGACGACAAGATATAATGCCTCATCGCAACTAAAAATGTCGTTAAGGATCGGTCAGCGGGTCCTCCTTCAGGATCCCCGGTCCCACCTGTGGGACAAGATCGGCGTCGTTACTGGAGTTGGGAAGCGACGCGACTACCTCGTCCGACTGCCGAGTGGGCGCATATACTGGCGGAACCGCCGGTATCTCCGCCCCCTGCAGTCTCTGATCACAGAGCGCACCGAGCAATACGGCACACCACCTGCTGGGAGATGCGGTGTGCCATCAGACAGCCACCAGGCGGCGCCTGTCACGCGACAGGAGGCGCCGTCTGACGGAGTTCGTGCAGAACAGCGGGACACACCGCCGACGCACGACAGCCCGACGTACCGCCAACGCAGCTCGTCCCCCACCGGCCAGCGGGACGCGCCATCGGAGACGCTGGATGTTCCCATGGACCGCGTCCCGCCCCGACGGCGCGGCACCAGACAGCGTGAAAAGCCGAAACGGTTATGCGTTAGGTGGGGAGAGAACCAAGTGTATCACTACGAGTAAACGAGTGGTCAATGTCTTGTGATTATTTTTTTAAGTTTGCCTTTGTTGTTGGGAAGACGCGGTTAGTATTTCAAGCTTGTCTTTGTTACTTTTAAGACACTGTTAGCTGCAAACGTACCAGCGTCTTGGGGGAGGTGCTGTGTTCTTGTTACCCTTCCCTTCATTCCTTCCTGCGCTGCCATACCTCGCATATCTGGCAGCACGCCACGGGTCGCACCCGATACTAATACAGTCTACACCCTGACGCCTGCGTGTGCGCTTGACTCCAGAGGCTCAGCACTGTGCAAGAAGTACCGATAGTTCCCAACACAACACACCCGTACAGAGTGTGATGCGCATTAGTCATACAGTCATAAAGTGTTCAGGCTTAATAAGAGCCACAGGGGCCCATCTGGGTTACACCCGTACAGAGTGTGATGCGCATGCGCATTAGTCATACAGTCATAAAGTGTTAAGGCTTAATAAGAGCCACAGGGGCCCATCTGGGTTAAGCCTATCTAGAAAAGGTACTATAAATGTACATACTCTCACCCCAATCAATCCCTTATCTCAAGTTCCTAGGGAGCTATATATCCCAGCCTATCTGGCACCATTCCCTTGTTATTGCATAACACACTCAACAATTCCAAACTCCTCCCATCATACCCATTGTGCTACCATAGACAATCTCATCAGTATCACATCCCGAAGGAAGGTGCTGAATCCATTGCTATGTACACCCTATATAAAGTTATAGAGCATGTAGACTTAATAAGAGACCCAAAGGCCCATCCAGTTAAGTCTGTAAATGGAAGATACCATAAGCCTGGTAAAAAAGACCCACCCCAACCATCCCACATCCTGAAGAAACCAGTCCTCCAATATCCCACACACCTATCAATGCCTATCTACCCTAGCTATCCAGCCCTATTCCGCTGATCTCTCTTAACACATGTGGATTGAATGCCTTATCAATAATTTTCCAACTGCATCCATGCCTGCTTAAAGGGGTCTGTGCCGTGCACACTTACTTAACATAAATCTCACCCCATCCACCACAAATTAGAACTCAAAAACAAAATTTTCCTGTCTAAAAAATTTGTCCACCCTACTTTTAAATACATTCAATGAGGAACTCCCCACAACATCAGCAGGCAGCCCATTCCACTGATCAACAACCCTTTGACCGAAGACCTGTTGTCGCTTAACTGTCCTACACCTCAACTTGTCTAACCTGAATTGATGACCCATATGTGATACTCTAAACTGAAGAGCACCATTCAAATTGACCTGATCTAGTCCTTTAACAATTTTGTACATTTCAATCATGTCCCCCTTAATCTCCTATACTTGAGTTAGTACATATCCAATGCCACAAGCCTTTCTCCATATTCTAAGTTACCTATTCCACTGATGAGTCTAGTTGCTTTGCGCTGCACTCTTTCTAACATGTCTGTATCTTTTTCTAGGTGGGGGCTCCATGCTTGTACATAATATTCCAAGTGGGGTCGCACATACGCTAAGTAGTTTTTTTCATGACTTCCTTGCTCTTATGTATCACACTTCTATTAATGAGTCCCAGCATTCTGAGTGCCCTGTTCCTAGCTGGGCTACATTGTTTTTCTGCTTTAAGGTCTCTTGAAACCAGCACACCTAAGTCCCTTTCCTCTTCAATAACATCCAGTTCCCTGTTGACCATAACAGCATTGGCTGTTATGGTTTCATGGGCGTTTTAAAACTGCATTAGTTGCTACGAGTGTTGCAGTTACGAGAAGTTGAGGCCCGAACGAGCCTGTTCCCGCCTGGTTACGAGCAGATTCATCAGCATATCGGCGACCCAACCCGACCTTCCAGCCGCCTTTGGTAGGATTATGACTTCGCGACCCCGTACCCCATAACCGTGCAATACTCGCGGACGTTCAGCTGCATTAACCAAGCGTTGCTGAATTTTATTTACGGTGTTCCGACATGCAACCTTCTTCTTGAATTGTTCCAAATAGTTGTAATTTTATTTAATTTAAAATCGACGATCAGGTAGTATCCCTTTAATATTCACATTGTCGCAAAGGAACCAACTTGATATATTATGCGTTTATGTACGGCAGTTAGCCATTCATCTAAAAATTTGCCTTCATTTCTACTTTTAACTTTCTTATCTCCAAATTAGCGATATTCAACTGTTACATTGTATATCATACTCGGTGTGCAGTGTGGGGTTTGATCTGCTCTGGTCCATTCACCATGCATGTTGCGAGGTCAAATGAGATGTTGATGGACGTTTACTATCCTACGCTACACCTCAATTCTTGTTTCAGACTCCGTCACAAACAGACTCAAGGCACGACCCTATTCCAGTTGCCAGCACTCGATATTTGGGAGATCTTGGTCCTAGACATAACCTGGAGGCCCGCTGGTTGACCAGAAGTGCAAAAACGGATGCTATCGAATTAGTGTCGGGGTGCGCAACGCACCTTTTTTTTGTGTGCAGCCCCATTCAAATACGGTCGCGATACTATGTCCAGGTGGCGCCACCCAGGACGGACCGCCGCCTGGCGGAATGTGCTCGGTGGGCGATGCCTAGTCTGCGTGCCTAGTCTGCTGCGGCTTGCGACCTGCGGCTATGCCACCGTGCCTATGAAGCTGAGACTGCACAGCCGCCCCTGTAGAGCCGTGACTATGGAGCTGGGAGAATGAAGCCGTCACTACGCCGAAGGCCACACTGATAGGCGCCACACCGAAGGCCACATCAGTAGGCACCACGTCGAAGGCCACACTGGTAGGCACCACGCCGAAGGCCACACTAGTAGGCACCACACCGAAGGCCACGCCGAAGGCCACACCAGTAGGCACCACGCCGAAGGCCACACTAGTAGGTACCATACCGAAGGCCACACCGGCAGGCACCACGTCGTATGCTACACTAGTAGGCACCACACCGAAGGCCACACCGGTAGGCATGGCGCCGAAGCCCACACCGGTAGCCACCACGCCAAAGGCCACACTAGTAGGCACAAAACCGAAGGCAACACCGGTAGGCACCACACCGAAGGCCACACCGGTAGCCACCACACCGAAGGCCATACCAGCAGACATCACACCGAAGACCACACCAGTAGGCACCACACCGAAGGCCACACTAGTAGACACAAACTGAATGCCCTACCAGGAGACTATTGCAGAGCTGTTTCTCCTCTGAGCGGCCGGATTCTCCCTGAACCAGAGTCGCGTAATGGCCGACATTTAGCTATAACAGCGCCATCGCATAAAGTGGTACGGCATAATGTATGGCGGCCAGTGGCCATAGAATAGCGCCGTGCGTGGCGTGCACGCATGGGTCACCGTCGGCGGTGCGGTCCGACGCCGTACGGGGCACGGTCGGCTGTCACGCCAGCGGACACTCAGGGGCGTCGTCAGGATGAAAAACACGGGAAGGGGCACACTCACAGGAGCAGGCCGTGTGTGGTGTGAGGGCAGCACCAGGGGCACACTCACAGGAGCAGGCCGTGTGTGGTGTGAGGGCAGCACCAGGGGCACACTCACAGGAGCAGGCCGTGGGTGGTGTGAGGGCAGCACCAGGGGCACACTCACAGGAGCATGCCGTGGGTGGTGTGAGGGCAGCACCAGGGGCACACTCACAGGAGCAGGCCGTGGGTGGTGTGAGGGCAGCACCAGGGGCACACTCACAGGAGCATGCCGTGGGTGGTGTGAGGGCAGCACCAGGGGCACACTCACAGGAGCAGGCCGTGAGTGGTGTGAGGGCAGCACCAGGGGCACACTCACAGGAGCAGGCCGTGGGTGGTGTGAGGGCAGCACCAGGGGCACACTCACAGGAGCAGGCCGTGGGTGGTGTAAGGGCAGCACCAGGGGCACACTCACAGGAGCAGGCCGTGAGTGGTGTGAGGGCAGCACCAGGGGCACACTCACAGGAGCAGGCCGTGGGTGGTGTGAGGGCAGCACTAGGGGCACACTCACAGGACTGCTCCTGTGAGTGGTGTGAGGGCAGCACCAGAGGCATACTCACAGGAGCAGGCCGTGTGTGGTGTGAGGGCAGCACGAGGGGTACACTCACAGGAGCAGGCCGTGTGTGGTGTGAGGGCAGCACCAGGGGTGCACTCACAGGAGCAGACCGTGGGTGGTGTGAGGGCAGCACCAGGGGCATACTCACAGGACCAGACCGTGGGTGGTGTGAGGGCAGCACCAGGGGCATACTCACAGGAGCAGACCGTGTGTGGTGTGAGGGCAGCACCAAGGGCACACTCACAGGAGCAGACCGTGGGTGGGGTGAGGACAGTACCAGGGGCACACTCACAGGAGCAGGCCGTGGGCGGTGTGGGGGCAGCACCAGGGGCACATTCACAGGAGCAGGCCGTGGGTGGTGTGAGGGCAGCACCAGGGGTACACTCACAGGCAGACCGTGGGTGATGTGAGGGCAGCACCAAAGGCACACTCACAGGAGCAGACCGTGGGTGGGGTGAGGACAGTACCAGGGGTACACTCACAGGAGCAGGCCGTGGGTGGTGTGGGGGCAGCACCAGGGGCACACTCACAGGAGCAGGCCGTGGGTGGTGTGAGGGCAGCACCAGGGGTACACTCACAGGCAGACCGTGGGTGATGTGAGGGCAGCACCAAAGGCACACTCACAGGAGCAGACCGTGGGTGGGGTGAGGACAGTACCAGGGGTACACTCACAGGAGCAGGCCGTGGGTGGTGTGGGGGCAGCACCAGGGGCACACTCACAGGAGCAGGCCGTGGGTGGTGTGAGGGCAGCACCAGGGGTACACTCACAGGCAGACCGTGGGTGATGTGAGGGCAGCACCATGGGCACACTCACAGGAGCAGACCGTGGGTGGTGTGGGGGCAGCACCAGGGGCACACTCGCAGGAGCAGGCCGTGGGTGGTGTGAGGGTAGCACCAGGGGAACACTCACAGGAGCGGGCCGTGGGTGGTGTGGGGGCAGCACCAGGGGCACACTCACAGGAGCAGGCCGTGGGTGGTGTGAGTGCAGCACCAGGGGCACACTCACAGGAGCAGACCGTGGGTGGTGTGAGGGCAGCACCAGGGGCACACTCACAGGAGCAAGCCGTGGGTGGTGTGAGGACAGCACCAGGGGATCCACCAGAGCACAAAGGCACGGGCGGCGACATGAAGTGACAAAGGACGACCGCCAGGACACTCTTGGGTGTGGTCGAGCACATCGTTGGCCAGAGGGTGATCAGAAGACACCATGACGAGTCCTTCGGGGGTGGTCAGAGGTACGTCGGGACACTACCAGTGGTAGATGGTGGCCAGGGAACACCGGTAAGGGTCCGCCTGGAGGTGGTCAGAGGTACGTCGGGGCAATATCAAGTGTCGGTTAGATGGTGGTCAGAGGTACGTCGGGGAAATATCAAGTGTGGGTTAGATGGTGGTCAGAGGTCGCCGAGAGGACCTCACCAGGGGTTGGTTAGAGGAGGCCGGAGGACAGCGTCGCTGTCGTATGGCTCCGCCTGGAAGGTTGTCATTATGACTTGTTTGTGTCGAGATACCAGGAGTGGCTACGCATATTTCCCGCGTGATCGATCTCGTGCGATCGGAGAGCGACTACGTAAACGAACCGTCGCTGCTGTCATACGTAGAGGCCACCGTCACAAGCGAGAGCCATTCATTTTTCCGGAGTGGCGCATGTTTCTCTCAAGGTACACACCTTCTGATTCAGGGTGCACGGCATTCCGGAAAAGGCTCGACCACTCTCCTACCATCACTACGTCTAGAAAGTCTGGCACCAGGTACGGCACATACCGTGATATTTCAGGGAAACGCTCTTAAGCGTGCTTTTCAGTCGGAGCGCAAATCATCAGCGGAAATGACCGCATGTTTCCAGCAATTCCCTTCCAAGCGAGGAAACCCGCCTTTTCATTGAAAGTCAATGCAATGCAATTTACGGTGGACACCGCGGGGTTCATCCTATCCAGTGGAAGAACATTGTTTTCAGGGAAAGGCGTATCTCTACAGTGAGGGAGCCTCCTCGGGATGTCGAAACGCTACAAACTTCCGGTAAGTGGCATCACTTATCGGTGACAGGATGCTCCTTCACGGTGCAGTGACACTTCTTAACACTTTAAGCACTTTAGCACAATCACATCAGGTTACATGAGGGACGAACCTCAATGAGAAATACTTCTTTATAAGGAGGGATCCCCTGGAGGCAGTGAAGAGAATACTTTATTCAGTCAGAAGCATTGTTTCGTGATGGGACACCCTTTCCAGTAAGAGGCACCTACCATCATCTGAGACGTTTATTGAAAGCGACGGGCAACCCTTTCTCTATGATATAGGATTTAGTTTAGTATCTTCCCCTTTTCAACTGGAATGTGCGTTGAACAGCCCCGTGCTATTGGAGGGGACTGCGGAAATATTGGTAATAGACTCATTTATTGTTTCGGTTTGTATCCTATTATCAGTTAGCTTAGCCTAGCACTGCATGGTGGACAACATAATCAACAGGTGAGGTAAGCTAGCAACGTTTCATACGAAAACAAATGGTGCACCTCAAAACAAGGGTATGTCCACTGTGATGCTCTTCAAGCATTTACGCGAGTATGATTTTTCTCATCTAGTCTCCCTAGCAGATAAACCTGAACCTACATTAACGTATTGTATCTTCCTACATGGTCTTCTACAAATATGGGTGTAAATGCACGGCTGCCATTCATTTCTGTTGATGTGCATGGCACGTTCTGAGCCGATATGTTTCGATTGATGCAGCATACGTGCACGCTCGTGTGCGCTCGTGCGAGCGCATGCTGCATGAATATTACTGGCGATGTCGGTTTTTGGTCTTTTCTTGGTCTATGTACACCAAAAAAGTCATCACCTCTGACATCTCGTGATGACACGATAGCAGTTGTAATGAGGAAGGCATCTGACTGAAAACAAATGTGGTGTACTCACACGTTTTTGCATGCCGCATGCATTTCTCAACAGGTTGAGAATCGTAGTCTATGGCTCATAATTATTAGGATTTGATGTATGATACCGATACGTGCATATGTAGAAAATATCCGTTCAGACAGCGGAAATGTCCTTGTTCGCGGACATTTGCGCCAACAAGTAGTCGGTCAACAACCCCTGAAGGACGAAAACCCATGTAGGCCGACAACCCTCCTAGGTCAACAACCCTTGTCGATCAACAACCCGTGTAGGCCGACGACCCTTGTAGGCCGACGACCCTTGTAGGCCGACAACCCTTGTACAACAGCAATATGCCCAACCCTAAACTGCCAGTAATTGCGAACCGAATTACATAATGAAATTTAGCGGCAGTTACGATATCAAATTGCATAATTTCGCACGTTCCGATTGAGAATTGATCGCCGTCTGTGTGGAAATGGGCAGTGCTGAGTGGCTGCGGCGACGAAGGCCGATTTTGCTGCCGATCAGGAGCGGTTGACGATCCGTCTGCCCAACTCTGAATATTTCAGCCACATCTACCGCAAAACGCTTTAACCCCTTGCACGCTCACCAGAGTACATGAATCTACGCTTTCACGCGCGCGCTACATTGATTTTGCCGTTTTGTTGATGAAAAAAAGCGATCTCCGTTTCGTTAAAATTGGACACGAATTACTCACCAATCACAGGTTTGATGACGGCCTCAAAGCCGGGGAACTCGGTGAGGTAGTCGGTGATGAAGACCAGCAGCAATGTGGAGTCCTTGCTGACGTGTCGCAACAGCTTCAGCTTGGCCGACCAATCGCCGCAAAACTTCCCGACCACGCCGGAAGGCTCCAGCAGGCTCAGCGAATCGAAGTCGCAGCTGTCAAATACAACAGGATTAACCTAATTTGTGCTAGGTCAATAGGTCACGCATAGGTTAGTTTGAGTTGCACAACTTCAAAGCCAGCTCAAGCAACAGGCTCAGCGATCCATATCACCAGCTGGCAAATTCAGCAGCCAGTTGGAGGTTTGACAGCGCTTTAGCGTTGAATGCTGAGCTGTAGGCATGTATACCATAGCTAAACGGTACAACGAACCTTAGTAGCTCCTGGTAGCGTAAGCAGCGACCTACTGCATTGCACCGGAATTTCGATATTGTAGTATTCTCAGAAGCGTTTTTGACAACATACCATACTATGCAACTTAAATACCCTTTTTCATGATGTATAGTTCAATTGAACTTTCACTACTATGCAACTTAAATACCCTTTTTCATGATGTATAGTTCAACTGAACTTTCACTACTATGCAACTTAGATACCCTTTTTCATGATGTATAGTTTAATTGAACTTCCACATTAGATATGCCTGTACAGGGGCTAGCAATATATATTTTGCCTAATACTTTGGAGTAGCTTCTTCGCAAGGGTTTTTTGGCTAGGCTAAGCCGTACATTTCATGGCATCGATACTATTTGAATCTAGAGGAGATATCATACTAATCTTGATCGATATAGATAATGTATCTATTTGGGACATCAGTTGAGCAAATGGATGCTCTGCAGACCGAACACTCCTACATGATCATTGGGTGATGGTCTTAGGCATGGTCACTGGAAGACCCATACATTTTAATCGGGTCAATCGTTTACGGGCGAGCGGGGAGTACACTCGAACCTCTCCAAGGAGCATCAAATTATATCAGACTGGTGTCTTGTGCTGAGCATTTTGCTGTCTGGGCGTGCTCGGGCCTTCCGTCGAGGGAGAAGGGGGCGGAGCATACTCGGCTAAAAAATCGATACATGGATGAAGCCAGGCCTTCCTCATGCGGCATCGTTTTCCGATCAAGGGGCGGCGTTCTCCAGTCTGGAGGCACGTGCTCCCAGTGCCTTCCTCTGGATTCGCCAATGAGCATATGCTTCGTCTTATATGCTTTATGAATTTTGCTGAGACATTTGCTACCTTAGGGGTGCACAGGCTGACAGGCAACCCTGGATGCGCCAACGGACCAATTCCCTTCCTTCCTATGAAACTTCTGGCCGTGCCGCTCGTCAAGACTGCTCGTCTAGATAACGAAGTTTGTATGTGGCACTGCTGCTATGGGACCGCCAAATGACCGAATCAATAGATAGGGAGAAATAAACCACCCCAAGTGAGGAAAGCTATGTTTTGTCAGTCAATAAAAGAGAGTGGCATAAAAGCGGTGAACATAGCCAGATACATGAGAGATCTACAAATGACGTGGTCGAAGAGAATAATGGACGATAGTAAACTAATTTGCAGACAGATGCTTCAAGGTCGACCAGGACGTTTCAAGTTACGGGATATATTGTGAATGAGTGCTCACAAGAGCGTATTTTCAAACCTATGGGTGCCATATTTGTATACATACGTCATTAATGTAGCATGTAAAATGAAAGCGCAATTGAACACGAACGATATCAAGTTAGTAAGTACTAAATTCCTATGATGCAATACGTACATTAAAATAGGTCAACGGCCGTATCGACGTTATGCGGAAATAAATATGTCTGGCTTATGCCTCCACATGGCCTAAGTACCTGGCCTGAAGACACATTTTTCCGATCATTGGTTTATATACCCATTTTTCATGCTTGACTTTTATCTCATATGGTTTCTTTATTAACCCGCGCACGTCCGGGGGGGGGGCAGATATCTGCCCCCCTGCGGTTTTTCCTACTTTGCCGCCATACTAATCGGGTTAGCAAGGCCAAACCTCGCATGGCTGCTCAGTGGTCTTTTCCGCATATCCTCAGAAATTTTTTACCCTGGGTCATCTCAAATCAGGTCACGAGGTCAGGCGAAGTGACCTAACGTCCCTCCGAGTTCTAGGTGGCATCACTCCCACAATAATTGGGCGATTGATTTCAAACTTATATCACGTCATGATCTTATCAGGGTCTATAATATGTATATCACGGTTTTTCGTAGCGGTGACCTGAGGTCAGGTCGTGGCCATGGCTTACCCATTATAGGCCTATGGAAAAATATACAAATGTTTCCTGGTTACATATTTGCTCTCGGAATGACCTCCAACCGTTATGGCGTGTAGTTGGAAGCTATTCGCAATGCTATCGCTGACATTTTTGCTCAGTGGCCCCACCAAGGTCAGCTGAGGTCACCTGAAATCACTAGAACATTTCTGCGCATTATATCGCAATGCATTGAGCTAGAAGGCTGAAATTACCGTCATTGTCCTTGTATCGCCAAGACGTGTCGATTGATATATTAAATGACCTCCCTACTCTACCCCATGACCTTGACCTGAGGTCATTGTTTCGGTGACCCATCTGTTGACCTGACCTTAAATTACACAGCATATGTCGATAGCACATTTCAAGGGCTGTCGAATAGCATTTGCAGTTTGTTTCTATCTGTTACAGGTCCTGAGATATGTGCCAATATCTGAGGGTCCCACCCGATCTGGTCGAATTTGACATATGATGACCCAGCGACCTAAATATTGACCTGAGCGAGAAAATTACCAAACTACTTGCGATTGAGCTTGTCACCAGCTATCCAAAGCCGTTTTCCGTTTGTCGCTACCTAGCATAGTTCTCGAGATCTTAGGGGGGGCAGACATCTGCCCCCCCCCCGGACATGCGAAGTTGGCGCGGACCGCCGGACGTGCGAGTGTTAAAACTATTTCAACGTACATCTAAAACAACACTGAGACGAGATAGTTGCCTCACTTGGACCAATCCAAAGTCCACCATATTGACAGCTTAGAACGATTTTTTTTCACGCCAATGTCAACAAATTAGATATCAGAAGATACACCGAACTCCAAAGAGACCGCGTGAACGGCAGGGAGCTACCTCAGACAATGGCAGAGGGTGGAGTAAAAAAGGCCCAACCACAATGCGAGGAATAAATCATTTCCAGACTGGGGGAAAGCTCTTGTGCTGCAAGTTCATACCATACCGCACCCCCCGCCCCCTGTTGAACAACCTTTGTGGCTAAGCCCAATGTGCCGCCCTTTTAACCCATACTCTGTAGCCTCTTGAAGATGCCGCCCCTGTCTCTCTGGAGTTGTCTCCCACTCCCACCCCACCCCTAACAAATTCCTGGGTCCCGGCCGGTATGCAACGTGAAGTGGATGACCGTGCATGAACTGCAACGAATGCATAATCGCTAAACATTTTAAAACATAAGTCATTCCGAATCCTCTATTTTACCATGGATTCTAGCACTTCCGAAGTACCATTGCAATTTGATCGTGTGCATGCCAAAAAGATGCGAACATTACATGAAAGCATGTTTGCCAATTGAGATGGACTCAATCCAACATTGCAGTCATGGCCAGAGGTGAATACAATGAGGGGCAGGAGGGTATTTGGGCCACCCCGGCACATGGGACGGTGCGCGCAGCATCTCTCCGGCCTGGAAAAGGCCGGAGGGGAAAGCTCCCTTTGGGGGAAAGCTCGATAGCACACCCTCGATTGTGTCAGCTAACGGCACCCATCTGAAAGAAAAAGACTTGGAGGAAGGGCGCCCCTTCGGAAAGGCCGGAGTAAACCGCCTCTCGAATATTTCAGCCAGATGTGCCCCTCTGAGAGCAAAAGACGCCCCTCCGGAAGGCTTGAGTGCACCCCTTCCCTCACTTGAATTGTATTCAGCCAGAGGCGCCCCTCCAGGTACTTTCGAAGTGGCCCTCCTCCGGACATGTGCTCTCCATGACAATTCCTGGATCCGCCCCTGATTATGGCCAGTAACAATATGTTTCCAGCCAACAGCTGATTGACATCATTCACGAGTCACGATGAACAAGGTGTCTGACTTACGACAAGTAATGTGTCTGCTCACCATACAAATATTACAAAATTACATGTAACGAAAAGTTCTGGTGGTATTTATTGACATGTGAACATATGTGACCCTACAAAGTCATAATTCGAAAGGTTTTTATGTTTCGTTCTCGTATTCGTATCGTATTCTTTTGCATTCGTAAATACTTCTTCCAATTACAGTTTTTCAAGGTTCTATGTCTTAACACACCTAGGCATAAAAATATGCTTTACAACAGAGAAGCACTGAAGGGAATAAAAGGCTGTTGTTCAATTTGGCCTACCTGCAATGCAAGCAAACTAAAGCGTATGTGTTCTAATCTAACACGAGTGCGTCTCAGTCTTCACCAGTGAGTGCTGATGTCGTTACTTACCCACTGTCCTCTTCCAGGATAAACTTGGTGAAGGTCACCTCTATTTGGGTGCCTGGGAGCGCTGTGAACTCGGTGATGCAGGTCAGGTCACCGATGTAGCGATCAGGTCGGTCTGGGCTTCTGACCGTTACCTGATCACGCGACTTATTCAGGTAAATCGTTTGATTGCACGTGAGACCCTCGAAATCTGCAACAATTGAAAGTCACGTGTTACACTTCATAGCGAACTTCCCATTCAAACCCAAGGCTATGGCTATGATCGTGCCAGCCACTATGTATCGCCGGCGCATCGATAGCGTCGCTACAGTCTCAGCCAGTCCATCGTCAACGTTTGGACGGCTATTGTTTGGCTGCAGCACACGGGCGACATCGATCACCTGCCAGCACCATTTCCCCGGCCGCAAGCGGCGAGATGCCGCCGTCCACCTTTGGCTTCAAGGGACATATTCCCCCACTCGTGGGGAGGGTGGTGACCGTCGTGGGCGACACGTCGGAAGCCCAGCGGACCTCGAGACTCAAGACAGCGGCCCAGCGGACCTCGAGACTCAAGACAAGGTTGGCCGCCGCCGAGTTACGTGGGACGAGCGGCTGGTCCCGGCAGGCGGAGTCAGGCAGGGGACTCGGGCGGACGTCCTGTTGGCAGAGTCAGGCAGGGACTCGGGCGGACGTCGTGTTGGCGGAGTCAGGCAAGGGACTCGGACGGACGTCTTGTTGACGGAGTCAGGCAGGGACTCGGGCGGACGTCTTGTTGACGGAGTCAGGCAGGGACTCGGGCGGACGTCCTGTTGACGGAATCAGGCAGGGACTCGGGCGGACGTCGTGTTGGCGGAGTCAGGCAGGGGACTCGGACGGACGTCTTGTTGACGGAGTCAGGCAGGGACTCGGGCGAACGTCGTGTTGGCGGAGTCAGGCAGGGACTCGGGCGGACGTCCTGCTGGCAGAGTCAGGCAGGGACTCGGGCAGACGTCGTGTTGGCGGAGTCAGGCAGGGGACTCGGACGGACGTCTTGTTGACGGAGTCAGGCAGGGACTCGGGCGGACGTCGTGTTGACGGAGTCAGGCAGGGACTCGGGCGGACGTCGTGTTGGCGGAGTCAGGCAGGGACTCGGGCGGACGTCGTGTTGGTGGAGTCAGGCAGGGACTCGGGCGGACGTCGTGTTGGCGGAGTCAGGCAGGGACTCGGGCGGACGTCGTGTTGGCGGAGTCGTGACACGGACGCCGGGGAGACACGCGACCGTGTCCGTGAGGGGACGGTCGGAACTGTCATCGCTGTGTGTTAAGCCGTCGCCAGTTTGCTCACCTACACGCCCGGGCAATGTGGGGTGATTATCGGCAGTTCTATTTTCGAGAAATCATCGCAAAGTTGGGGTCCGAGCTGGACGAAAACACAAGCCAGCAGAATTCCCCGGCACCTTCAATAACACAATGGTAGGCGAATAACGATATGAACCGTTACAGCTGATTCGAACACGTGTCCCAGATTTCGTTGTGTCATTTCGAAAAATATCCAATAAGAAAGTTCTTCACTTTATACACAAATGGTTATGGTATCATATCTGGTGATATTTGACCAATTTCGTTTGTCCGTTGCATCTCCCTAGGTGTTAAACACCTTATTTGTGATTCTACAAATTAACAGGTGAATCAGACAGAGGCACATTTTCGTCTGATACTTTATGCTGGAAATACATCGATTCAACTTCAAAGTGCATATCATTCGGATAAAGCACGGAACATAAAATGGATGTGGATATATGGCAGTAATCCCAACTTGTCAGGATCTCAGCATCACCCATGTGGCATTCCATGTGAAGGACAACTTCAAGATTGTTCAAAATTATCCGCATGGTACAATAATGCTGCACAAATTAACTCACATTCACCTAGAAGGAAAGCAACAGGATAAAAGGGGAGTATGTGATCCAGCAAAGGTTCGGTTTAACTCCATAGCTTTAAATAAATAAATCAACTCACATTGAAACGCCGTTGGAACATACCATTTTACCCGGTAAATCCAAGCTTTATTGCGACTGTCGGCAATGCGAGTCGTTTCCAGCCACCACCGTTTGGGTGAATGACCACCTCGTATCATGTGATGGTGCAGTTAATTATCCTTTTCCGCGACGACAATCTGTCCTTGTTTGTCGACCACACGCTGTCTCGAGCGCAAGCTACATGGAAACAAGCCTATTCTGCCACATATATGACAGGATTTATCAGCTAGTCTCATACGTGGAGCAAGTGAGACCGCCCTGTAAAGCGCAGCAGTCAAGCGAGCCTGAAGTATGAATAACGAGTGTTTCAGTTCAGCGTTATTCAGAACTAAGCGTCTCTGGTCCCTTTCTGATATTGGTAGCCGTCATAAGGAGGGACAATGTTAATGCATTTCCTCCTTACATTGCCAGATTTCATTTCGAACATTAAATGCAAGATAAGTGCAGATAACTGTCACGACATCCGCCTATCTTGTTATTGATTCTACGACAAGTCGATTTTTGTGTCAAAAGTCGCCCACCCCATGGTCGCACAGCTTAACATTGCATCTGTGGCCGTTGCATGGCAATAATTGATCACAGGGCGACCATGTCTAGCGGTGCAGCCAGGATTTCCTTAAGAGGGGAGAATGTCAGGAGGACAAATTTTCAGCGCGCGAAGTGAGCCGAATTTGTTGTTTTTTTTTTAGGGGGGATTTGCGTGGTAAGAATCTCTAAATTTCTTGTTTGATCTAGTGTAAGCTTTGATCTAGTGTTGCTAAGGAGGAGGGAGGGGTGGCACGCACACCCGGCCGCCCTTGGCCGCGCCTCCGATTATGTCTCCCCTATTCAAAGCACATGGCGCCTTCCGTGCCCGAAGACCCATGATCACTGTAATAATACTGATACTGATATTGGTGCTGGTGATACTGATAATGATGATGCTGATAATACTGATAAAAGCATGTCCAGTGACGTCGAAGCGGGAAAATTTAGGCAGTCCCCTGAAAGGTTGTGGCCCGCTGGGGCCCCCAAAAAGTGGCGCCGGGCCCCACGAAAATCACGTGTAGCCTCGAACGGTCAGATCGGGTCCCTTGAAAATCATGCTGGGGGCCAAGAAGCCTAATCGGGGCCCCTGAATACGGCGCTGGGCCCCAAGAGATCAGGCGGGGGCCCGAGAAAATCGCACTGGGGCCCAAAATAGTCGTGCTGGGGTTCATGAAAATCACGAAGTGAGTCCAAATAGGTCGGGATGGTGCCCTTGAAAATCACACTGAGCTTGAGGGCACAGAAAAGTCGCGCCCGGGCACCTGATAATCACGATAGGGGCTCGACAGGTCTCACCGGGGCCCCAAAAGTCTCATCGGAACCACCCAAAAAAAATGAAGCCGGGGCAACGGAAAACAGTCCGGACATGGTAAATCATCCTGGGGTCCAAACAATCGTCCCAGAAGCCCCCAAAACGCGTTGGGCCACCAAAAACGTGTTGAGGGCACTAAAACCCGCGTTAGGGATCACAACAAATGGCGACGGGGCCCAAAAATCGTACTTAGACCCAAAAATTTCACCCCGCTGCCCTTGAAAATCTCACTGGGGGCCCAAAAGTCGCGCTGGAGCCCCATAAGTTGTAGCTGGCTTCCCCAAAAAGCCCCTTTCGGCCCAGGGGCCCTACATACCGGTCCTGGACCCTCTTCGACGGCCCGGGTCCTTCCGCAGATAGGGGTCCTCTCCGTCGGCGCAGCGACCCTCCTTAGCGACCCAGGGCCCCCTCTGTCAGGCCGGGAGCCCTATTCCAACAGCTTGACGCCCCTACATCAAGCCAGGGGCCCTTGTACAGTGTAGACCCCATCCGTCGGTCAAATGTCCCTTTCTGACGGCTCGAGGTCCTCTCCGGCAATTAGGACCCCTCAGTCTTTGACGACCCAGGGCATTTCTGGCAAGCCGCAGGCACATTTTCAAACGCTTGGGCCCTCACCATCAGGTCAGGGACCCTTTGTTCTGCTTGGACCCCGCCGTCAGGCCAGGAGCCCCTCAAATTGGCTCTGGCCCTCTCCGTGAGCCCGAACACCCTTCCAACGATCCGGAGCCCCTCCGTCGATCTAGAAGCCCTCCACGTTAGCTCAGCTAAGGGCCCTCAATATCCTCTCGAGGGGATGAATCTCCAATATTTCCATCGACTCGGAGTCTTCTTCATTTGCCCGAGACCCTTACCGTCAGCCCGGGGCCCTTTTCGTCCGTCCAGAGGCCCTTTATGTCGGCCCAGGTTGCCCACAAGGGCCCCCTGCATCGACGCCTTCAGTGGTCCCTGCTCAGTTTGGTTGGTCCTTCCCCTCCAGACGGTCGCATGTAGGGCTCCTCCGACCTTCTAGGGGAAGGCGGCTTCCCCTTTAAATGGGCTAATCTGCCAGATGGCTGCGGAGGACCGGATACGAAACTTGAATCTCGCAAAATAACCAGTTGCTGTCGCTTTACCTAACCAGCGCTGTGTGATAACTCAAGGAAAAACTGGCCAGAAATGCATTTTTCGATCATTTTCTTGGTGCCATATTCGTGACGCCATTGCATCAGCAAATGCTTGACGCACACCAGGTCACAGTTTTCATGACAATTTTCACGAAATTTGATATAGTAAAAAGTCCATGAACATGGACAACATTATGTGAGAAAAAAAACGATGCACGTGCACAAATGTTGTCGGAGTTTGACGACTGATAAAGGTAAGATGCATTCTACAAACCTGGACAAGTGAGACATGAAATGAGAGCGGAGAACATTCTCAATGCGGTAAGCAATTCAAAAAGGCATAGCACGATTCACAATATGCTATTATTTATTTTAAAAATATGTCATTGCAATAGTCGTTAATTGTTTAGTACCTCCAAGTTCGAATAAGTGCTCGTGCTGAGGGCATGAAGGACGCGGCTTTCGTGCTGCAACAAGTGGGGGAATCACCGAATCGGTCCAGCGAGATTCGCCGGGCTCTCAGAAGGTCTAGAGTGAGCCAACCCGAGTGCGTGTCAGGAGACAGGGCGCTGGCAATGTGTGTCATAGTCATAGTCGTATATTGAGTTCTCCATATTCATGGCTTTTCAGCACTCTCGTCTATACATGGTTCAATGATAAAAGAGAAACTCGAATCATGAAAAACACTGAATAACGCAAAACGTCAATGGAAAAAGATAAAATGATAAAACAGGCCATCAAATACGCCCCCGAGCATCAACCCTATTATTCCACGTGGTGACCGCCCGATACAGAAAGCTGCGCCTCGCAGCTTCCGTATTAATGCGGGGCAGCTCTAATTTATTCGCGTCAGTTCCTCGAGTGCTCCTACTGGAGATTTCGGAGCGGAACTTAATACTGTTAGCCAATGTAAGGGGGTCAGATGTTGCAAGCAGTTTTCCAACCATGGCCAAATCGCGCTCTTGAAGCATGTTGTCGAACTTCAGCCAATCCAGGGCCTCTAGCGTCGCTGTAATGTGCTCTCGTCGACTTAAGCCAGAGACGATATGTGCGCCGAAATTGTGACCTTTTGAATTCGGTGTTTCTGAGTTTTGTTGCAGCTCCCCCAAACAGTCATATTGTAATAGATGTGGGGAAAAACCAATGCCTGAACCAGTAACTTTTTCGTTTCGGGGGGAATTTTGTGCCGTAATTTTGACAGCCCGACGAGAACACAGTAGCAGCGGCGAGTTACTTGGGATATCTGTTTTTCCCATGACAAAGCTGAATCTACATAGATGCCGATAATTTTGGCGTCGGGCGAGGGCTTGATTTCGTTGTCCCCAAATGTGATAGAGAAGTTTTCGCCCAGTTTCAGACGCCGAGATTTTACAACTATTAGTTCCGTTTTGCTAGGGTTGATGTTGAGCCGATTTTGGGTAAACCAAGTTAGTGCCATACTCAAGGTGTGCTCTACTCGTTGTTTTAATACTTCCAAATTTGCCGGGGTGTCTGAGTCCAGAAATTGCACGTCATCAGCATAGGCGACTGTTTTCCGTCTGGGAGATGAGATCCAAGGTCGTTGGTGAAAATCAAATATAATTTTGGGCCACATAGAGAACCTTGAGTCACACCGTGGGTCACTGGTAGCGTCCCAACGGAGTTGCCCTGAATTGTCTGAGTTCGACCATGCAGCCAATCCCTAAACCAATGATCATCAATGCCGTACCAGCCCATCTTGTCCAACAGCCGACCGTGTTCCACAGTGTCAAACGCACGAGACGTATCCGCTGCTAGGAGGGTCGCCACACGACCACAGTCTGTACTTGTTGACAAATTATTTACGGCCTCTAACATTGCTGTCTCCGTAGAATGCCTACTTCGAAAACCGTGCTGATTTGGGCACAAAATATGATTCTCTTCCAAATACGTGGAAAGTTGGAGACAGACCAATTTTTCGCAAATCTTGCCAACAACGCTCAATATCAATATGGGTCTAAAATTCCCTGGGTCGCTACGATCGTCCTTCTTATACAGCGGCAAAACGCTCGCCTCCTTCCATCCGACTGGAACGTCACCAGTGCGCAGTGAACTATTCACTACGTGCAGCAAATGCGGCCCTATTACGCTAGACGTCATCCTCAGCATTTCGATAGTTATTCCATCATTGCTACAAGCACGCGAATTCCCCATGGTCTTAAGCGCAAATGAAAATTCGGGAAGCGTCACAGTCCTAACTCTAAATGCACTACTGCACACGCGAGGCGGCCGTGGAGACAATGGCTCCCCCTGCGGAGCAGCGGCCAGCGCAGTGGCTACATCTGCACCAGCGCTGACGAAATGTCGGTTCAGCCTCTCCGCCCAGGCAGGGTCGCTGTGTGCTCGTGTGTCCATTCTGGGCTCCGGTTTCTTAGATGCCAGCAGGAAACGCCGAACGTCTGTCCAGGTTTTCGCCATATAATTTCGGTACGAAAGAGCGTAAAACTCTGAACAGGCTATGTACTGTGCCCTTTTGACCGCGTTTCGGCTGTCCTTGTACATCTGCTGTATCATCGCGTTTTCTGGATCCTGGTCCCTGGCCTCACGCGCTCGGTCGCGACTCTGCATAGAGTCTCTGAGCTCCTCGTTGTCGTGTAGCCACGGGCATGGTGGGTGTTTGAGTATGACATCCCGGAGAGGCATGTGTACGTCAATCCGGGGCTGCCACACAGCTTCAGTCATCAGTGTAACTGCTGAAACTGCTTGTTTCAGCAGTGTAAACTTGTCCCCAGTCGGCCTGCAGTAGATCGAGGCACAGGGCATCCTTGTTGACGTTTCTGGATGACCGGACTTGGATAACCTGCGCTTTGGGGCGCACACGTTTAACCGAGACGTTGACAGCGACGAGGTCGTGGTCGCTGAAGGAGCATTTCACGATACGTGGATCGGTCGTGAGGTCAGGTCGCGTCGTGATAATGTGGTCGATGAGGGTGGCTGTAGTCGGGGTGGTACGGGTTGGCGCGCTGATGAGCTGCTGGAACGCAAGCTCCTGAAGCATCTCGATGTACCGCTGAACCACTGTCGCACCTGGTTGGAGTATGTCCAGGTTTATATCACCCAGCACGTAGCACGGCTGATTTTTGGTGAGCACATGCGTTAGCTGATGGTGCAGGTCCTCCAATGTTGGAGCAACTGGCGCTTTCGGTGGTCGGTATAATACACCGAGAATGAACGGAGATTTACCTGAGAAACGTAGCCACAGACTCTCTAATGGAGAGCCAGGAGTGGGTACCGCCAGTATTTCCGCGCGCGATGTGTCCCTATATAAGACGCATAAACCACCGCCGCGTGACGCGCGGTCGCGCCTCTCCACGATGTAGCCGGGGAAAAGTAGGAACTTGCTATCCACGTCCTCATTTAAAAACGTCTCACTGACGCACATAATGTCTAAATCGTGTGATCTGAGTAGAATGTTCACATCATCGATTGATGGCATCAGGTGGTTGATAAGATTCACATTGATGGCATCAGTGTGAGGTTGACTTGTCTGTGCACGGCTACCTTATGGTCCGCCGAGTGACGAATGATGCGGCGAAGACAGACATCCTGTCCGCCTATGGAAAGGCGCATGAGGCCAAGGTAGAGTGCTTTCCGGCAGTCAGCAGCATGCCATCCACCGATACGTCCGCTGAGATGCTTATACAGGCTCTCCTGGATCACACGACGCAGCGGCTGGTGGCATATCTGCCGTCTGTCGCCCGTACCAACTCAGCTTCACCTGCCGACCAGCCGTCGACGTCATCCAGTACCTACACTTCGGCTGTGCTTCGCGTCAAATGGGAATTTGACGAGGCCACAGGGCAATCTGTATACAAACAGATGGGAGACGGCGATGAAGTCGCAGAACAAAATCTGTTCTGTACCACTCTGGTGCCTTTGCAACTGACGGTGGGTGGCACTTGCGTCTGGACCAACCCAGGCCGTCTTCAACCCGTTTCTGCCGGCCGTTGCGGATCCAGCACAAGCGCGAGACAGCAAAGGCCTCCCGGAAAGAACGAGACAGTATTGAATCCGATATACGTCTACTGAGGCCGACCTACGTCGCCGCAACAGACGGCACCAATTTCAGAGTGGCGTACAATCTTCAATTCACCATGATTGACGACAAGGTGTAGAACGCTCTGACCAAGACCAGCAGCAGCATGACATGCACCATCTGTGAGTGCACACCTCGTCAGATGAATGACCTGTCTGCTGCCGCGGCTCGACCTGCCCGCGAGTGTACATGCCAGCTCGGTCTCTCAACTATGCATGCCTGGATTCGATGTTTTGAGTGCCTTCTCCACATTTCTTACCGCCTGGAGGTCAAAGTGTGGACGGTGTCTGGCGAAGAAAACAAGCCGTGTGTGAAAGAAAGAAAGAAGGAATTACAGCAGCAGTTCCGGGAGAGACTGGTCTTGTCGTGGATCAGCCCCGTGGGGGTGGTTCTGGTACATCTAACGACGGGAACACGGCTCGACGTGCCTTCAGAGACCCAGATTCTACCTGTGTGTCATAGCTTAGGAATATTTGTATTGGGCATAATTTTAACCACTTAAGACAAGGGGATCTTTGATCTATTCTGCGTAGCAATTATTAGGTCACACTTACAGCGCAGAATGCTCGCATAACAAACACTAACTGATAATTATCCAATATGTGAGCGCCAATGGACTTCGCTTGTGACGTCATTATGATGTGACCATGCATGACCGGACGTCGATCTTTTAAAACAAGGTGCAATAGGTACTCATGTAGGTGTGTGCACAATTTGAGCTGGCTATCTCAATTGGTCCAGAGATATATCACGGAAGCAAAATGAGGGGAGGGGAATGCTCCCTTCCTTCCAGTAGGTATGACTTCTGAAATTCCTGGGCTAAGCAATCTTTAAGACAATAGAGCTTCTCCATATGTTTTAAATTTGAAGCTCTTTCGATTAAGACAAAATCGCCTCTGCAACTAGCATGCTTTTTCCGCAATTATTTTTGGACAGTTTTTCCTCCGAGTTATCACAGTGTGCAGCGGCGTCATCGATATCCGCCATAGTTGCATCCCCCGAACGTGCATGGCATATGGATGTAGATATCCCCATTAATCTGCTCCTTCCACCAATTTGTTGCAGAGGTAGTATATGTATATATATATATATATATATATATATATATATATATATATATATATATATATAAAGTCATAAAGTCATAAAGTCATAAAGTATTAAGGCTTAATAAGAGCCACAGGGGCCCATCTGGGTTAAGCCTATCTAGAAAAGGTACTAGAAATGTACATACTCCCACCCCAATCAATCCCTTATCCAAAGTTCCTAGGAAACTATATATCCCAGCCCATCTAGCACCACTCACTTGCTACCGCATAACACCCTCAACAATCACAAGCTCCTCCCATCATACCCATCGTGCCGCCATAGACAATCTTATCAGCATCACATCCCGAAGGAAGGTGCCGAATCCACTGCTAGGCACGTCCCACACAAATTCATAAAGCGTTCAGACTTAATAAGAGACTCACTTGCTATTGCATAATACACTGAACAATTTCAAACTCCTCCCATCATACCCATTGTGCTACCATAGACAATCTCATCAGTATCACATCCCGAAGGAAGGTGCTGAATCCACTGCTAGGTACACCCTATATAAAGTTATAAAGCATTTAGACTTAATAAGAGACTCACTTGCTATTGCATAACACACTCAACAATTACAAACTCCTCCCAACTCCCAACTCCTCCCTGTTGATCAACCCTCCCTGGAATACAGAAAAACAATCCCCCTAGTCTGATAATGATTGTCTATGCCGTTTTTAAAGATGGTCAGTGTGTTGCTACTGACAATGGTTCCTGGCAGCTGGTTCCAGTGTTCTACTACCCTGTTGGTGAAGAAAGACTGTCTTAACCTTGTTCTGCTGTGATTAACTTTAATTTTGAATTGATGACCTCTAATTGCATCATTTCTGTTAAATTCAAACATTTCCCTGAGATATCCCTGTTCCTGACCATGAACAAATTTAAAAACCTCTATGAGATCTCCTCTCAGCCTTCTATATCTAAGCGAAAACATATTCAATTTCTTCAGTCTTTCCTCATATGCCAGGTTGCCTATACCATTAAATATACCATATATCATATATATATATATATATATATATATATATATGTGTGTGTGTGTGTGTGTGTGTGTGTGTGTGTGTGTGGACTTAACTTAACTTAACTTAATCTCCGTCTGCTGTGAATCCCCGACTCAATGCCGTAGGGAAATCCGCTGACTGACTCTCTCTGGTAGAAGCTGTCACACTTCAGTTACATGGTCTTGTATCTCGTGATGGCACGCGCTGTGATACTGTCACGAAATCTATGCATTCTACCAACTTAGTGCATACATAAACCCCCACTCAATCTGAGCTTGAATTGGATTAAGCACTTCTCAAATGTTGTCTTGCATCACAATGTTAGTCTGGGTTCCAGGCTTAGCTTTTAACCAGCAGGCTGATGGCGTCCTGAAAATAATCAGCCAGCCAAAATAATCCAGTTCCAATATTATCTTCTACAGAAGTACAGAAGCACAGAACACACTGTTTTACATTTGGGTCGTGTAGGGCTGCCAGTCCAAGATGCCCAGTCCAGTGATAACACGTTAACAATGACAGAAGTTTCTCTTTAGAGACGTCTTGTTCACGCTTTTCAGACATCCACTGATGGCGGGTCGTTCCTGTTGCCTGATATGGTGTCTGGCTCAGGCAGGAACACGCTTTATTTCTTCAGTCGACTTTTCGCGTCCATGTTCAGAAGACCATGAGTGTCACTGGTCACTGCACCCGCTCAGCACGCGACATCAGTGTCGTTCGCTGTGCACGCTTCAATGCAAATGTCGCTGCATTTTCCTGTTGAAAATAGCGGATCAAAAGTGTGTGTGTGTGTGTGTGTGTATGTGTGTGTGCATGCAGGTGTATGTGGAATGGCGTACCTTGGATTTGCGCTAGGAGGGGGAGGGGCAAACGGTTTCTGAGGGCTCATCTACCTCTATTTCAAAAACGTTCCACGAGTTCGATCACTATTTTTTCTCAAAAGAGAACATTTTCTATTTTTTAAATAATATAATTCGTGACTAACTTGTCCTTTGCAGAAAATCCAATCTACCACCATCGTTTCTAATTCCCCGGATTTCAACCCTAATCTCCCCATCCTGTTCGAAGCTTTTTATTTTGGTATCCCTTGATAAGTCACATCACACTAATGAAATTACACCTGCAAGAGTCACTTAGAAATGTAAAATTTTCCAATTTCAGGCATTCCAGTTCATACCGCCCGGTGGCCAACACGCCCACATTCGTCCACGTGTACACTCGCATTGCGCGTTCGGTGTATTCGCCACACTCCGTGCGATTCTCTGGTTTCTGCTAGGCTTCCCACGTTTTGCTAATTTCACCTCATTTATCCAGGGGCTACTTCTTGGGTCGTGGTAACATTTTCCCACTCAGAGCCAGGAATACCTTTTGATTTCTATTTCTATAATTTTTCGTCATGAAGTACGTTCAATGTGTGCTCAAAGAGAAGGGGATGCGATCGAAATCCTGAGCGCGGGCAACTAACACTTGGCACCGCAGTTGTTGCTTGGCAACCGTCCCGAATGACGAATGCGTAAGGTGCTAGGTTTGCATCCCGAAGTCTCGTGTTCAGCTCCCAACAGGGATTGCGCCATTTATTTTCGCCTTTAGTGATGCAGTTTGGTGAATGCACTGCATCTGAAATTACTTTAGCTCTGTGTGCATGCTTGAAGGCGCGTGGCTGTTATAAACATTCATTGCAATGCACGTATCACTGAAATGCACGGAAATTCCACATCGCTGCGCTTCCAATAATTGCCATTGCTCGTCTTATACTATTAACCAGTCATATAAGCGCCTTATGCTGATGATAAAAATGAAGTCCGTCAATTTACCAAAGCTGCAAATTGCGTCGTCCCGAACACGACAGTGACCGAATAAGGGATATGTTCCAGAGGTAGTCTCCAGGTATGCAGTAATTTGTTCGCATGGAATACATTCACTTCCAAACGGCTAGACACGGACTAAAGTAGAAGTGGACCATGTACTCCACCCGGTGCCCACACAAATTCGTACTGCAGGGCCTGGCCGAACCATACGGCGCCTCGATCATCTGTACGTGCTGCCTACCACCTCTTGATTATGACTTATGGAGACATCGCTCATGTTCCTCGGAGAGCGGAATTGAGTGATACAAGCCCTACTATAACTAATTGTTTCACTATTTGCTTACGATTTTGTGTCAACGTATGTGCTGAAAACAGGTGCGAGCAGGTGTCATTTTGTATGCTTTTTGGATAGCTCAATCCACTCCGACTGCCTTTTCAGCTACCTTAACCCTCGCCAGTATTCGGCATTTTACCACCTTCGGTCGTATGGGGGGGGAGTACGACCCCTCCTGGCGATTCGAAACCGTGCATGTCACGAAAACGAACAAAAGACCAAAGTTATAGATCTGGCCGAGATCTCGTGATTGGAATTCAGTATGACCTTCTAAGGTCAATGGTTGATCTTCCAGGTCAGGTCAAAGGTCTGAAATTGATTTTTTTTAACTTTCCTAAGAAAATCGTCAGTTATATCGAAACTGCCGTCTAAATATGCACAAAATAGCCGGAAATATGTTTATTGGGACCTTGCAAACATAACGACATGTCACACGATGTGATCGGACCAATATGTCATGCACCAAATGAGGTCAAAGCCGTGACCCCAAATATCCAACTTTTTGAAAAGTGGTTCCAATTTCGAAGTTTAAAGTTCCCTAGGGTAAAAATGGACTCTGAATTCGAATTCAGCACGAAAAATTACCGTAGGTCAACTAAAAAAGGTCGAAAGGTCAAACGAGGTCAACCGAGGTCACCGATTTTTGGAACATTATTTTTCAATGGGAACCCAACACATAACAAAACACATAATACCAGTCGATGTAGGCAACAATGTCATGTTTAGGTGCGATAATCACGTATTTGTTGAAAACTGGTCGGAGGTGCTCCCCTTTATGACCTCATAACTCCGTGACCTGACATTACCTCCGAAAACATGTTCACCAAAAGTCGTCAAAAGGTTTCCCCAGAGGGTACTGAAAATCTCAGAGCGATCCGTTCATCGGTTTGGAAGGAATACACAAAAAAACCTTAGGGGGTTGCCCCCCCCCCTATACGGGCGAGGGTTAATAAGGATTCGAGCCATCCCAATGGTTTTGAAGAAGAAAATAACAACCATTAGAGCAACAGTGCACATTGCAAGCATGTCCAGAGATGATTAACAATCATTATTTTCTTGTTTGCGTGTCCTCTATACATATATCTGGATCACCTTAGTTATAAACCCTTTAACCTCTGTGTTTTGCTATCTGTACTGGGCTGGTGACATTACCACGGCGATTATCGATGACAGCTACACCTAATCCAAAAAGAATTGTTGAACTGTCTCTGACAGCCAGACATGAACAGCTAACACGTCTGATCGTACCATTACGTTGCGCACACAGTAAGCGACTCTGCGAAACAATGTTGATGACCATGCGTGTGCTTATTTTGCAAGCAATTTAGCTCGACGAAAATAATGGCAAGCCACCATTGTTTAGTATTCCGAGCTTTTCAAAACCTCTTGTCTGCAACGGCGTCGACATGCACTGTCTGACTACGACGTGGAGGCTGGGGGTCGGGGAGGTGGCGGAGGGGGCAGGAGGACCGATGACCGTTCAGGCCACCGTCATGAGGAACGGAGTGACGCAGATAAAGGCGGTCAGTGCAGGGAGTGCAGTGATGCGCCGATGGCATCTCTCTGTCCGCGACATAGCCGACATAGGCGAGTAGTTGGAACATTTTATCAGCCGTACAACAGGTGACACAGTACTGGCGCTCGTGCCGGCACAGTACCATAGCTGGCGTTCGTCGTTGCAGGTTTCATGGTGAGTTTAAGACAGTTCGCAGCGCATATTTATCGAGCAATCCGAACTGCTTGAGGATTCATATTGTTGTTCACGTGATGCTGATGTAGAATATGTCATATGGGTCAATAGGGTGGGATGGGGACGTGCTGTGCCCCACATAACTGTTCGACCAACGGACATATTCCGTTAATGCAAACGGCAGTCTAAAGTTGAAGGTAAGATATGGTGTTCACCTAGATATTACTGATGCTCCTGCCAGGCTGCTCAAGTCGCAGCATTTCGACCTCGGGGATCCACATTGTCATCCTGTCTTACATCATTACTGGAGATGAAAACGATAAATGGCATGGTAGTGGTAATGCTTTCAGTAGCAGAGACAGGAAGGACAAACAAGGCATTCCCCCTAAACTGAAAACAAAAGGGAAAAAGCATCTTTTTCCGCAACTAATATTCACTGAGAACCGGAGCGTCGGTACTGATTTAGACGATAAAATATTTGATTTTAAGCACGTTTTTCAAGTTTATGAATAAAGGCCATGTAGTTTTTCTTTCTTTTCAAGCATCCTTGAATTGCACTTCGCTGCAATTGCACTTCGCTGCAGTGGATGAGGCCTTGTCCTTCACAGGCTCATGCACCTCCAAACTGAACAATCTCGAGTGAAATTGTCATGCAAATGAATATCCCCTCTGGATCCGCCACTGACCGTCACGGTGGGTGTCCGGACGACCACGAGGCTGGTGTATCGACGTCGTCTCAGACGGCCGCCCGACTGGAAGCGGACTGGTAGCGGACTGGTAGCTGACTGGTAACAGACTGGCATGGGACTGGCACCGGATTGATACCGGGTTGGTTCCGGGCTGGTGTTGGATTGGTACAGGACTGGTATGGGACTGGTGTCGGGCCGGTGCTGGGCTGGTACCGGACTGGTGCCGAACTGGTAGCGCACTAGTAGCGAACTGGTACCGGACGGATACTGGGTTGGTGGCGGACTGGCATCGGACTGGTATTGGACTTGTGTGAGCTTATGGCCCCGCCGTCGTGGTATTGATGCTCGACACAGCCAGTTGTTCGTCATCAGCAGCGCCTGTCCGTCGTCACGATCAGCAGACGCCCCCTCATGACGGCAGGCGGTCTTACTGCGGCGTCCACTGCGCCCACTTCACGGCCAACAGCTCTCCGTTACAGCCGTCAGTTCAATTGTCGGGGATCGCCACAACGCTGTTCGGTGGAGTTGTTGCCGCTTTGATTTCGTCACCTCGCGCTGTATTTCTGCTCATTGCCCTACCACGGCTTTCATTTTGCGATGCTCCCATCGCACCACAGTGGGATTTGACGCGCATTCTAGCGAGCTCGAGAAAATCAACGTAAGCAGAACCTATTCCACGTCAATACCGCAATTCATCCGGAGCAACCGCTGCGCAGCGGACACCTGAATCACAACTGAACTCGAGCCGATCGGGTCAGCAGCGGGTGCCGTCACTGGCCTTGTGTTGCCGGTCGGTGGCAGATGTAGGGGCGTTTGTCGGAGCAGGCAGAGACGCGCCCGGTCAGCCCGCCGGTACCCGTCGGTCGCACCTCCATGCACCGCGCCGGCCGGCCAGCAGTGTCGATCAATGACCCCAGGCCTGTGACCGGCGGCATCGGCCCGGCCAGGTGCCAGTGCGCCGCATCTGCACCGAAACAAGGTCAACGTCAGGTCACTGGGCCAATACCAGGCGACTGGAACACAGTGGCTGGGTCAGCGCCAGGTCACCCTATCATGGTGATCAGGTGTAGATTAGTCCACCTCCTTGCGGTGATAAGATTTCGGGCAGGGCTGCTTCTCACTGCAATAAAGCTAACGTGACGAAATCATCAGCTCGGCAACAATGCAGGCATGCAGGCACCCCTAGTGCGGCAACCAGGTGCCAGATACCAGGTAACCAGGTACCAGGTAATCAGATACCAGATACCAGATATAAAATACCAGATTACAAGATAACCGGATACCAGATACCAGATGCCAAATACCAGATTACCAGATAACCAGATACCAAGTAACCATTCACCAGATAACCAGATACCAGATACCAGATACCAGATATCAGGTAGCCAGATACCAGAGCAAATACGGACTCCGACACATTTTTTTTTTGTTCCGAGTTTTTCTTCCGAGGTCACGAGCAGCCTCGCAGGCCACCTTCATGGGGGTGCCCAAACAGTTTTTTTTAGTGGGCCTTTGGTGTGCCACGTAGCGTCTGCCGCCTTTCTCTGGTGGTTGATAGCCAAGAGAAGGGACTGGTTTCCGAGCAAGCATGCTGGGTCTCCGAGATCTACACTCTTTGTACAGCGAAACTGGACAGTGGTCCGGCTTTTCCGTGTTTTCAAAGGCGTTTGGGGGAGAAATTCCTACTTCCATCTGCTGCTTTACTCTTTCTGTTTTTGTCATCCGCTCCTTGCATTCTGAATGCTACCTTATGTTATGGTCTTCCTTCAGTTCCATGTCTCTCCACTCCATTTGCCACACTTTATATCGGCCTCTTTTGCCAAAAACCAGGCTCAAAAGATGTGGCATGTGGTTCTGATGAGCCTGAAGGGCTCCTGGGAGCCCTTACCCTTTACCCCGATGAATTACCCCGATGACCACATTTTCTCCTCGTCATGAAAGGTCACAGCCGAGCACAATTTGGTCTGTTGCGTTTTCTCTCTTGGTTAAGCTTTTTAAACTTCGCCGCCTTCGCTTCTCTTCTGGATCGGAACACGTCATATTTATCCAGATCTGTGCTGTAGACGTGATCTCGCAGATGCTTCCCAAATGACTTAAAACATATACTGATGTACAGAAGATACCTCTCTACAGAAAGTTGCCCCATCATCTCTCGCCACAGATAGCACGGAGCTGCAACAACTGCATTTAGAGCTCGGTGCTACAAATATTAAATGCGAGCTGTCAGTCCAAGGGACTTAGCCTACTTTTTAATCTTGTGAAGCCGTCATGTTGTTTCCCTCTGTGTTCTCGCATGCAGTGTTAGTAATGGCTTGCTTTGTTTCACCCCTCACGCTGCATTGGTTTGTTGGTTATTGGTTTTACGACACGTCGACCGTTGAGTCATGTAGCGTCGCCAATCTCTCACGCCGATTGGTCACGGGTGAAGAGTTGCGACAGGTGAGACTCGAACCCACAACCTTTTGATTGTGAGACGAGCATCTTACCCCTAGACCACTCGTCCCTCACGCTGCATTGGGGAGTCAGAATAGTCACCCAATATGTCTTCTCAAACGAAAGCCTGGACTTACTCATGATTACTGTAAAAGTTTAAACAAGGAAATATTGATTTGCACGTAGTTACAGACAAATAGATAAAAAGCCATCGACTAATATTAAGCAACTGTGACCTCTGGTACCTACGTGTACAGGAAAAATATTCCAGCCCTTCGCCACAGAAGTAATGTTGAAAAACTCAGTTGCTAATAGTTCAATGGACCATAGCAGTCACTAGTTATCCCGTCATGTGCGCCTTGTATATAAAACCTCAATTGTTTAGAACCCGGACATGGTGCCCAACCGGCACTCGGTCCTACGATCAAAACAACCTCAGTTTTTTTTAAAAACATTACATGTGGTTACATAGAGAGCATTTTTTGGTGGAATAGCGACGTCGAGCGACGTTCCTCGAGTGAAGCCGGGGAAAGCGTCGGTGAAGCCTTATTCAGCAAGTCACTATGAAACATTCCCAGCCAGGCCAGGTGCATGATAATTCACCGACCTGCAGCTAGTGACACCAGAGATGGGCTAAGGAATACTTGGCAAGGGCAGCCAGACAGGCAACCTCAGACAACAGGCATACTGGCGGCAGTGAAGAATACAAGTCCACTGAGCAGGTGGTAGCAAATAACAGTAGCAGATGGCCAGAGGGCTCGGAGCTCACCGAACTCGACCCGGTACATGACGGAGTTCAGAAAGTTACAATATGGCCGCTGGTGGCCATGAAGTCCTCGTGCATCCAAGAAATGATAGCTTAAAAGAACAAGGTGACCGGAGATGCTCTGTAATTGGTTCACATTAAGCAGGTAATGTGTTCGGAGACTGCTGTTGGAGAATTTCTGGAAATGTTGGTCGTCAGCTTAGGTCAAACCCGGAATGCAACGATGTTAGAAAGCTGTCCGGTTAAGCTAACATGGGTGCCACCCGCTAAAAGCGAACACTACCTAAAAGTAACAAAATGTACTTTGGCGTTTCATTTTGGACACCGGCGTCTAATTTATCAACTAGAACAGCATGTGATTGATGAGAAGATTCTAGGTTGGAATGAAGCATGGTTATGGGGGCGGAAACGAATGGTAGTGTTAAATTGGTGTAAATTTGAATTGAAGAATGTTCTGAGTGGAGTACTACAGTGCTCTGTTCTAGGTCCACTTCTCTTTATCATCTTTGTGAAGAGCATTAAGGTAGGGTGTTCAAATTTGCATAAGAATGGCAACAAATTGACATAAAGCGAGGCGGCCGGGTGAGCGAGTTAGCGTTTGGCGGTCTGTGTAAGCTGATCGGACCGCACCATGGCGCGTGGTACGTGCTGCCCCGGACTAGACCACTTACCCTCTTCGGAGACGGCGCGTCCGTCCTGCCAGCGGAGGAGGCCCTCGCCGCGCTGGTCGCTGGCTGCCGTCCAGAAGCCGCCGCCGACCGGTGGTGGACTGCCGGCCAGACGATCAAAGGTCACGGGCGCCGGCCATTGCTGACGACCGCAGGTACGGAGCGGCACAGAGCATGCAACGAGCAGGTACCAAACGGTGCGACGCGGCGCCACCACCGGTAACGTCAGCAGGTCGGAGGTGAACAATTCAGCGGCCATGATCCGATGCATGCCGGTCTGCGTGGAAGTTATTAGCGATGCGGCCCTTCTGTGGCTATTTGATGAAGTAGTGAAGCGCCAAATCGCAGCCAACACTGACGCATACATATGTGAGTGTTAGTATCGAGTCCGTAATATTGTACGGAAATCGGCACCTCAGGTGAACAGGTAAAGCGACGCGTTCGGCAGCAGCTGGAAACCTATAATTTCAGTGCAACAACCCCAGAGAATTGGTCACCTAAAAGGCTTGAGGAAAAGTTGCCACTAGCTTTCCGTGGGCGCGGGTAAAGACTGCGCCAATAATGATGGCCTTGCAATCTCGCTACGGAATGAAATGCTATGGTCCGCCAATAATGATGGCCTTGTAATCTTGCCACGGAATGAAACGCTATGGTCGATGAATCCAAGCACAATGACGAACTGGACCATTGATTCGATGCATCACCTAGCCCAGGACGTCACCAAGCGATACCCAATGCCCCACCATCGAACGTTTCACGCAAGCACGTCGCTGGTTCGGAACGGATCACTGTGAGCAAGCTTGAAGGCTCAGCGAATCTGCCCTGCGTATGTCACGATAGAGAGCAATGTTCGTCCACGCGCTGATGGCAAGTGATTGTGCAATCTAAGCTATCGCCATGATAATTGACTGCTGTTCTCGAGATCACCTGTGTTGCCACGTTGGATGCCACTGTTTGTTTCAAGAGAATGGCATAGGTGAAATAGGCGGCTACACGCCGACGCACGTCGATGTCAACTAGAGGGGCATTGAGACAGCTTTTGGCGCGAGGTTTTACTTTTTTTCATCGAAAGCTGTCCCGCAAATTTTAAGCAACTATTTAAGGATTGTTGAAGCATTTACTCTGTGTCATATCAGCAGGTTTCGATTTGTTGGCAGCGACCTTTTGAGTCTGCTGACGGCAGAAAAAAGCCGGCGTCCTGACTGCCTGAGTGCACTTCAACGTTTGCACTTGCGTTGCAAATTGCAAGCACTTGGAACTTGCCATACAAGTTGCAGGTATAATCCCGAGTCAGCGACTGAGCAGTCTCAGCTGCGGTGCTTCTGGCTGCGGAGCTTCAAGCCTTAGCGCACGAAATAGAATGATGGTTTGACGAGGTTTTACAGAGGGACTTGAAGGGATTTCTGGCTGGGAGGATTGAAATATTTGATCAATTAAATATTTGACTTGGCAAGCACTACTTTTGCTCCATCAAGAAGAAAGGCTGTCTGTGGATCTACTGGTTGCAGCTGTCAAGCGGAGCTTCGCAACATGACACGCAAGATTCACACCACCTAGAACGTGTTACCGCATGCGGCGCGTTTACCACTATTGTTGACAATCAACAACCTTCGTAAAATACGAACGATGCAATAACACAACTTTTATCATAGTGCATGGTTAGTAAACGACGTGCTTCTGATTGCGGAATAATTCTTTCCCTGCCTATGTTTTCTCTACCTGTGTGATAAAACACCTTATTTTGTACTATCCATGACAAGTACTCATAAAGTCATAAAGTATTACGGCTTAATAAGAGCCACAGGGGCCCATCTGGGTTAAGCCTATCCAGAAAAGGTATCAGAAGTGTACATACTCTCACCCCAATCAATCCCCCATCCCAAGCTCCTAGGAAGCCATATACCCCAGCCCATCTAGCACCACCCACTTGCTACCGCATAACACCCTCAACAATCACAAGCTCCTCCCATCACACCCATCGTGCCACCATAGACAATCTCATCAGCATCACATCCCGAAGGAAGGTGCCGAATCCACTGCTAGGCACACCCCACACAAATTCATAAAGCGTTCAGACTTAATAAGAGACTCACTTGCTATTGCATAACACACTCAACAATTACAAACTCCTCCCAACTCCCATCTCCTCCCTGTCGATCAACCCTCCCTGGAATACAGAAAAACAAGCCCCCTATTCTTATAATGATTGTCGATGCCGTTTTTAAAGATCTTCAATGTGTTGCTACTGACAATGGTTCCTGGCAGCTGGTTCCAGTGTTCTACTGTCCTGTTGGTGAAGAAAGACTGTCTTAACCTTGTCCTGCTGTGATTAACTTTAATTTTGAATTGATGACCTCTAATTGCATCATTTCTGTTAAACTCAAACATTTCCCTGAGATATCCCTGTTCCTGACCATGAACAAATTTAAAAACCTTGATGAGATCTCCTCTCAGCCTTCTATATCTAAGTGAAAACATATTCAATTTCTTCAATCGTTCCTCATATGCCAGGTTGCCTATACCATTAACCATTTGTGTTGCCCTCTTTTGTACTCTCTCTCTAAAAGCCAACAATCTTTCTCATAACTACGGGACCAAGCTTGGACACAGTATTCCAAATGTGGCCTGACATATGTACAGTAAAGCTTCCTCATGACCTCCTCACTTTTGTATGACACATTCCTCTGTATTTCCCCAAGCATTCTTAGTGCCTTCTTCCTGGCTTCTTTGGTCTGTTCTGATGCCCCAAATTTTGTGTTCAAAATAACACCTAAGTCCTTCTCCTGCTGAGTCACAGATAGTACTTGGCCACCCATCAAGTATGGAGCCTTCATATGCTGCCTACCTACATGCATGACTTTGCACTTATCAAAATTAAACTTCATTTGCCATTTTTCGGACCACTTCACTAGCTCGTCTAAGTCTTTCTGCAGCAAAACCTGCTCATTGTGCCCTGTTATTGCCCTAAAGATCTTCAAATCATCCGCAAATTTCAAAACCTTACCGCTTAGGCCACATTCAATGCTATTCACATATATAATGAACAATAGTGGCCCCAGTACCGACCCCTGGGGGACTCCACTAAGAACATTTTGCCATGATGACTTTGTACCATTTAGCATCACTCTCTGCTGTCTATCTGAAAGCCACAACTCTATCCATTTTAGGATGCTACCTGCAATACCATGGACCTGAAGCTGCATCATTAACCGTGTATGGGGTACCTTGTCAAAGGCCTTACTAAAGTCAAGATATGCTACATCAACCTGATTTCCCTGATCAAATTGTTCTGTAGCAAAATTCAAAAAGTCCAAGAGATTTGTGAGACACGATCGCCCTTTTCTAAACCCATGTTGAGTATCTTGAATCAATCTGTTTCCTTCCAGAAAACTAACTATCCTATCCTTGATAATTGATTCGAGTACCTTGCAGACTATGGATGTGAGGCTTACTGGCCTATAGTTTTCAACTTTCCGTCTTTCTCCTTTCTTGAAAATAGGAACTACATTTGCCCTTTTCCAATATGTTGGAATTTCATTTTGTGAAACTGATCTACAAAACATTATACTAAGTGGAATTGCCACTTCCTTTTCAGCTTCCCGCAATACCCTAGCATAAATTCCATCAGGTCCTGCTGCCTTGTTTGGCTTTATTTTTCTGATATAATTGAAAACAATATCACTATCAATGAAATCAACATCGTGTATCTGATCACCTGTCACTGAACTGTGGTTCACGGTTGGCAGATTAGTCACATCCTCCACTGTAAACACTGATTTAAACTGCTTGCTCAGCTCCTCAACCATCTCACCATCCTCACTCAATATAGTCCCATTTACTTCCAGTGGACCAATTGTGCTTGAAACTTTACTTAGCTTTTAGAAACTAAAGAACTTTTTACTATGATGATTTTACTGCTATGATGACTATTATTCCTATTTCGCGGGCACATGCCTACCTACTTGGGAATGGCGATGTATGCCTATGTATTTGCCATAAAAACATATAGAACATACATGATTGATGGGCATCAGCAATGGATACTTCTTATAACAGGAACAGACTTGCAAAATAGTAAGGAAGCAGCAAAATACTACACTTGTAGTGCATTTAATTCACGATAAATTTCAACCCCTTCGGATTTTGCAGATTTGTTACCTCGAGATGTGAATGAATGTCATCTTAACAAACAACAACAGCAGCGGTGCATTCATAACAAATTCGGTGTGACTACACCGCTTGTGATTTGGGTGAAATTGGCGTTTGATTGTTTCCAAGAGTATTAATGCTCTGATCTTTATAAATTATTGACCGCTAGCCATGGCATCCCATGCTAAAAATACCTAAAAGTGCATGATGATGAATAGGAAATGTAACTGCATGCAAATCAATGTCAGCCAGGGTCAAAATGTGTGTTAAATGTGCAATAAAATGTGTGTTGTGAGAAAATATTTGTTTGGCTGCTAGAGTGGCTTGCGAAAGGTAACTACACGCTCACACAGATGTGCAACTGGAACACGTCCGGCGCAGTTTCGACGTCATAAATTACCGTAGTTTTCGATGCTGGCGTTGTCGCCTTCACCATGTTATTTCTACGTTTGACGCCACGGAATCCTGGGCGAGGCCGACCGACTCGAAGGACAGGCGGGTCAATGGTCAGCCTCTGTGGGGTTGGTGGGAAGTTGACGGACTCTGTGGGTGGGTGCGTGGGCTACTGTCCCCAACATCTCGCCCTCTAACAGGGGAGAGTGAGACACCTGGCCGACACAACTCAAGGGCAGGGCGTTTGGATGCATCTCATGGGCACGGTGGGCCCTTGCTCAGCTTCTTATGGGCGGGTCGAACGCCTGTCCCCTTGCCCACCCTTGCCTCATCTCCCGTGAACGGGCGGAACCCTCCAGCCGTGGATGGACAAAGTTCCTGTTCCCCCTCCCTCCACCTCGTGGACGAATTCCTCGCAGTTCACACAGGCCTGCCTCACCAGTGGCCGGCGGAACGCCTGCTTTCCCATGCTCACGCGCGGAGCGCCTCGTCTCTCCTTGGGCGCCGCGGCCGGCGGAACGCCCGGTCAACACCATGAGGTGCAGCCGCTCCACCAAACGTGCAATCAATGCGAGATGGTGGACGTTAGACGCGAGTCATGCGTCGGAAACGTACTGCCTGCCGCCACGGCGCCGCCTCATTGGAGCGTGCAGTATTAAGATCGCGCTCACAGACGGAAAATGCAATCAGGGGGTAGAGTGAGATGGGGTCTCATTTCGTGCGGACGGAATGTCTACAAGAACGCGATTAGATGCAGAGCTATCGCTCCATTTGGCGTTCGGCGCGGCGAGTGGTTTTCGTTGAATTCACGGTGCCTTGTAGCATTTGCGCTTCGTGGGATGGTCGGGATCATGGGTTTCCTGATCTCACATTCACATTATGACCAGGGACTCATCTGGTATACTAACTGAGGGGGCCGCGGCCCCCACAATCATAGTAGAGGGTTTAAGTTGACTTCTTTCATGCAACGCCTTAGGCGTAATGTTGAATGTCACGCAGCTTGAGAGAAAACGTCCCCTCCCTCTCTTCCCCGCCGTGGTGATACCCATAGATAATCGCCTTCCATGTCTGCAGTTGCTATGCTGCACTTAAAAAAGCAGCTAACACATTAAACACGCTGCAAGCATAATTTTAGAGGCACAAAGAACGGGCGAAAAGTAGGCATGAAAAAGCAATGCATGATGGAAAAAGGTGCGATTAGAAGGAGCGAGTGTTTTCTTTTTTAATTCTTGGATGCATTTATTTTCCTTGAAAATTGTGAGGCGGAAGATTATACTGAGGCATTGTACTACAGCTGATTTGTAACATCACGGACCTAAAGGAGTCCACGCTTTGCAACACAACATAGAGAGAACGCGCAAGTAGAATTAAGGGAAGCTGTGTTTCCAATGTTGTTGATACTGTTGTTAACTAGCACGGAGCTGCTATATTGATCCACCTTTGCCGGGAACGAGCAGAGGCTGAGTGGCCGCCTGCAAGATATGACAAAATAGATAGATACCAAAGCAAATATATAGTTTGCTAGGAGTGTGTGAAACATGAATAAGGCATGAGCGTATATTTCAAACCGGGTTAATATTAAAGCTGCCAACGGCCAGAAAACATCACGAGTCTGATGCACAGCGTTTGTTATGTGCATCTGGCTTGCGAGCGGCAAATTTTAATGGCGTCTTCTTTTAGTGATGTCTAATTTTGACCTTCGTGAGGTATCCCGGTGCCAAACCCAGGACCATATCGCACCGATAATATGTGTCGCACCTTAGACACAAACTGAGGTCAATGATCTGAATGGTTTGAAGTGACCCGTTGGTTTATTAGGTCATGCCAGTATTTTGGAAGCTAAATTCGAAGTCCGGGATCATCTTGTTTGGCGTAATTCGAGTTTGGTTGGATGTAACTTGAGATAATTTGCACGCCTCACGAGCTTATCACGGTTCGTTTGCACACCATGCATTGGGCAGTGTTGCCTGGGGTCGTCTAGCTGACATGGCGCGTGATTCTCTGATATTTGTTTGAGGTAAAGCCTGAGCTGCTCACGCTCCCTCTTTGAAATTTGGATACCGTCCTCCACGTACCGTATGTACATTGTGTCACATTGTGTCAAGCAATTACCTTCTAATCTCTGAAGCCCGGCATTGACCGAGCTCCTCAGCCGCTCACCATTCACAGGGGGAGGGGATATTTCCCCATGCTTATCTCAAGAATGTCTGGACCGATTGTTTAGCTTTAAACTGCAATCGCTGGCGCCGTGCGTGCCGTTCGAGCTCAGAGCACCTAATAAATTGTACTTTAAATGCGTATTCAGGACACTGGCCAAAGGCAAAACCTTAATATTTGATGTATTGGAATATTGAAGTTTCCGACGATGCATTGTATTCCAAAGTCTAGTTCATGGTGTAAATTCATTACATATTGAATGCTGCATAAGAGGTACCAAATGTCAAGGGCACCACACCAAGCCGCAGGTCAAGATCAAGTGCAGTCCAAATGATAGCTGAACTATTCGCCATTGCTTCTCCTATTTGAACCATCTAAACGTGAAGTAGGAGTGCTTCGCCGTACTTACGAGAATCAGACACATGAGCAAGCGCCGTTGTTCATTCACAAACCATGCAAAGTCAAGGTTATATGGATGATCTTGTTGGTGAATAAGCGGATGGATGCACGTGCATGTCATGTTTTACAACGGGAAGCCAATTGGTAGGTGTTATTCACGCGTGCAGGCTGCGACGCGTGCAGCTTTGCATGGTGGTGGCGATAAGGTGAGGGGGATATGAAGGTCAACATCGTATCAGACCAACCTCATCAAAGATGCATAGCTCGGAAACTAGCGGGCTGATTTGAAGGAACAAAACCGCATTCAACAGCTCTGTGAGATGCGATCTTGTAAAACTGCGATGGAAGTAATAATATAATATAATCTAATAATATATATATAATAATAAATATAATATAATAATAATAATATTACATAATAATAATATAAATATAATATAATAATAATATTCCTTGATTGTTGGTTATTCATATATGCACATATCATTGCACATCGTGTAGGTACTGAGCATACAATGCATACACAAAGCAAAGAACAAAAATATGCTGCACAGCTCACATAAGACATCGCGTGTCAGCCACTGACATCCGGTCTGAGTCACTTTCAATAACCGTACACATTAGGACAGCGATGCCATGCCGCTCATAGATGTGACAGAGTTCATATAAAATCATACTTTTGGCTGTCCCGTAACTCTAATTGAAATAATCCCGTAAGCATACCGATTGTAAAAGTGTACCGTAAATGTAACATCTCTACGCCACTAGTTGCCGGCCAAACTTCCGTTTCGAAGGTTCTAGAACCTTCTCGAACCGGAGGTGACGTAAAATGGGCGTCTTAACCATTTTCAACCAATGAGCGTTCGAGGGTCTCGGACGTCGCCAGCGGCCGAGCGACCGGCCGAGAGTCGCTGTTGGACACTCAAGGCGAGCGGATCTGTGTTGGAACGGACCGGCGCCCGCTAACTTCCCACCTAAATTCGGCCTCTAAATTCATAGAAAAGGCAATATCACGGCTTTCCTTCATAGAAGAAAGTTCTGTACTACGTCTGACTGTCTCGTGTGTTTGTACGAGTGCTGCAGTGCAAATACAGGCAGCTAAAAGGACATTGGTGATTTCACAACCGGGGTTATCGAAACGCGAAGTCCTTTAGACTATATCACTAGCCGATAAAGGAACTTTCCTACAAGTGCGTGCCACGAAAACCCGGACTTTCTGCGACTTTCTGCGACTTTCTTTGACTTTCTGCAAGCCCATCTAGATCAACACCAACTGGACCTTCAATCACGCCAATTCAGCTCGGACGGGGAAGAAAACGTCTTCCGCTTCATTTACGTAAGTCCGAGCGAAATCCCTCATCCTTTTAAAAATACCATTTCCGGATTTCAACCACGATTAGAACTGTTTTAAAATTGCATATTTGTGCTGTATAACTACCGTGTTCTGAATACTGTATGTGGGAACTATTGTGTGAACCTCGAGCCGAATTTGAAACATAGAAATCTCCACAAAAGCGAGCAAATAATTTTGGAAAATATATAGAGTAACTTAACGTAAATAATTATGACTGAGATTTCTTCTGATAAATTGGCGGAGTGTTTTAACAAAATTCGCTTAGAGATGCGAGCACAAGGTATGACGCAAAACATCAAACCCTTTTCTGGAGATGGACACAACAGATTAATTGAATGAATCCGCCAACTTGAACGAATTAACTTCAGCATGGATGACGAACAGATGCAGATAATTTGCATCAAAACGCTCACGGGACCAGCAGCCGAATTTATGCAGCGCGTATTCACGGAACAACCACAGATGACCTGGGCTCAAATAAAACAAGTCATGCGGAAAAGATATTCGGACCTCTCTAACAATAAATGCGCACAGGAAGGGTTACGAAAAATGCGCCAGATTCGCAATGAGCTTGTGCAAAATTTCGGGGAGAAACTGATCGCTCTGGGACGCGAAGCTTACTCAGATGTCGGAAATCCCACGACTCAGCAAATACTCATTGATATTTTTAACAAAGGAGTCCAAAGTAGCTCATTAGCAAATAAGCTATACAGACAAAACTTCCGAACCCTGGAGGAAGCCATCCAGTTTGCAGTGAAGGAACAGAAGGTAGACAGAGTCATTGAGGTTTGCAGAGGCGTGCAAAGGCAGGAGCTAATGGAAGTCGACTCTAATCAGCCAGACACAGGAGAGGACAAGGTAGAGAAATTGGAAAAACTCGTAATGGAAATAGGCCAATCAGTGGAAAAATTAGCAGCGTCAAAGCTAGAAACCGAGAAGCCACCCAGGGAGAACCAACCTCAGCCTGGACCACGGGTATTTCACCCATCATACCCACGTTACCGCCGTCCGCCACAAAACTACCCCTCAGGACCGCACTATGGACCACCTCAGTCAGGACCGCCCTATGGACCACCGCAGCCACGACCTCCGATGGGCCCCAGAGTATGGAGAGCACCACCCAACACCGCCCAGCACCCAGCTTACCGCTGGACTCCAGATGGTAGACCCATCTGTATCAAGTGTGCCAATATTGGTCACATTGGAAGACGATGCCGCTCTCAGCCTATTAGACAGTCGGAAAACTAACGAGCTCTGTCGCGACTGACCACCGTGATGGAGCTGAGCAGATTCAGACAGAGAAAATAACGAGAACACAGAGGAAGAATATCAGGAAAAAGCCAAACCCCGAAAAACGTAAACAAAGGTTGGCACGCGTCCAACAAGTTCACATCAAGGCAAACACGCCCATGGCTTGGCTTCATATAAGCAACCAAAGAGCATATACGCTCGTAGACACTGGAGCTGACATATCGTTGATTTCAAAAAAATTATTTGATAAAATCGCGGAGAAAAATATTCAAAATTTCTCACAGGACCGACGAGATTGCATACCACTGATATCCGCCAGTAGCCACCGCCCGAAAAACATTGGAGTCGGAACCTTCATGGTAGAGATGAGCAAATTCCGAAAACCGTTCGAATTTCAAATTGTGGAGGACCTAAAACAGGAGTGCATGTTGGGAAATGATTTTTTGACGAAGTTTGGAGCGAAGTTAGATTTTGAGAAGAAAGCCCCCTGCATCGAAGGAAACATGATTCCTCTCAGACCACAAAAACAGAACAGTGAACAGAGGAGCTCACTCGTCCGAGTCAAGGAAAGAATTCACATCCCCGCCAACACTGTCGTGGAATGCCCAGCATTTATTAACCGTGTCCAACTAGTAGATCAAAATTGTCATGTACACTCGCTGGATAATATGCCGCTGATCTCTGAGGAACCCGACTTGTTCATAACAGAAGTTATAGCGAAACCTGACCAACACAAACGCGTACCAGTGTGAATTGTCAATACTACAACACGCGATTTCTCCTTGCACCCAGAGCAAGTGATTGCATTCGCTGAGACAATAGACGATTCTGACTTAGAAAACCTGATTGATATGACACAGGACATTGAACTGACACCGCCAACCGCTCCCTCTGATCCGCCTGATCAAGCCAAGCTGGCTCACCTGACTGGTGCTGACAAAGACAGACTAGAACAGCTGTTACGTGCTAACACTGACTTATTTGCCGAGATCGACGCAGATCTTGGAACGACTGATGTCATCAAAATGGACATTGACACTGGAGACAACCCGGCGATTCGACAAGCACCTTACAAAACGCCATTCTCTCAGCGAAAATACGTAGAAGAACAAATTAAAGTGATGCTAGACGCCGGTATCATTGAGGACTCAGACAGTCCCTGGGCCGCCCCGATAGTGATTGGTCGCAAAAAGGATGGAAGCAACAGGTTCGCGATTGACTTCAGAAAACTACACAAGGTGACGAAGAAAAATAGCTACCCACTCCCGCTAATTGAGGACATTCTTGCCTCTCTGGGAGGTGCGAACTTCTTTTCGTCCTTGGACCTGAAAGCTGGTTATTGGCAAATCCCGATGTCCGAGGAGGGTATTCCCAAAACTGCATTATTGATGCAGTTTTGCAAAATTTGCAGAATTGATGAACAAAGTACTGTCTGGTATTCAAAATCAGTTTGCAACAGCCTACATCGATGACATAATAGTATACTCCAAAACGTTTGACGAACATTTGGCCCATCTTGAAGAAGTTTTCCGCCGACTGCGAAAAGCGAAATTGAAACTAAAACTGTCGAAATGTGACTTCTTGAAAGAAAGAGTACAGTACTTGGGACACCTAGTGTTAGCCTCTGACATCAAGCCAAACCCCGAGAAAGTTGAAGCGATGCAACACATGGCCGCCCCGACCAATGTCAAGGGAGTCCGCTCATTCATCGGTATGTGTTTATTACTACCGTCGCTTCATTCCCAACTTCAGCAAAATCTCAACGCCAATTATAAACCTCACCAAGAAACATGCAAGATTTGAATGGACAGACGAGTGTGAACATGTTTTCGAAACCCTGAAACGAAAATTAGCTTCCGCACCAGTGCTGGTATATCCCGACATCACGAAAGAGTACAAATTATACACGGATGCCTCCCAGGAAGCAGTTGGAGCCGTGTTAGTACAGGAACACGGAGAAGGTGAAAGAGTGGTACAGTACCTGTCGAAACAATTGAAAGAGACGCAACGCAAATTGCCCGTTGTACAGAAGGAGGCTTATGCGTGCGTGTGGGCTGTGCAAAAATTACGCCAATATTTGCTTGGATCGAAATTCGCCATTCTGACCGATCACCGTCCACTTATTTTTTTGAACCTGTCAGAAATGAAAAATCCAATGTTGCAGAGATAGGCTATCATGCTTTCAGAGCACGACTGCGAAATCATTTATATTAAAGGAAGCAAAAATATTGTCGCAGACCACCTCAGTAGAATGCACAAAACTGACCAAGACGTGAACATCATAGATTCAGGCCATGTTCCAATGGGTGATCTCCGTCACACCGAATTCGGCAAACCAGAGGAAGACCTGAGCAGAGAGGAAAAATTTAAGGAAGTACTAGTGAAATGGGAGGATATAGCGAAACTGCAAAGTGCAGATGAGGAAATAGCAAATATTCGAAAAATCATGAATGACAAAAAAAATACACAGATTATCGGGATATCGTTTTGCATTACATGGAATTGGACAAACTGATCTACAAAATTAGCGACGGACCTCGCTGTGGACCATTTCCAGGCTTACAACTATGCGTGCCAAAATCCCTGAGACAGGAAGTATTGAAGGAGATGCACGAAGGTTTCTTTGCAGGACACATGGGACTCACCAAAACATACGAAAAGCTTAAATTCAGATATTATTCGAACGGAATGTGGAGAGACACAGTGGCCTACCTCAAAGTTTGCGTGCCTTGCACAAGATGCAAAGCCAAAGCAGCCCCAGCTCCGATGCAAGAGATGCCAGTACCTCACTATCCCTTTGAAATGATTGCGATTGACACGTGTGGACCATACTCAGAAACGCAACAAGGTAACCGTTACGTGATCACAATCATCGACTTGTTTTCTTCTTGGCCGGACAGTTTTTGCACTAAGCGAAAGGATGCCCATACTGTCGCGAAAATCCTTATGGAAGAAATCATCCCACGCCACTCATGTCCACGCGTGATACTTTCGGACTTAGGAACAGAATTTAGAAATGCCGTTGTAGACGAGCTGGAAACCTGTGAATATTCGCCATATCACCACCAGTGCATATCGGCCACAAAGTAACGGACGCTGCGAACGCTACCATAGGTGCCAAAACGACATATTGGCAAAAACAATCAACAAAAATCAAGATGATTGGGACACAAAGATTCCCGGTACTCTTGCCGCCTATCGGACCGCTAACATTGGAAGCTCTGGAACGATCTCGCCGTTCTTCGCACTGTACGGCAGAGACCCCGTTCTCCCCCTGGACAATTTGCTCCAGCCTAAAATGAAATATTACGGAGAAGACTATGTCCCAAAAATGCTGTCTAATTTACATGAAGCGTACAGCCATGTAAAGACACACATTGTGGAGAGCCATGAACGGAACCGTGAGTACGCAGCCCGCAAAGCCAAGCCGAGAAATTTCAAAATTGGAGACCCCGTGTATTATTATGACACAACGGTACAACCTGGCAAGTCGTCAAAATTCTCATTGCCGTGGAAACCATACTTTCGGATTGGCAAGCAGACGAGCCCAGTTAATTATGTGATTCGAAATCAGACCTCCGGTAAGACCCGGTTGGTGCATGCCCAGAAGCTACGGCTAGCCGACCCGAACACAGCATGGGAAACCACGGCGGGAAGCATGGGAAACCAGCAAAGGACCAAGACGAACCGGTGAACCAGAAGTATTTAGAGAAAACTTCAAAGGTAGATGGTGCTGTCCCTGAACGAGTGCAGCCTTTTAGGTCAGCCAAACGGGCCGAGGCCGGCTCTGACTACAGTCCCTGTGAGGATTGGCCCATGGACGCATGCAGCCCACAGAGAACAAAGGATGATGAAACCGCTGAGTTGACAGAGCCCGTGCCTGGCTCGGTGCACCCACCGCCGGTCGAGTCTGACCTGCCAGAGAGATCACCTCTCACCCCGTCAGCAGATGTAGCAGAGCCCCCACCGGTATCGAGTGATACTGAGACAGACATTCCTCTGTCTGAACCAGTCCAGAAAAACAAAGGGCCGTTGCCGTCGACTAGTGAGTCAGACGACGACGCCCCATTTTCGGAACCAGCGGAACGAAACAAAAGACCACTTCCCTCTTCGAGCGATTCAGAAGACAATTTACCCCTTTCAGAATTAGCAGAGCGCTTAAAACGACCCTTACCCGTGTCCAGTGATTCAGACCCTGAAACTTCACAATCGCAATTGGCGAAACGTTCAAAACCTCCAATCAGCGAATCGGAAGATGAAATTTCGCTTTCAAAATTAGCAAAACGCTTGCAGGACTCGACTGAGAGCCTAGTGAGGCCAGTCCCTGAAAAAAACACTTTTGGTGGTATCATCTGACGAGGATCGTCCTCCATGCAAACTTCAAATTCACGATGACTCCGCTACTTCCACTGATTACGAAGCTGATGTCGACCGAGTCGACGTCACGCCTAATAAAGCTAACGCCTTTGCAAGCTTTGTGGAGATGCAAAATGATTCAATGATGAAGCAGTTAAAATTACAAATGATGATGTTTTAATCGATGCTTACGTAACGGCTCTAGTAGATATGTCGTCGAAGTGTACCAGTGAGTCGCTTCATGTGAACATGCAACTGTATTGTTGACGCAGTGGCGCCACAAACGGTGACTGAGTAACGCCACCTACCGGCCTGATTGCCGATGTGATGGACGTGGTGCGTGCAGCACCTTGTGATGGAACCCATATGGGCGTAATGATGTTGATGTGATGTTGTGACGTCACCTATCCTGATGTCTAGTGTGACACAGGTCTTTGATTTTACAGAATGTCGGTGGTCGAAATCATTCCCCTCCTATTATTCCTTATACTCAAAACTACCTACGGAACTCTGTTCTTGCCTCGTGGGTACCCATGTACTCAACCCATGAGATCTGGAAAGTGCACATGCCTCTGCGTGTGTATGATGTGCCTACAACGCTGAGCGACCTGAACCACACGCTACATGTGTTCCAAAAACGTATAGGATTATACCTCACTGACCATCCGCAATTTCCGTACTCCGACAACGTGAAATCCCAGCTGACCGAAAGCTTGAAAACACTTAGGACAAATTTATAAAATACGCTCCTGGCAGCCAACTCAATCAACCTGACCCATCATAGACAGAAGCGATCCGTCCTGCCCTTCGTTGGAAATGCCTTGTCCTTTCTGTTCGGTACAGCTACCGACGCCGACCTTGAAGTCCTCAACCGACTTGATACCATAGAAAACGATAAAGACAACATAGTTCACATTCTCGGAGAAAATGTATCGATCATGAACCATACCAGCGCGGAAGTACAAACGAATCGCGAGGCGATCAACCAGCTCAGTCGTTTGGTGAACAATCTGGCCCGATTGTGCGATTATGAGGCATTATGTCGTCACCAGTCAGGTCTCAATTATGGAACGTACCAAACTGCAATATCTTGAAATCTACATTTCACTTCAAACCCAAATCACCAAGGTGACTGAAAACGCTAGAGCCATCATTCAGCAAGCTAGCAATCAATTTTTGGAATTGCAGACGCAACTCAGCCTTTTGATTCATGGTATCCTGTCCCAATCACTGGTAAAACCAGCTCAACTGTTCAAAGTACTTTCGAGCATCAGCAATGCCCTACCAAACGGCAAAGCTTTGCCCTACCGGACCAATGAACTCGAGGAGTATTACCGGATCATTCATACCTCCTTGACAGTCGTGAACTCCACATCCTACATGACGCTACCCATCCCCATCATCAACATTCCGGACCGCTTCAACGTGTTTGAAATCTTCAACACGAAACTGCCTGACCGAAATTCGTCTTTGGAAACGAAATTTGAAACAGGAAACGTGAAGTTCTTTGCCATCAGCCAGGACAACACCCGCTTCATGGAGATATCTGAAGATATCCGCATATGCCTGCAGCAAAAGTTGCCTTTTTGTCATTTCCATCGCGCCGAACAATTCACAGCGACGACCGCGTCCTGTGTGAAATCACTGTATCTGCGTGAGATCGACGAAATTAACACACAGTGCAAAACACGAGTGTCCCTCAAAAGTACCCCGACCGCTTTGGAAGTAGAACGAAACCTTTGGCTGATCACTTCGGGATCAGCGGTAAACATTCAAATGGTTTGTGCTAATGGCACTTCCGAATTCACCGCAACCACCCCTGCACAGTTGGTGCACCTGAGCAATGGATGTTCAATCCTTTCCAAGTATTTTCGAATCCCAACGGCCAGCTCCAAATCATCCCTTCTGGATGTCAACCATGTGAACTTCCTGCGCTCACAGCTTGCCCAGCTAGTCGAGCTGACCGAGCAGACAATCCGAACCCAGCTGCCTAGCTTAGACAGCAACTCCGACACAGCAGGCCTGTCGATGTTACCTGACCTCGACATCCCAATCTCCCACCTCAGCTATCAACTGCAGACCACACGTGACATCCGCTATCATGCAGTGTTAGGACATTCAGCCTTGGTCACCCCAGTGGTATTGATGTTCGTAGCCACAACAGGTGTTATCATGTACTGTCTGATGCGCCGCAAACAGAGTTCTGTTCCCGTCAACCCAACACCACAACCTTCCACCCTTCAACCCCTCCCGCTCGGTGAAGACATCATCATCATCCGTCCTGGACCTGGACCTGAGCCAGCATCAGCACGACTTGACACTCGGGCGTGACGAGTCCGTCACGCCAGTTCCCGCAGGACCGTCGATCGGACACGCCTCACGCCGACACCGCAGCTGACAGCACGGACCTGAGCTGACGACCGGACGTGAGGAGACAATCACACCGGCTGCCACAGGACACCGACAAGTGGACCACCTGCGGCCACCTCCCGCAGAGGCACACAGGATGTGTCTGCAACACGACCCACCAGCGGCCGTTATACACGGCCAGTTCGACGACTGGGCCGTTGGCTCGGCGCCAGTGAGCGCCGCCGACAGGCCGAGGAGCGGGCCGCTGCAACCTGAGCGCCCCGCTGCGGATGCGAGCGTCGCCGTTGCGGGCGCTGATCAGCGCCTCCACGGAGCGGGCGCTGACGAGCGCCACCACGGAGCGGTGCTGACGAGCACCGTCCACGAGTACCGCCACTGCCGGTGCAGTGGGCGGTCATATGAGTGACTCAGCCGAGCTAGCGCGTGGTAGACCGGAAGCTACCACGGTGATATGGATGAATCACCGTCCGCTCTCGCAGCTGGACATGATTGAACGCGACATAATCTTCCATAAGTGTATGGAGAGACGTCGCAGTTGGCAGGGTTGTGTCCCTGACCAGTGACTCAGAGTGACGAGTGACATGCGGTAACTACCGCATGGCCGTCCAGCGAACGCGGCATCCAGTATGCAGCATGGCAAGGTCGGCCATGCTCAGCTACTTTCCCTTCCCGAACCGGACTGAACATTCGACAGTGCGCGCGCGACAGTGATCGCCAAAATGTTTACGGAAAATTGTATTTGTGTTTAGCTTTTAGGAACATTGTTTATTTACTACCATGGATCAGAGAATGGGTAACCCTTACAAACCTCCTAGACTAACCCACGTAGAACTGTATGTCATCTGACATGTATTACATTTTTGTCGTCTCGTAATTGTCTGTTGATTCGTATGTGATTGTAGAAGGCCGTGATATGTCTGAGTGGAAGCTCAGGATCAATCTGGGAAATGATCCGACCTTTCGGACCTCTCGCTGTGGTGTAAGAGAGTTAGTTTTTGAGCGTCTTGATCCCATAAATTCAGCCCCAACCCACTTCGTTCATGGCGCGACAAGTCCCGGCTCCGGGACTGGCGTCGGCCTGTCTGCTGTCTACGTCAGCAGCCACCGCCCGAAAGGAGACGTACATTGGACATTGTACCTTCCCCTCCCTCCTTCCGGCTGACAAGCCATAGCACGTCGCTCGATACGGGCAGCGAAGCGAATGTCATGGAGAGACTATGTAACAACAATAAACCGATCTACCCCCACGAATCAGATATGGTCCCGTATAAAACGCATAGCCGGCCACTACAACTCTGTCCCTCTTTCCGTACTACGCGTGGCTGGTATAGATGTGATTCACCCCTCCGAGGTTGCTACTGAAATAGTCGGGGCACTAGCAGCGCGGAGTGGAGACGCAAACTATGATGCTGAATTTCTTTACAGAAAAGCTTAAGTAGAAATTAAACAAATTGACTTCTCGACATCTCATAGCCTACCCTATAACCAATTATTTACTATTAGCGAACTACGTTCAGCGATTAGAGGCCTTAACAGCGTTCCTGAGGGGCCTGACAACATACATAATGACATGTTAAAACATCTGCCCTCAGGAGCACATGCAACACTCTTAGCAACATTTAACAGGGTCTGGGAAGAGGGTTGCTTCCCGGCTTCCTGGCGAGAAGCCATAGTCATTCCAATAGTGAAACCGGGGAAAAGCGGTTTGGAGCCACTTCATTACCGGCCTATCGCCCTTACCTCTTGTTTGTGCAAGCTTCTAGAGAGGATGATAAATGTGCGACTGATGTGGGTTTTAGAATCACAGAACCATCTTACTAACGCTCAGTGTGGTCTTAGGAAAAGCCGTGGTACAACAGACCACCTTTTAACACTCGACACCGCTGTTCGTGTCGCATTTGAGCGCAAGAGACATGTAGGAACTATCTTCTTTGACATTGCAGGAGCTTACGACACGGCCTGGCGACATGGGATCTTATTGAAAGCTCGAAGGTATGGGATTCGCGGAAATTTGGGTGTTTTTCTCCATAATTTTTTGAAGGAGCGATTTTTCCGCATCCGAGTGGGCCATGAGCTGTCTGAGCGCTTTCGCCAAGTCAACGGAGTCCCACAGGGTAGTGTTCTAAGCGTCGCTTTGTTTGCCATGCTCATAAACGACATTGGTGATACACTACCGCAAAATATCGGCCGATCGCTGTTTGTCGATGACTTTGCCATCTGGTTCTCTGGCTCCAATACATCGTCGTTGACACGATAGCTCCAACTCGCGGTAAACAAGCTCCAGAGATGGAGTGGTAGAAATGGATTGCGCTTTTCCACAGACAAGACAGCCGGAATTCACTTTTGTCGCCGACGATGTACTCAGGAGCTAGCAATAGACATATATGGCAAGCGCATCCCAACTCGAGGAACCGTAAGATTTCTTGGAATGCAGCTCGATAGTCGGTTGACCTATAAACAACATTTTAAGACACTTAGGGAGAACTGCTTTAAATCGCTCAACCTGCTCAAGTGTATTTCTCGAACCTCATACGGTGCAGATCGTAAAACCCTCATGATGCTGTACCGGTCCTTGATCCGATCCAAGCTGGATTATGCATGCTATGTGTACGACAGCGCCTGCACTACCAATAAGCGTGTCCTTGACACTGTACACCATGCTGCATGACGCATCATTACCGGAGCTTTCCGAACCTCACCAATCGTTAGCTTGCTGGCAGAAGCCAACGAACCACCACTGGCACTAAGACAGGAAATGCTTGGCATGCGGTACGCCTGCAAGTTGCGTCAGTTTCCCACCCATCCCACGTACCCAGCGGTGTTCTCGCGACACATGTTGACACAGTTCCGCAGTAGGCAACGTGGGACGGCCTGTATTATGTTGGTGTATGAATGTTTGTTGCGCATGTGTTCCCACTATTGACCACAAATCTATCCTTTCTTTGTAAATATCTGTGTTATACCCAGACTGTCCATAATAGCCACTATACGTGGAGGGCATGTATTGTGAAATAAATAAATAAATAAATGTGTACGTATCCGTAAGCTCCTTCAGGAGAGCAGAACGAGAGTATCTCGAGTGGCGTGCGTGGAGCAGCCATCGATACCCCCGTGGAATCTGGTGTCTCCTGCAGTTGACCTGACACTCGCAGCGATGCCTAAGGGCAATGTTTCCCCTGAGCTACTTCGGATGAAAACTTTGGAGCATCTGGAAACGTTTGGAGGATACACACGCATTTTCACAGATGGGTCGAAGGGTGATCTTGGAGTAGGATCTGCGTTTGTGTGCGGTTCCTCTGTCAGATGTTTTACTTTACCTAGATATGCCTCGGTGTACAGTTCAGAGCTCGTTGCAATCATCAAAGCGCTTTCCTACGTCGAGATATCGCGGGATGTTGATTATGTCATCTTATCTGATTCCCTCAGTAGCCTTTTGGCACTGACTGGATTCTACCCATCTGACCCATTACTCCTTGATATTCTGACTCGTTTGACTGCCATACATCAGGATGAGAAGACTGTTCACTTGTGCTGGATCCCCAGCCATGTGGGTGTTTTGGGAAATGAACGCGCCGATTCTGCAGCGAAATGGGCTGCCCGGAGACCGCAAACACGTGCTTTTCCACTGCCAGCCAGAGACCATCTCCCCGGAATATCATCATATATTAACACCAAATGGCAGACGACCTGGAGCGTACAGACCAACAATAAGTTGCACGCGATAAAGCCACACATTGGAGACTGGCCATCGTGCTTTCGCAGATCCAGAAGTGATGAGGTGACGCTGTGCAGACTGCGTCTCGGCCACACACATGCTACCAGACTTGTGCTCGACTCGAGTTGAATCGAGAATCGACTCATGAATCAATCGTTTATGGATGAGTCGTGAGTTGAATCGATTCTTTTCCCAAAAAACATATCTTGAGTCGCGAGTTGAATCACATCTTTCTCTTTTTTAAATGAGTTGAATCACGAGTCAATCATTTGAATCACAATGAGTCATTTGAGTCTTGCGACTCAAATGCAAGTTATGAACAAATGATATAAAGCATGTATCTTTGTAAATAGTATGCCATGACAAGGTAGGGAGTAAAAACACAGTATAATTATTAATGCTTAGCATTACAATTGTCAACTTATCGGCTGCCAGTGAGTAAGAATGAGGTGTACTTAAGCTATTTACCAAAAATGGGTAACAATAACTACAAAAAAAAGTATTAATGCTAAGCTTGGTATTCACAATCAGTATCATGCATGAGTCAATTATAGTGCCAGAAACACAACACAGAAATTGGATGTGATTGTGAAAAATAATAGAGAACTGAAACGACCATGCACTTTTTTTTGGAACAGCCATTTGCACTGAATAAATTGCGTCAGTTTGTGTGACAAATAACAAACCCATGTTACCTTTACAAGAAGGTAGATCAAAATTTTCCTTCAAGGCCGCATGACGTCATTCGAAGTAAAAAAAAAATATGGTAGAAATTTGGTTGCATAATTTTATCAAATCATACGCAATGGTCACTTTAATTTGCTTCCTAGCAAATATATTTGTATTCCGCTCATCAGGTGAGTTATAATCTTTTCCCATTCTTTCCAGTGAGCATTTGTTCCAACACATTGTATTCTCATGCATAGACAAGGTCGGATTTGTGCATTGTAATCCGGCATTTGGAGAGGAATATTTTATAGTCATCCAGTATGGAGAATATTTTTATTCAAACTTTATGCATGGTAACTCAACTTGCACCCATTTCAGTGAATTTTGAGCACTTTTCCTGGATCACAGCAGTTTGTTGTCAAAAGTTAATAACTTAGGAACTTCAACTTCCAGATTAAAAAACAACAAATAATTTTCTGGAAAGGATAATGTTCAGGATCCCCAAAATCTAGGATCAGCCTATTTTTCCAAACATTTACCTACCTACCTACATTGACATACAGCAGTTGTTGAAAACAGTTTTTCCAGGCCAGCTAGACCCAGGGCATGATACATTCTTCCTTGGTGAATCTTGCATGGATTGTTGATGATACATGCATAATTGAACATTTATGTACAACACCATTGTGATCTAGGAATGCCCTCCTGAAACTTGCAACTCAACTGAAACTCTCCTGCCAATGGGGGGAAGAAGCTATGGAGCACTTAGCGCCCCCTTGACTGTCATTTCTTTCGCTCTTGAACGAGGGTGACAACTTGAACATGTAAAATGGATGGTAGAGGGAGCCTACCAATATCAGGAACAAGCCCTTTATTTTGGAGGCACTTGATGGTGAGCCTGCCGGAAATGGCACATTGTTGGGCAGGACGATTATTACTGGGTCATTTAGGATACCATTTGATGAAGCTAAAGAATAGGTCTTTCAATTAGAATACGTCAAAGTACCCTATATTGCCATAAAATATGCAAGATAGCGTAGAGAAAGTCGGTAAAACTGGGTGTAAACCAATGGTGAAGGGAAATCTTCAAGCCTGCTACCAAACAAACTTCGTGGGGGCAACAGACCAACGCAATCATATTCTGTGCAGATACCTATTGCAGTGCAGAACCTGGGTGCCATGTTGCAGTTAGGTGGTGATGCGTGTCAGGTATATGATTTAGGTTGCGTGTGCATCATGCTGATGTGGATTGAGGTATTATGCACTCATTACTTTGCATATGCATTGACAACCATTCATCTCGTTAATCTGTTTGAGTCAATTACTTTATGCACATGCATGTTCATTTATATGTATATCTATCCTATATATCAACCATTACAGTGCATGACGAATGATAAATAATGTGAGGTGAAAACAAAGTTATAGCAAAAATAATATATCCAACAGATGTTTCGATGTTGGAGCATCTTTGTTAGTGTGAATAAATACTGATTCCCTTCTTTAATTAGACAGATGAAGATGAATTGACATCAAACTGTCTGTCAAATAAATAATTTTTGCTATAACTTTGTTTTCACCTCATTATATATATATATATATATATATATATATATATATATATATATATATACATATATATAAATATATATATATATATATTATATTTATATATATATATATATATATATATATATATATATATATATATATATATATATATATATATATATATATATATATATTATATTTTATATATATATATATATATATATATATATATATATATATATATATATATATATTATATGTATATGTATATATATATATATATATATATATATATATATATATATATATATATATATATATATATATATATATAAATAGTGTGTGAGCAGTGCACACAAAATCATACGGCTTATGAGTGATACCATTGAGTCGGATCTGAATCCCCCCGACGAGGCACCACCTTTTCGTGGTGGGGGGGATTGAGTGTCCTAAGGACCCGGATTCCCAGTACATCGGTGAGCCGGCGAGGGGCCAGGCAAGGAGTGCCTCACTCGTCCTTCCATCCATACGCTCCCATTCCAATGCCCATCTCATCTCAACATCCATGTCCTTCACCTGGCCCTGCAACACCAACTCTCCCTATCATAAGCAGGTAGGACATCTTCCCCGGTCCTACCCACCAGCTCAGTTTTATCGGGGTAGCCGCGCCCCCTCGGCCCGCCCCCCGGGGTTGACGGAGTCCTGGAGGCTGAGGTCCCCCGTCGCACGGAGCTAGCTGTGGCGGGGGACCAACACTCCTCTTTGGTCCTAATATCCCGGAGGGGCGGGCGGGCCCGTAGGGCCCCATACGGGTCAAGTGGCCGGTCGCCTCGGGCCGGGGACATGGGAATCTTCCCAGTGTCCACCGGCCCGGCCGGCTGGGGTCAAGTGGTGGGCGGCGCTGGATCCCGGTCGGGGTGGTGAGTCTCTCTCTCCCGGCCGGGCGAAGGCGCCGCCTGCCCCGTATAGCTCCTCGGGCGCCTGGCGTCCTCCCGTCCGCGGGGCCCAGGCGTCCCCCCCCCCGTTGGGCCCCTGTGTGGTGGGGCGCCCGGGGAGCAGAACACAATCACACTACATGGCATTCTCTAACCAAAAAAAACCTCCTGGTCCCTCTAGTAGGGGCCAGACAAGCCGACCCATGGGAGGGATTCGGCCCTCGAACAATCACTCGAACAGCGGTGGTGTAGACCCCCATCTTCCCCGGATTCTGGTGTTTAAAACCCTACAGGGATCACGACAGCTGACGAGCTTGTCGCCTTTCCAACGGCGGGATGGCTCTGACCGATTTGGTACCATTTTCAGATGCGAAAGGTTGAGAGACGGTGCACTTGAGGTGGAGTTTGGAAGCGGAGAAGAGGCGAAAAAGGCACTAGCGACTACAGAGTTCGTGTGCACTATCAAGAACAGTGTAGGGAGGCGCGAATTAGCTATACCCATGTCGGTGCTACCACACCAAACCAAAAATTATGTGAAAGGTATCATTAATTGTTACGACCTTCAGGATGTCAGCGATGACGACATTGTGGATGGTCTGAAGGAATACGGGGTTACGGATGCCAAACGCATCCGTGTGCGGAAGGGCACCAACATGATTTCAACTAATAACATCATTCTGACTCTTAATCGTTCTGATGTGCCATCTGATATTTGTGTGGGGTATGCAAAGGTGAAAGTTCGTCTTTTTATTCCAAATCCCATGAGGTGCTATCGATGCCAAAGGTTTGGTCACACCAGACAACACTGCAGGAATCGCCCAGTTTGCGGCAGATGCTCATCACCCGACCATGAGAGTGAACAGTGCAGTGCCGACAGGCCATGGTGCACCAACTGTGGCCGCGATCAGAAGCCACACACGACTTACGACCGTTTATGTCCTACGTACCTTAAGGAGAATGAGATAGTATCTATCAAAGTCACACAAAACCTCACCTTCCGAGAAGCCAGAGATAAATATAACATGACCCATCCAAAGGTTTCGTACGCGGCTGCCGCCAAACTTGGTATAAACACACGACATGCTCCGCCACAGTTGCAGAGAGGTGGAACCGCAGACCTCATCACACTCCTCCAGTCGTTTGGTGTGGCCTGTGGACCACTCACGATCACAGGATCCCCGCCTTCGAATGGAACGGCCACTGAGTCCCCTTCGGTGGGCAGTGACGTTCTCACCCCAGCCCCTAGCAGAGACGAAGAACATGGCCAGATATTCTCAGCACATGACGTCATGCCTTCGGAAACCGATGGGCCGAGCAGGGAAGGCGAGTCGGATGCACCGCCTGATGTGTTGGCCAAAGATAGGGGAAGTGGAGAGTGGACACTAGTCGAACACAGGAGTAAGCCGTCGCCAAAATCCTCGGCCGACACTTCCACTAAAACCACCTCCGCCCTCTCATCTCCAAACTCCACTTCCACACCCTCCTCAGCACCATCCTATGGACCCAAATCCTTGCCATCTACCTCCATACTCCCCACCACCACTACATCCTACCCGACTTCATCATCTCAGTCCACCACCCGCTCTGGGCCCCAGACATCCAGACAACCCCTGGCGGCTACACCAATGGCCCCACCACCACCTGGGGTTCAGGTACAGCCTGGAACACCTGACCTGGGAGCCCAGGGACGTACAGCCCGACGAGAGTCCGTGACCTCGAACCCGGAGCCCGGGAGCCAACGCCCTATGGTGACTCATCCGCCTTCGCCTGTGATGGGACCTCCGGAAGTCCCCCCGCGTCGAGCCGGACACACACCGATATCTCCCCCGACCCCGAGCCGCGTTGCGAAGCGCGCCCCGCCCGGGGCCGTGTCACCAACCGAATTTGGAATTTCAAGGTCGCGCCCGCGACGTCAAACCTCTCCGGTTGCAAAACCGGTAACTGAGCGACATTAGTTGACATCTGGTGTCTTAGCTATTTTTAGCAAGACGTATTTCATCCAATTTTAAATTCCAACTGTAATGCCTCCCTCACATGGCATTTTACAATGGAACTGCAGAGGTTTGAGAACCAGCTTCCACGACCTCCAAACCATTTTACACACCCGAGTACCATTAGTAGTATGTCTCCAAGAGACTAAGCTGTCACCAGGTGCACACTTTCAAATAAAAAAACTACACAGTGTTGCGTAGGGATATTACTCCTCGCACGGTGGCCCATGGCGGTGTGCTCATTGCTGTGCACAATTCGGTAGCATTCACACATGTACCTCTCTCCTCAAATATTCAAGGTGTCGCTGCTCGTGTGAAAATAGACCACCGTGCTATTACCATATGCAGCCTATACCTTCCGCCGGGCGGACCGTTTCCACTTGCAAATCTATCCGAAACTATGGCTCAGCTCACCCCACCGATGATTGTGTGTGGCAATTTTAATGCTCACCACTCTCTTTGGGGCTTAACCATGATTACAAGCCGTGGGCGTGCAATGGAGCGTTTTATAAGCGATTTTCCCCTCTGCATTCTTAACACGGGAACACCAACAGATTTCACATTACCAACTGGGCAAACCTCCGTACTGGACCTCACCCTCTGTAGTCCAGAAATTGCTCCTTTACTAGAATGGTCTGTAGACGATGACCCACACAACAGCGACCATTTCCCCGTTTACTCACATTTCGTTGGTCGTGTTATGGTTGGTCGACGACCTTCAAAGTGGCTATTCCACCGAGCCGACTGGGAGGCCTTCCAGTCGAACCTCGAAAGCACACTCCACGACCTTCAGATGAATCGGCCATCTCCATCGATACTTTCACTACGGTGACTCTGCAGAGTGCTCAGCGGCACATTCCACGTTCATCGGGAACGTCGATTCAAGTACCAGTCCCATGGTGGTCCGAGAAGTGCCGAGAGGCAATCCGTGCTAGGAAGAGGGCATTTCGTACGTTTAATAATAATAGTTGCACATATAATTTAATAGCTTTTCGCAAAGCCCGAGCGCTCGCTAGACGAACTATCGCCGAGGCGAAACGAGACTCATGGAAGGCGTACGTCAACACGTTAAATCGCTCCACATCTTTGTCAACTGTATGGTCTCGAATTAAGCGTTTCTCTGGAAAACTAGCCCCAGTTCCTCTCCCCGTCCTACACATGGCCGGACAAGACATCATCGACCCAGAAGAAGTGGCCGACAAAATAGGATGTGCCTTGTCCGCACGCTCGGAAAATACTACTAACGAACTATTTCTAAGACATAAGGCTCGGAGCGAGGAACGCCCTCTTGACTTTTCCACGACAGACATCCTCGAGTACAACGTACCATTTTCAGTCTCTGAACTAACTACAGCAATTAGCGCACTTAAGAGTGTGGCAGAGGACCCGGACACTCTACATAATGATATAATCAAGCATATACCAGCGACTGCTCTTGGAATACTCTTGGAAGCCATAAATGAAATGTGGACATCAGGCACCTTTCCATCTTCGTGGCGGGAGGCAATTATTGTGCCCATACGGAAACCAAATAAATCGGGAAGGATCCACTGCACTACCGACCCATCTCACTTACTTGCTCCCTATGTAAACTGTTGGAGAAAATGGTGAATGTCCGATTGATGTGGTTTTTGGAACATAACAATTGTCTTACTATGATACAGAGTGGCTTTCGAAAACACCGTAGCACACTTGACCATATTTTAACACTCGACTCCGTTGTGCGCTCTGGGTTTATGAAGCGTCACCATACAGCTGTAGTATTTTTTTTACATTGACGGCGCATATGACACGACATGGCGCCACGGCATCCTGATGAAGCTACACAATATGGGTATCAGAGGCTCCATGGGGTTCTTCTTGACTAATTTTTTATCCTCCAGAACGTTTCGGGTTAGAATAGGAGGCTCCCTCTCTGGTACGTTCTCACAAGTCAACGGAGTCCCGCAGGGAAGCGTGCTGAGTGTAGCATTATTTGCTATAGCGATCAACGATGTGGGTAGTTCACTGCCGACTTCCATAGGGAAGGCCCTATTCGTGGATGACTTCGCCATGTGGTGCACTTCGCGCTCTGTGCACACGGTAGAGAGGCAACTCCAGATTGCTGTCCGGAAGGTGCAGGGCTGGTGCAACGAAACCGGTTTCGCCACGTCTACATCGAAAACCACCGCTGTCCACTTCTGCCGCAAACGCTCTTGTAATGACCCCATGATTATGCTGAACGGACGCCATATCCCATTCAAGCCAGCCGCCAAGTTCCTAGGTATATGGATGGACCGCCGACTAACATACAGCACCCACATCAATGATCTTGTACAAAAATGTGCAAAACGACTTCAGGTGATGAGCACTGTCTCCAGATGCTCCTATGGAGCAGACAGGTCTATTTTACTTCTCATGTACCGATCGCTAGTACGCTCTAAAATTGACTATGGATGCTTTATTTATGACGGAGCGTGTGTCACAACGAAACGCCGTTTGGACGTTATACACAATACAGCCCTTCGTGTTGCTACTGGAGCTTTCCGTACTTCTCCAGCCGGTAGTCTAATGGCCGAAACCGATGAACCTCCCCTTGCGTTACGCCGTATGCTAATGGGAGCGAGATATGCATGTAAGGTCGCACAGAACCGGAAACATCCAGCATATAAATGGATATTTTCGACGTCATTACTGCCACGTCGGTCAACCAGTAATCAGCGTGGCTTGCCATTTTCTTGGCGCATGGCTTCTATCTTTCGCAAATGCAATATTAGACCAAGCTCTATGACACGCGCTGTCACTCCGAGCATCCCCCCTTGGAAGGTTGTCCCAGTGCAGACTGACCTCACTTTGTCCCATTCAAAGAAGGGAAATGTAACCTCCGAAGAATTCCGCATGCTTGCGTTAGAAAAACTACACCAGTACCGTGAGTTCTCCCGCATCTACACAGACGGCTCCAAGTCTCCTTCCGGCGTGGGATGCGCGTATGTTGGTAGACGTGGTATTGGTTACTTCTGTTTACCGAAGCAGGCGTCGATCTTTACCGCTGAACTTTACGCCATTTTGCAATCGCTTTATCATATTCAGTATCACCAGTCCATAAATCACGTCGTTTTTACTGACTCCCTGAGCAGTCTCTGGGAAATGAGGTCTTTCAACCCGGATAACAGGCTTGTGCACAGGATTCTTTCCGTCGTCAAATCCCTGACTACTATCAACAAAAACATCGTATTCTGCTGGATCCCCAGCCATGTTGGACTCGCAGGTAACGAAGCTGCCGATATAGCCGCCAAGCACGCAATCAGCAATGGCCGTGAAGTTCGTCTACGTCTTCCTCCAAGTGATATATACCCCTCCATATTATCACATATACGGTCCGAATGGCAACGAACCTGGAATTCCAAACCTAGTAAGTTGAGGGTTATAAAGCCGGCACTAGGTATGTGGCACTCCTCACACCGGACCCCACGACGGGAGGAAGTAACGCTCTGCCGATTGAGGATTGGCCATACATTCGCGACACATAGCTTTCTTCTGACCGGTGATGACCAACCTTTATGCCCACGCTGTTCGGACCCGCTTACCGTTAATCATGTTTTAGTAGATTGTGTACTGCTGGACCCTCTCCGACGCCAGATTTTAGGACGGGTAAACATCGACACTTTACGAATGCTACTAAACAATGACTCTGGGGTTGTATCGTCTGGAAACATTTTTACTTTCCTTCAACAAGCACGTTTTGAAGCTATATATCGCCGCCCCTGAAGACTATTAACTACTGACTACTATGGGAGCATAGTAGATTAACTATAAACGCAGTTATGAGCGCACAATGACCATTGCAGTCGACGCGCCCCTCAACACCAATTCATCATCATCGGATCTGAATCGATTCAAATTTATGTTTGAGTCGTGAGTTGAATCGGATCTCTGTAGCTCTGAGTCTGAATTGAGTCGAATCAAATAATTTTGACCTGCTGTGAATCATGAGTTGAATCGGATCTCAAGATCTATGAGTCCAATGTGAGCCGATTAAAAAAATTTGAGTCGAGCACAAGTCTGCATGCTACTCACCAATACCTCCTCTACGGCGACGAGAGACCCCAGTGTCCCCGCTGTTCAGGAACTTGACCGTACGCCACGTACTTTTCTCGTGCCAGCACTTCTCAACAGAGCGAAGGTTGTTTTATGGAAATACTACACGGCTCAACACATATCGTGACATCCTGGCTGATGACTCAAACATAGTTCGTTCTGGGAACATATTCCGCTTTCTGAGAGCGATCGGCTTCCGGGCCATCTACTCACCCCGGTAACACCTGCATTGTCCGCATAACTAACTGAACCGCTGAATTGTAAGTTATGGGCGCTAAATGATCACGCTTTGGTCGAAGCGCCCTTAAACCCAAATAACAACAACTTAGGGGGGGGGCGGAATCCGCCCCCCCCCCCTGTCCAGTGCGCGTAATTTTCAGAGGCCCTCCAGGGCGCGTGTTAAAGGCGGCGAAAATGGCCCTTATAGTCCGGCACGCCTCCAAAAATCCGTCTCGCCCCTCTCCCCCGGTTGACCTGACTGCGTATCTCGGTCGTTTCTTGCGCCCCATATTCTCCAGCGAAGCAACACTACTCTCGCTCTCTGACGTGACGAGCACCATCCAGAAGATGCTGCTAGTCACGTCTTTCAAAGTGCGGTTATACATGGGTCAGTATGTTAGCCAATGTTGGGTGCTTTAAATACGCTTATGACGATGCATTTCTGGGGGCCTGGCGAGTATTCACTTGCCTATGTCGCTCGTGTTGCCTTATTTGCGCAGGCGAAGGAGTGCTTGCTCAGCAGTATGTATGACGAAGGGGCCGAAGTATTGTAGTGATTTCTACGGGTCCAATGAATGATGCGCGCCGACTCGCCCAGCCCTAATATTTGATCAGTTGGTTCCATCATCTTGTCCTCGTCTTTAAACATTCCGTTTATAATGTGAACTGTGTTGACATTTCTCATCTTTCAAAGATGTGTCGGAACAAGTTTTTTTTACATTCCGTTGTAGAAAACCAAGACGCAAATAATGCAGGAAGCTTCTTGAATTTAGTTAAGCACTGGTAGCATGTCATTTATCCTGGAGCAATATCAGCAGAGAAAATTAAATCTGTATTGATTGTTTAGCATTTCCCAGTTTACACCCAAGGTGTCACACCATTGCATCTGACCCGTGATTGCTTTACACCGAAAGTACACTTCACAATCAATCATCCACTCTGGTATGGGGTTTGTGTTTATGTCGTTGTGTAAGAATGAGGATGATAGAGTGTGTGGGAGCTTGTCACCTTGTCCTTAAACACGGCTCAATTTTTATGTGCCGGTTGCCCCGGTTTCATAGCATTACAGCTGAGTGCGGAGCTTCGTTTTACTCTGTATTCGTCATGCGCATGTTTTGAATGAATCATGTACTTCGACCGTTTTCACCGTGCAGGGCCCAGTTTCATCAATGTGCATCAAATCGTAATTTGCAAATAAAAAGCACGACTTCAAATCACGTTTTCTCCCACCACTAAGGTTTGATGAAACTAGACGTGCATTGATTCGTAGTTTTTGAGTCGTGAAATTGTAAAATTGTGTGCGTGTTTTTGAAAGCGTGCTTTTTTGAAAATCGTAGTATTTATTTTGGTGAAACTGGAAATCACGTTTAACGTACAAAAAAAAGCTGCTGAATCGTGAAATCGTCAATTCGTAATATTGATGAATCTGGGCCCAGGTTTGAATAAACTACCGGATATTTACAGAAGGGATGCGTGCGATTTCAAGACCGCCCATATGAAAATGACTAATAAAATTGTGATTGATCCTAGAATCCCTGAGATTGAGGTTGGGTATGTATGGCGAGGATTGATTAAACGGCATGAGGCGGGGCCACTTCTGGAACAGTCTGCATTTTGCCACAGCAACATCGCAATTTGAGTTGGTTCATTCCTCAAATTTCGACTGCAGTCGCCCTCGATATGGCAGGCCACGCGCACGTAACTCTCAGCACAGCAGAATGTGCGACCACAAGTCGAACCATGAACAACTGCTACGTGGGCTGAGGTCTTCACTGCCTGGTCTGTTGCAGTCGCAGGCAGTGCACGGCCAAACAAACTCGTTCGTTCGTTATTGGTTTTACAACACGTCGACCGTTGAGTCATATAGCGTCGCCAATCTCTCACGCCGATTGGTCGCGGGCGAAGAGCAGCGACAGGTGAGACTCGAACCCACAATCTTTCGATTGAGACGAGGATCTTACCCCTAGACCACTCGTCCCCGGCCAAACAAACTCGCTTGGTGGGAACAGAGCGGAGGTCAGGGTGCGCAGACTGCTCAAATGCCTGCATACCGGTTCACGCTGGTCGACAGTGGCGGATTCGCGCTTCTACAGCGGAGGGGTAGGACATTAAACGTTTTAAATTAGTTCGAATGTTCTACTAGGGTGGCTTTATAGAGCATGTGAAACAGAACTAGAGTAGGCCACACCACCCAAACCAGGTATTTCAGTTCTACGTCAATGGTATAATTCTGGCCCGAGTTTGACCTCATCTGCTCGTCATGAGGGGGGGGGGGTGTAATTAATTCCCCCTGTGTCTATGGGGTAGCCGCCGAACGCGCGGGCGCGGTTGCGCTCAAATTTGACATACATTTTGACTGGATTGCGGATCATTTGACGTTCATGTGAAGTCTGGGAACCCATGATTACCGAACTAGACTAGATCAAAATGTGGTCACCGTTTTCGAACCGCATCATTTTCACGGTACTTTTGCATGGGCCGTCAAAAATGCGGCTTCAAAGATGCTAAGCGTTTCGCACAGAAATGTGGACTCATGATAAGGGCTCGGTCGAAGCTGGAAAGTGCTCTCAAGGTGTGGGGACGTATATGCCACCGCCCATGTCTAAAACCACACAGAGTCACTAACACAGTCGCCTTACAGCCAACCACAGATATAACAGACGGGTCATTGGCACCAGTGTTAAAATAATGTTTTTCGTTAGGTGTGAGATGCCGAAACGAGTACAGTAGGATGTCGAAATTCTCCATGGAAACAATGTCCTTAACATGACTTATAAGTTCTTCGAACACAATTTTGATCCAACAGCGCACTCATACATTAACTTTTTTCCTTTGTTTTGAGATACCTAATTTTGGGGTAACTAATTCAGCGATAATAATACAAAATACCCATCCTTATCAACTGATATTGTATTACAGATATCATAGATAATCTTCTTACCCGAAATTGTGCTAAGATATATTCGTTCATCACAATCCACAATGTAAGTACCAGCATGATACTTATCAAGAACATGCTGTTAGAAATTAGACATGAAAACCTCATCAACGAATCATCAAGAAGCACGATGTCGATTCTCCGAGGGAGGGATGTCAATTCGGTGTCCATAAAGTGGTATATTCCACCCTATTTCAGGAATAATTTATCACTGATTGGCACACGCTACGTGCGATGACAGATGCGCCTCATGCACAGAGTTTTCGTCAATCACAGACATCGATGCTCCTGAATTGATCACTGCAAGCAGAGGGATACCGTCACACTTGACGCTCAGCGTAACTGCATGCTCGCCTGTGCTCATAACATCATTGCAGACATTTCACACCTTGTGCCGACAAGACCGGCATTGTTTAGCATGATGACCTTTTTTCCCGCATTTGGCACAGCATCTGGAGGGGCAATTATTCCTCAGGTGATTAGTCGCACCGCACCTGTAACAATGTACATCTTTGAATTTATGTCCACGGAGAGCATAGGGTGCGTGGTCATCATCATCGGAATCACTGGCACTGGGCACTGTATTGGTGTCATCCCTACCACACGATTGTCCTACTGGGGGGCACTGAGCGTCACCAACATCGGTTTGTTCGACGTTACTCATCGGTTCCACCAGCATACCAACAGACTTACTGGCTCCTCTATCAAGGGGCAAACCCCTCTCAACTAGCCATACCTTTACCTCAGCGAGGAATGCCTGGGCGCTGGTACCAGTCATTGTCCCTGCATCAGCTATCCACGCCTTTGCCTTTCCTTGCACCTCCTTGGGCAGTTGCGACACAAACAGAGAACACACAAATGACACCTCCGCACCAGCCTTATCACCCAATCCCTGAAGCTCACGGAAGAAAACATCAACCTGCTTCCCTGGTGTCCAATCCATGCCACACAAGTCCTGCATGCACTGGAATTTGTCATTGGGTGGGTCGAGCGTTTTGATGAGTACATCAAAAGCCTCTGTGAGTGACGAGCACTCTCGTCTCACTTCTCTGACTAGCCCTCGTTCAGCTGCGCAACGATTGATGTATGTGGGAAGAAGACCGACTGCCAGAGTGTCACCCCTTGTACCCTGGGCCAGCAGTGTACTGACGCCAGCTCTAAACAGTGGCATCCAGGCTTCAATCCTCTGTCCAGGCTTCAATGCTGGGATTGGCAGATTAATGGCAACTTGGTCCACAGTACCATCTTCATGATCCATACCTTCCGATTTCACCTTGTCTGTCATTTTACACCACTTGATATTTATGCAAAGTTCCGTATCATCTCTCAACTATGAGAGCTTCCAGCAATGCGCTTGTATAGCTGAGATAGACGTATTCTTTGGGAAATCAAGTTGGTGTTGCATGCACCTGACAAAACAGAAAAGGGAATGTAAATGTGGAGCAAACCAGTGTGTAACAACAAATATGTGGGCCGAGCTCTGGAACACTGACATGTAGCTGCAGGCAATGCCTATGCCTCGGTTTATGGGCGCAAAACATCAACAGACATTCGCCCAATTACTGATGCAAACACGTGGGGCTTCAAAGTCGCATATATCATACACTAACATTTAAAGATCGTTTTACGAAATGCCCTATCGCCGAATACTGTATGTGGCGCGTTAGCATATACATGTGCCAAGACAGCGTAAATAGTTGTGCACGTTTGTTTTGAAAAAAAGCAGGCAGTGGATGTAAAAGAGTTCACTGCACAGCGAGCATTAAAAAACAGCGTTGCACCGCAGGTAAGCACGACGAAATAGACCTTGCTGAATAGTGTTTACTATCACGGAGCACTGCCCAGAGGGATAAAGTCTTAGTGTTATGCCCCAGCACCTTGAATCCAAAGGCGTTCAGTAATGCAGGACAGGGTTAAAATAATCGTTTTTTGTTAGGTGTGAGATGTCAAAACGAGCACAGTAGGATGTCGAAATTTGCCATGGAATTAGTGTCATTTAAAATGTTTTTGATGTCATGCAGACTAAAATTTGAGTCAATGGTGTAGATATTTATGACTGTACCTTTATCACTTGCTTTGAGATTCATAATTTAAGAAGAGCTATATTCGGGATAGGGATAATAATAACCATGCTATAAACTGGTATTGCATGCCCTATCACATGGGTGATCCCTTTACCTGAAATTGCATTGCAAAATGTTCGTGTATCACAATTTCATATCCAGAGCATGCATATGCTACTTATGAATGAGATACTGTTAGAAAAGAGACACGAATACTTCATAGGCATGCATCAAGAAGCAGGATGTTGATACTTCTTGAAGAAGGATGCTGATTGATTGTTCAAAGTGGTATATTCCACTGTATTTCATGAATAATGTATCACTGATGCAGGAGCATCCAGTCTTTCCCAGAAGACTGCAAAAAAATTGTGATCAAACTCAGCAAACCGAGACTCGATTGAGCGCATGCTAAAATTAAATATCAGACCGTCGTAGTTCATTCTATGGTGAGGCTTGTTGGACTCAACAGCCAACCATATCAACTACTTATGCTGAATGGAGTATAAGCGCTTTAAGTTGGTTGGAGCTGCCCCGCTCATGTAGCGGTACGAGTCATACGTACGGTACGCAGTATTCCAGTACGAGTCACACGTGTATACTATGGGGCTGTGATAGAGATGACAGTGTGGGGCTCGGGCCAGCTGCAGTGCTAAACTAATGGTTCTTCGTTAGGTGTGAGATGTCGAAATGAGTATAGTAGGATGTCGAAATTTTCCATGTAAGCCATGTCGCTGAACACGCTCTTTCAACACAATTTTTATCCAGCAGCATACTCATATGTGTAACCTTTTCACTTGCCAGATACACCATTTAGGGATAACTATTTTAACGATAACGATACAAAATACCTATGCTTTACAACTGATATGGTATGGCAGACATCATAGGTAATCTTCTCTGGAATTGTGTTAATAGATGTTAGTGTAACATGATCCACAATGGTAGTTATAGGAATTATACTTTTCAAGGAGAACTTACTTACTGTTAGAACTTAGATATGAAGACATCATACAGACTCATAAAGAAGTATGAGGATTTCTATGAAAGGGATGTCAATTCAGTGTTCAGAAAGTGGCATATCCCACCATATTTCACGAATAACACGAATAATCACTGCAGCCGCATGCTTGTAATAAGCAATCCTCCCATTCACCTGCGATTTGCATTGGAGACGATCGTGTCAATGTTGGGCAAAACGGTGAGCTTTATATCAAGAATGACTCCAAGGTCGCGTATCTCAGTGCGAAATTCCAGACCAGAGCCCTAGAGTGTATATGTGGCCTGGACTGGTAGGGCACGCAGGGAAAATGTGACTACGTTGAATTATCAAGTACGCGGCGAGCTAGCGAGACAAGCAATGTCAGCCTGAAGGGCGATGTCGGTGGTAGATTTAATCCGGTGAAACAGTTTGCTGTTATCGGCGTAAATAATGCAACTTGTTTGAATGAGGCAAGGAAGGTCGGCTACAAAACATGAATAGCTTACAGACATGTGCAAACTGGCACATCCACATACACGTGCACGACTGCACATCCTTTACAGCAGGACCTTCAAACTCTTACATCCAAATAGACAGAGGGCTCGGCAAACGGCTATTTAACCGATAAAAAAATACCGATTTCGAAACACCGCGTATGTAACGACTGACGGGGTCCAGGCTCACATACAAACGGTTATATAATGCACCTTTTTTTCCTACGTGACTGCTTCAATGCCACGTAGTGGCAATATTTCCATGTAGGTTTACTGACAAGAACAAGCTTATCCAGGTTCCAGTTCCCCCAAGGATGTAGCCCAACATACTTTTGTGGCAACACGTGCCCTCCACGAAGGATCCAGGGGGCACATGCTCCCGATGGTGATGCACTGGAAAAAGTTTGAATCTCTGACTGGAAAAAGTTGACCCTCCAGGACACAGCGTGCACCCAGTACCCACCCTTATTTTTGTCAGCCAAATGTACCCCTCCTAGTTGGAAAAACCCCCCTAGAAATAAAATGTACCTGTTCAGAATGCTCGAGTACACCCCCTGCCTTGGTACAATTATATCTAGACCACTAGTACCCCCCCGTGAAATAGCGCTCCTCCAGACAAGTGCTCCCTACATCAAAATATGGGGAATTACAGATCAGAGGACAATCTTCTTACTGTCTCTGGCATCCAAGTCTTTCATACTTTCCCTTCAGTTTTGGGCATGCTATCAAACAACAATGAGTTTGCAGTCATTTACAAACAATTCGATCAACTTCTTGCAACAACAAAAAAACCAGCAGATAATTCCTTGGATGGGATCTTCTGGATAACAAACACCCAGCACAAGGTCATATTTCTAATTTTGGAGTCAAGTAACACATTTTTACTCTCCTGATATATCAAGGGTAGACAATAATATATTTATCTTCCAATATTTCACTTGGATACTCATCTCCTTTCTGCTTTCTTTGTAGAAATTGGAGAATGGGCTGTGCCAACAGCCAATGCAATGCTCAGAGAGCATTTTCCACATACACATAATTATTTGGGCAACCAAAAACTTATAGAGCAAGCTCAGAAAAGAACCACACAATTGGCAAGGAGTATGAGACCTTCCATACAAAAACAGATTAAGAAGATTCAACCTTCCAAGTCTGGCACATAGAAGACAGGGGATATGCTCATAACTCACAAGATGAAAAGAGTATGATTACAGTAGAGGGCATCATGAAGTTTGGACCCACATGATAATGCAAGAAGACACCATCTCAAGATACTGAAACTGCAAGCTGTAAAGGATTTCAGGAGTCAACAACTGGCAGCACAAACTGTTGATGACTGGAATGGATGACCCCCAGCCCAACTGTTGTTTCAGTTAATCATTGAAAACATGTTCAAACATTGGATGCAGATAAAGTGTACACTGATGCTTCATATTCTTTCAAGAAAGGGGGTGATGGAATACAGAAGAAAGGACACCTTTGGTAGCAAAGTCTACCCCCTATTCTGCTTTGGTAGCAAAGTCTACCATTTATTATATCTGCTCAATCCAGCCCAAAGTGAATTGATGTCCAGAAGCAATATGTTCATGAGAACCTTTCCATAATTTCAATTTCAAGTACTGCCCCAAAATCTTTGGTATATATCAAGATCAAGGTAAAATGTGACTTTTTGGATTTTTTAAATTTTCATATGGGGTATTTGAATGCGGAAATGATGATGAGACTACCCATTTTCTCTGCAAATGATTACTTTTCAGTTGGCAAAGAAATACACTAGCAAAATCTTCACTCTACAAATATAGCATATTGCGTATACTGGTTTTCCGGTTAGGTTAGGTTAGGTTATGTTTTGTTGTTATGTTATGTTAGGCCAGGTTATGTTAGGCTAGGTTAGGTTATGTTAGGTTAGGTTAGGTTAGGTTAGATTAGATTATATTATGCTATGATACATTTTATATATTATGCTGAAAATGAGCGACCGCATCGTCTTCATCATGTCAGAAAGCATACCACTACAAAAAAAAATTGAAAATCACATTTTACCTTGATCTTGATATTTACCCCTAGGGTATATGACTTAAAAGTAATCATTTGCTGTGAAAATGAGTGACTGCATCATCTTCATCATGTCAGAAAGCATACAATTACAAACAAAAAAATCACATTTTACCTTGATCTCGATATTTACCAAATCTTCTTGCATGCATTCATAAATAATTTGTCCACAAAAATACCTTCAAATGTTGGTATTGACCACTTATCAGCTCACTTAAATCATCAGTTTCTATGACTTCCATTTAGACATTAACCATCAAATATCAATGCTTTTTGGCATTGGAAGCATTGGCATTGGTACTGGCCTAAGTAGGTTGGTAGTTCCCTTTGTTCCTAGGTATAGAGGCAACTCAAGCAGTACATTCAATTTTGGCTTAGACATGGCATTTGAAGAAAATAAAAATGTTTCCAAATATGATTAAGATGATGCAACCACTCATTTCTGGCAGGATGTGCACTTGTCAGTTTGCAAGCAAAATAATACCAGAAAGGGACATTGAGGGAGTTATATATAATGAAGAATGTGAAACACAACTCTAATATAGCCTAATATATCTTTTTGCCAATTTGCATTGGAAGGTTTCATTGGATTTTAAGATGGAAAATAATTTGCTGCAAATGCATACTTTTAGTTGGAAAGCAAAATCATACAAAGGCAGATTCGGGTGAGGTAACATAATGACATGGCTGGAGATCATGGGCATGTCAAGTAGGGACCTGGACCCATGGTTTTTGTAAATTTGTGCTCTAAGGTGCTTTGTGAATTCCTGGATTTGTTTTCCCTCATAGGCAACATTTATGGGTAAATTTTTTAACATCATATTCTGAAAAAGTATTCCCAAAATTCCAAAACACCTTTTATAAAAAAAATTACCCATTTATGAACACATTGGTGACCATGTGACCACTTGTTTTCTCTTCAAATTGAAATGCTTACTTTTCATTTGACAAGCAAAATAACACCAAAATGGGCTTGGAGTAGGTAATACATAGCACAAAAATGTAAACAATAAAACAAAAATGTAACATCACCCAACTTTGCCAACTGTGAACCACAGTTCAGTGACAGGTGATCAGATACACAATGTTGATTTCATTGATAGTGATGTTGTTTTCAATTATATCAGAAAAATAAAGCCAAACAAGGCAGCAGGACCTGATAGAATTTATGCTAGGGTATTGTGGGAAGCTGAAAAGGAACTGGCAATTCCACTTAGTATAATATTTTGTAGATCAGTTTCACAAAATGAAATTCCAACAGATTGGAAAAGGGCAAATGTAGTTCCTATTTTCAAGAAAGGAGAAAGAGGGAATGTTGAGAATTATAGGCCAGTAAGCCTCACATCCCTAGTCTGCAAGGTACTCGAATCAATTATCAAAGATAGAATAGTTAGTTTTATGGAAGGAAACAGATTGATTCAAGATACTCAACATGGGTTTAGAAAAGGGAGATCGTGTCTCACAAATCTCTTGGACTTTTCAAATTTTGCTACAGAACAATTTGATCAGGGAAATCAGGTTGATGTAGCATATCTTGACTTTAGTAAGGCCTTTGACAAGGTACCCCATAAACAGTTAATGATGCAGCTTCAGGTCCATGGCATTGCAGGTAGCATCCTAAAATGGATTGAGTTGTGGCTTTCAGATAGACAGCAGAGTGATGCTTAATGGTACAAAGTCATCATGGCAAAATGTTCTTAGTGGAGTCCCTCAGGGGTCGGTACTGGGGCCACTGCTGTTCATTATATTTGTGAATAGCATTGAATGTGGCCTGAGCAGTAAGGTTTTGAAATTTGCGGATGATTTGAAGATCTTTAGGGCAATAACAGGGCACAATGAGCAGGTTTTGCAGCAGAACGACTTAGACGAGCTTGTGAAGTGGTACGAAAAATTGCAAATGAAGTTTAATTTTGATAAATGCAGTCATGCATGTAGGTAGGCAGCATATGAAGGCACCATACTTGATGGATGGCCAAGTGCTATCTGTGACTCAGCAGGAGAAGGACTTAGGTGTTATTTTGAACACAAAATTGGGGGCATCAGAACAGACCAAAGAAGCCAGGAAGAAGGCACTAAGAATGCTTGGGGCAATAGAGGAATGTGTCATACAAAAGTGAGGAGGTCATCAGGAAGCTTTACTGTGCATATGTCAGGCCACATTTGGAATACTGTGTCCAAGCTTGGTCCCCTAGTTATGAGAAAGATTGTTGGCTTTTAGAGAGAGTACAAAAGAGGGCAACAAAAATGGTTAATGGTATAGGCAACCAGGCATTTGAGGAAAGATTGAAGAAATTGAATATGTTTTCACTTAGATATAGAAGGCTGAGAGGAGATCTCATCGAGGTTTTTAAATTTGTTCATGGTCAGGAGCAGGGATATCTAAGGGAAATGTTTGAATTTAACAGAAATGATGCAATTAGAGGTCATCAATTCAAAATTAAAGTTAATCACAGCAGAACAAGGTTAAGACAGTCTTTCTTCACCAACAGGGTAGTAGAACACTAGAACCAGCTTCCAGGAACAATTGTCAGTAGCAACACACTGAACACCTTTAAAACAGCATAGACAATCATTATAAGAATAGGGGGCTTGTTTTTCTGTATTCCAGGGAGGGTTGATTGACAGATTTGGTGGGCAACTGGTTCAGTGTACCAAGTGCAACCAAGAAGGGCCCTTGTGGCTCATAGTTGCACTGATCTTTTATGTCTTTATGTCTTTATTAACTTGCCTTTCTCTAAAAAAAAATAATGTATCAATTGGAAAAGTTCAACCAACTGTTTTCCCAATTTGTTTTCTGTGAAAATCCTAACCCAAGCTCTTGAACTAAAAACTGGAAAGCAAACAAAATGAAACCGGGAGGAATTTGAATGGCGATGGTCAAGAATACAAATTGGCAACGGAATGGCGCACACACTCGGCTAGTCTCCTGGAATGAAACGGCGTCCACTCCAACGAAATTGAAATGCTACCCCATAAAACGAAACAACAACCGTCAGACTGCAATCGACAGCTACTTGCTGTCCCAGCGTAAACCCCGAGACAAATAGCCTGACAAATAGGGTGATGATAACAAATAAAAAACGACAAGTCAACGAACATTCAGAACGGGAATCCCCCCCTGCCCCTCCCCATCCCCCACCTCCGCCCAATCCGGGAAGCCAAAAAGCTAGCATGAAATTATTTTTCCGTTGTGAGCCAAATATTCACAAAACATTGAAATGAACAGGGTATTAAAAAGCATGAGCTTGTAACAAACAACAATAATAATATAGGTTAGACATTACATTATTTCTCCTCGGTCTAGGCAAGTATTGGTTATTAGGCTTTATGCTACTAATGTACTAATTTCTCCGGGTAAGATAAGTTAGGAAGCATGGCGTTGCGCTATCGTCTGCTCTAGAAAAAAACTGAAGAATAGATTGATCGTTTTAATTATCTTGGTTTTGATGACTGGAAATAAAGCCAAACAATCATGCTCAGTGAGAACCATAATTTGTATTGGAACCGAAGTCCAAAGATACAAAATAATTATGGATAAATACCTTCAATACTTGACGAACGTTTCTGTGTTTGGTGTGTACGAAGATCCTACTTTTTGTTAATGCACCATGTAAATACATACACACACCAGGCCCCAGGGTGGATCCGTCATCGGGGGAGGGGGACTTGTCTGAAGGGGTGCCATATTTTTCGGCAGAGGCGCTACTACGGAACTATCTGGACGGGCGCATTTAGTTGAAAATGCAATTGGGCCATCCCAATCGCAATCGCAATCGCCTCCAGTTTTCATCCTGGATCCGCCACTGACATATATATTTTTCTTTCTTTGTTTGCGTGATATAACAAAACCTATCTTTTGTGATTATCTGTAGCTTTTAGAACGGTGTTTCACCACGCAACAAACAATTCCCTTTTCATCATACCTGGTTTCTTGGAGCCGGGAGCTTTTCTATTTCATCACACTTTTTTCGGTTGGTCCCCCCCCCGTAGGAAAATCCTGGCTGCACCACTGTTATTATCAAGCCGTAGCCGGCTGGGCACAGAGGTATCTTGTTGCACAGTGCATAATTTGGTAGCATTTATTTCTCATATGGAAGCTTCTAATCTAGACGTAACAATGCACCTGCTTCGTATTATGAAGAGCTTTCTGGGTTGTGTATTGATAATTTATAATTATTTAGAACATTGGCAGCTCAGTTGAGGAGTGGGAAAGAAGAGGTAAGTGGTTCGAGATTTATATCGCGCTGTCCGCCCTCATGAACAACAAACATACATAATTAATCGTAGCCTTTTATTTTGGAGGAACTGGTTTTGCGGGTTATTTTATGCTTAACTAAAGGTGGCATGTGAGGAATCCCATAATTTGTGTAATGTTTTATGTAATTGATGAAGATGATGGACTTGGATATGGACCCATGTTTCTGATTGTTGTTAGCCTAGGATGCATATACTGAGACCTGAGGTGTACCACTTTTGGTAAATTTTTACTTTAGACCTGATAAGGTAGGGGTATTCTTCAAGTATTACCCCTCACACTTCTTTTATCTCAGCAATATATCCAAGCCATCATCAGCTGACTGGCAGTCAGCTGTTGGTGACGTCACTCAAATGTACGACACCCTGCAGCTGGGTGCACTGAATGATCCAAGGGTGTCACCAGGAATATTTATAAGGGTCAGGTTAGGTTAGGTTAGGTTAGGTTTTCACCATTGTGAAATAGCATCTGCACACCCTCCCCTCTGTATGTTCGAGTGATGTCACCAACAGCTGACTGACAGTCAGCTGATGGTGACTGGGATGCATTGTTGATATAAAGCAAGTGTGAGGGGTAATACTTGAAGATTACCTAGGGTAGGTAGGTACCCAGGTACCTGTCTAGGTGGGCACCTACCTATTTGCAGGGGAAAATATTGTAATCACATATCTGAATGTGATTAAGATAATGGTACCTGCCTAGGTACCTAGGTACCATTATTTTCCATGGGAAATGCATACTACTCAGTTAGCAATGAACTTGTGCCAATGATGTAACCTAACCTGACATAACCTAATGTAAAAAAATTACCTAACCTGGGGACAGGTAGTCTTGGGGTAAGTTGCCCATCTTACAATCAAAAGATTGTGGGTTCGAGCCTCACCTGTCTCTACTCTTTGCCCACAGCCAATCACGTGATAGATTGGCGACACTACATGACTCAACTGTCGATGTGTTGTAAAACCAGTAACCAACCAACCTTCCTAACCTAACCTAATCAGTATTATTGCAGCTTAAAGTAGCCACAATATAAGCTTTGTGTACATTTCACCTCCATGAAGCATACAAATGGGTTAGGTTTTGTTAGGTTAGTCTAGGTTCATATTTTGTTGAATGTTCAATACATTTTCCAAAAGATATTATTTTTTCAGAAACATATCAAGCTTAGGTTATGCTTTTATATTTGATAATTTTTTGAAGTAAATTGTTTGGAAATTTTCAATGAAAAAGAGTGCTTTCCTGCATTAAATGTTAGGCTAGGCTAGGTAAGTCTATATCTGTTTTCCTTATTTTGAACATGACTTTTTTATGTTACCCAACCCAATTTTTTGGGTGTTATTTTGCTTCCCAACTGAAAAGTATGCATTTGCAGAGGAAATGAGCAGTCACGTCATGTTCAGCATATTCATAAACATTACGTTAAAAAAGAAGGTCCAAGAAATCCAAAATTACCTTTAACTGCAAATTTACCACCTAACCTAATATATATTTAATATAATATGTCTAATATGTCTAATCTAATATAATCTAACTCAACACATCCCAACCAAACCTAACCTAAGCTAAGCTGAGCTAAGCTGTGCAAAATAAAACTAAACTAAGCTAACACTGGACACATGCCCAAGGTAGATTTTACATGTGTTAGCACTGTAAGATGCTATTAGAAGCACTGGAATGGCAAAAGCAAGACATACTGTCATGTGCTATGTGTGCAGTGTCATATGCAGTGCTGTCATGATCAGACTCCCATGCTTTAGTTGCTGCAGCTGGATTAGGAAATAGGCTTCATATTTGGATTAGTTTGCACATTCTGCACTAATATGTAACCAATGGCTATTTGGTTAGTTCCTATTATTATCAACAAACTACAGATGATGTCATCAACATCTGTGAGGCCCTATTCAACAACATTGAGAAAGGTGTGAAAATCCCTTATGGTATGCAAGGCTGATGGAATGGAAGATTGATGAGAAATGTCCATTGATCAGATAATACCAGTTTGGAGCCTGAAAGATGTTCCTTTTTGGAATACTAATAGAACCTTCTACATATTCATTAACATTTCTTACAGTGTACTTTGAAATGGCCACTATATGACCTGTGCAGTCGATGCACCCCTAAACCACAATAACTAACTAACTAACTGTGTACTTTGAATATCCATGCAGTTGCCAGATCATCTATAGCCAAGCATCATCCACTTTGTGTATGTCTCTTTGCAGCAGTGTGGGAGCTAGTGTGGGAGCTGTGGACTGTGGTAGTGTGATATTATCCTATTCCCTGTGGCCTATGAGCACATGATGATGTTTTGATGCTTGATAGGCCAACCAAGTTCTTTGTTTCAGGTCATTATGTCAACATCAACAGATTTGTTGAGTTGACATTTGGAAATTGTTGGTGTTTTGCCCTGATGCTGCTTTTTGACATCATGGGAAACCAGGATGATGATAGTGGCATAACAGAAAAGCAGCTAAAAATTGTTCTTTTGGGTGACTCTGGATCTGGAAAAGTAATGAATTTGGTGTACCTTGAGTTTGCATGCTTTGCAAAAGTGACATGTGGCTGCCCCCCCAGTGAATCTCTGACTGATTGATGTGTCTTATCCTACACTTTGGAGTAGCCAAGCTGTATTAACATTGAGTGTCAGGAACTGCACAAGCTTGGCCTTATGGTGTTGACTAGAGGAATCATGATATAGCAGTGACCAGATAATTTCTAAGAATGGCAGGTCTCTATGCTGGGTCAGGAGGGGGCTCTTGAAAGACACTTCCACCAATTTTCAATCTATGTAGGCTAGGATAAAATGAAAAAAAAAACACCATTATAATGGTCTGGTTATTGGGAGCTTCAAGCATCAGTTACATTTTCATTTTTGCCAATAATGAGGTCATTGGAGATCATATTATCTGAATGTATGAAGCTCCACTTATAGCCCTGGAAATGTGTAAACATATTCAGGACTTGTTGTCTTTTTGCATTGCTTTATAAGAATCAACATTTGTTGATGCATTTATTTTGATCATATCAAAAACTTGTCAGGACATGACAGGTCAGGTCAGATCAGATCAGGTCAGGCTTGAATCAGCTTCCAATATATGCATGCTAGAGATAAAGGCAAAATGTCACTGACAGGCCAATATAGTCTAGAGTTCATATTAAAGCTTTTTTTTTAAAATTAATTTTTGACCATGCAGAGGGTCTTCAAGGTCATATTAGGTCAACTCATTGACATGAAGTGTTTCTTGATGAATGGCCTGGATAATTTGGATATTGGATATCTCTTGAGTACTTTCAACAGAACCATTGAAGCAAGATTGTACATCTGCTTGATTTTCTAAAGTCATATGGTCAGGGTGGGTCATACCATATGGTCAGGCCAAGTAATTTAAAGCTTGAATATCCCCTCTGTATCACTTTGAAGAATGCACATTTTGTTCCCAAGAAGATCTGATATGATTCTTAAACATGTTTTTATGCTGTCCAGCTTCTGACCTTGCGACCCAAATTTAGGTCATGCTGGGACAGTAGATACATTGCTAAGGCAACCACTTCAGCCTTTGCCTAAGTGTACACTTCTTGGAAAGTATTTCCAGAGAAAGGTCAAATAAGGTTATTTCACAGGAACTCATTCCATCTTATGTCATTGGTTGGTCATCCAGTGTCATGTTGCATGAATTAGATGGAGCCAGAACCGAATTTATATATGACTTCATGAGGAGCAACAGCATTCTGTAAATTATGGCATGGCAAAGAATATACATGATGCATGACCTAAGCTGATGCTTTTGACCCAGGACTCATATTTTCAACCGGAATGTTTATTACATGCTTTTTATCTTCAGTGGAAAATTATCCACAATTCAATGTCCAAACACCATACGGTCAGAAAATTCTGAAATTATCCTGACCTCAGGTCTTAATTGAACCTGAGGTCTTTGTCTATCCTGACCTTGATCTTAATTGAAATTTCGAAATTACAGATTCTTCATCTTGATGAAAGATAATGTTCTGAGTTTGATGTTCATATGGTGCAACTACTCCAAATGGCAGCACTGAAATTTTCGAATATTACTGTCTGCTACATAACCAGTAGCAGTTGATGCGCCCCTAAGCCCAATAATATTACTGTCTGACCCACTCCAGGTCAATGACTTTTGATCAGCTTGACCTTAAATTTGTACACGATATGCAAGGCAGAAGGCACTGGAAGTTTCACGTCTCTTCGTCTACTCATTCTGCCTCTATCACGGACAAACCGGAGGAGAGAGGGGCTCGAAGAGTCCCCCTCCCCCAGTCCAGCAAGGGTGAAAACCTGGAGGCAGCAGTGGGTATAGCTACAGGAATATGGGCACAGAGGGACAGCCACTCAACTTAGAGCATTCAATTTGTCATTATGCTGCATGAAAGTATATTGGTTCAAAATAGGGTTTGTTCAACAGCTATGCGGTCATACCTGCGCCCCTGAGTGGCGTTGCAATCATTAATTTATCTTGAGAGGGGGAGCTGTGCCATTCAGAAGACTATGCATCCAGCTGGTGCTGTGTCAGAAACACCACTTAATTTGTGTATGTCTCAGCTGCACATCTGCTGTGTATACGTACACGTAAACCACGGTCACGGAAGCAAATTAAGTTCCTGCCCCATTGGTCATTTTATTATATTTCTATAAACATCACTGGGCTACCCACTGAGCATCCATAGCAAGAAACATGTTGTCCCATTGTAGTCCTCTAAATCATGCATCATTGCAAATGGTCAAATGCCTGGCTTACCCTTCATCTAAACCGTGGCTATGCTGTTTTTCTGCACTGCAACTGCACCAGATCACTGTTGGCTTTTCTTCACCATGCCAATGCATTGTGCCTGCACTAAACGCCTTCGTGGTTTTGCATGCGTCTTAACGTGATTCGTGTCGGTTCGGTGCTGCCGTTCTAAGGTACCGACACGATCGTTTGCTGTTCTAATGTATTCAATAGCTTCATCAGAGGTCTCGAGCGGGCAAAAGGGTTTTGCAGTCATGCAGTGTTGTCATGCTTCCAGTGAGTCATTATTGTATCTTGAATGCCGAAATTATCTGCGTCCAGTAGCGATCGGTAGAGCATCCGGTGCTCAAGCTACGAAACGTTGGCCGGATCTAAACCGGCGCATTCGTGGCTGCCAAGTGGTGTCACACTCAGACGAGCCACGGCCTGTTTACCTTGGCCCAAGCCACCCGGCGGGTATCCCACTAATCACAACTTGGCGCGCTGCCGCCAGACGGCAATATGCTGCCGGTACAGCCAGGACACGTTCAGTCCGGTGCACTCGTACACGTCGGGTGTGGAGTTCTACCTGAAGCGGATCGCGCTGGCGCAGGACCGGTGCGTCACACTGCAGCTGTGGGACGTGGGCGGCACGTCGCTGTCGGGCGGCATGCTGGACAACTACCTGTACGGCGCGCACGTGAGTCACACGCACTGCTGGGGCTTCGGCTGCCGTGCAATTCCGTACTGTGGTGGCTCAGGTGACGACTCTCCAAGACGACTCAGGGCCACTCAGTTCGATGTGATTTATCATTTGCCAAATTCAGAACATCCAGTCCTGCGCAGCGTTCTGGAAGGCACACATATTTGCGCCACATAACCGCCAGCAGCTAATGCTAAGCGGAAATAATTCCGTCAATCTGTCGTGGATATTGCGCCAGTAGGGTTGGTCGGTGTGTGCCAGCCTTATCCTGTAGTTCCTTACGCTGTCTGCTTTGCTGTACTCGCACATGTGTCGAAGTTGCCGAAGTTGTAGACCATGGTTAGAAAGCAACCTTGTCTCAGATGTTTCTCATCCAGGCAGTTTCCTCTATGGAACATTATCCTCTCCTTTTTTCTTGCTGTAAGATTGAATAATGTTTGATACTATACCCGTAGCTCCAATATCTTTGACAATGACAACTACTCAAGCTCCATCATTGCTTGAGGTTCCAGCAATAGAGGTCGCCCATGCCACTACTACCTCGGATTATTGTCACTGTAAGTTGTCTATTTCATAGTGGTGTTTCTGCTGTCTGCAGTGGCATGAATTTTGAGCGGAATAATTCATTTCTCTTTGAGCTGAAGGCACCAGACAGGGACGTCGGAATCCGAAGCGACTAGTATAATTAGACGTTTGGGTGTGTTATTATATATTGTGTTCGAGTTAGTTATTTGGGCTTTAGGGCACATCGACTTCATTGGTTATGTAGCGCTCACGCTCGCGTATTACAAATCACACCTATTGATTAAAATGTTATTACCACGACGTCAGGGGCCGAGCATGGTGGAGTTAGGGACTGTTGTAGTCCAATGGTATTCAATTTCATCAAAGTAAATGTATTAATTGAAAACTGTTCCATGAGGTGAAAATAAGCTTTGCTGTGTTTAATCCTACTTATAGCTTGTATTATTCCAGAACGGTGGCTCTGATCGCCAATGATGTTGATTGATTGTTGACCTCCAGCGATTCCCGGTGCTCTCCAGGAGCTCCTGTCTCCTGTTCTGTAGTGTCCGTCACCCGCCCGCGGCCACGTCCCCACTGGATCCCCGGTGACGTCACGCGCGCGTGTCGTGTTTCAGCTGGCGCTGTTCGTGTACGACATCAGCAACTACACGTCGTTTGAGAACCTCGAGTCGTGGCTGCTGGCCGTGGGCGACTCCACGCGCCACCAGACGCGGCCGCTGCGACGCGTTCTGATCGCCAACAAGTGTGAGTAGCGCGAGTGCCTTCACAGTGCACGCGGTCCGCGGCAGCTGGTGGTGCCACCTGGGCGGAACACGGTGATAGCGCGAGCACATTCACAGTGCACGTGGTCCGCGGCAGCTGGTGGTGCCACCTGGGCGGAACACGGTGATGGCGCGAGCACATTCACAGTACACGTGGTCCGCGGCAGCTGGTGGTGCCACCTGGGCGGAACACGGTGATAGCGCGAGCACATTCACAGTACACGTGGTCCGCGGCAGTTGGTGGTGCCACCTGGGCGGAACACGGTGATTGCGCGAGCACATTCACAGTACACGTGGTCCGCGGCAGCTGGTGGTGCCACCTGGGCGGAACATGGTGAAACACTCGCCCGTAAGGCAAATCCAACCTTCCACACGACAGTAACTCCCACCACCACCCAGGGGACGAGTGGTCTAGGGGCAACGTGCTCGTCTCACACTCGAAAGGTTGTGGGTTCGAGTCTCACCTGTCGCTACTCTTCGCCCGCGACCAATCGGCGTGAGGGATTGGTGACGCTATATGACTCAACGGTCGACGTGTCGTAAAAACCAATAACCAACCAACCAACCCACCACCACCCAGCTTGCTTACTGCAGCACGGTCATGTGGCGTTGTGTGCAAATGAAGGCACTGATGCTGCTGGCATGGATACTAGCTGCAACAACCCTGATTTCGTGCTGCGAATTTGGAATATTCTGCGAATGTGGGCTGTGAATGCTTTGGCCGACTTACGTCGTATCAGCTCTGTAGTGTGCCTTGTACACATCTGCGAAGGGGAAACTCAGTGTGCATATGGCACACAAGTCCGCTAGCATGCGTCTGATTGGCTCGAAGAGCGCCGAAGTTGGCCGGCGGATCGTTTACCACGTGCACCAGAGGGCCTCAACGCAAACCGGAGAGGGGGGGATTTCGTCCCATAAGATCTCGGAAATTACTGAAGCTGTAAGCACACAATTTGGAGGCAGGTTATGGCTGTAGTGAACTCTGCATTATAAATTTGCTAAGTATAGCCAATGTCTTCAGGGTCAAATGAGGTCGAGATCGACCGGCACACCGCGCCGCTGCGCCGACGAAACCTTTGTGACCTTGAACGCTGGACTGCCGGCCAGCCGGCCGACGGTCGGTCGGCAGCCAGTCGGTCGACTTGGCACCCCCGCAGTTCCTATATTGATCGACAAATTAAAAAAAATGCATTGAATGCGCTTCTCAATTTTCAACACAGTCACATGATTGCATTACAATATCCCTGCCCGTTTACAAGATATTGTCGACAAACATTAGGGGTGGGCCGATTCCCCCTCCAGTGCGCGTGCTAATTCTGGCGGTGCGAACGATTTCGGCGAAACGTTGTTTATGGAGACGTGGCCGGGACGGTGGGGTTCCCCTTTTCCCGGGCCACCTGTCGGTGACCTGAGCCCCGGCCGGGTCGGTCATCCCGAGTTGGTCGGTCTCGTCAGGGTCGCCATGCGATGGCGTGGCCGTTGACCGTGTCAGTTGATGTGATGTAGCTATTCACGAGGCACGCATCTATGATATCGCTTCAGACGCCGACAGAGCAGAGGGACTACCCCGCCGTCACCACGCCACCGTTACTACGTCACTGTTCCCACGTCACGGTTGCTGTGTCACCACCATTACCACGCCGTCATTACTACGTTACTATTACTACGTCACGATTGCCACGTCACAGTTACTACGTCACGCTTACTACGTCACAGTTACCGTTACCACGTCACCGTTACTCTGTCACGTATCTCGGCCTGGCAACAGCAGCCCGTGGTGTGTACACTGTGCGGGCCTCCAAGCACACATGACCTCCATCGGCACTCCCCGCCATCCGTCCGCATTCTCTACCATTTTTTTCTTGGTGGGGGGGGGGGCGGTCGGGGAAACACCGAGGTATGGACACACGAGCCAGAGAGCAGGACTAACAAAGCCCTTCGATTTTGTCCGATGTTTTGCTGACCCCATGGGTCTGGAAATGAACCACGTAGGATGGTGCTTGCTCACTCGCCTGGCGGTTGCGTTGCTCCAAACTTTCTGGTCGGAAGCGAGGTTGGCCAGTGCTCGCTACCTGGTGGTTTTGGCCGGTTTTGCCGGTTCGTAGAGGGCCGAGACAGAACGGTGAAACCACTACTCGGGACGTGGCCGGAGAATACGCGACTCGATGGGTGCGGACGACACGAATCGAGGATACGATACGGGACCGTGTGTGACTCGTTTCCTGATGTTAAATGACCCATTACGCGACTATTCTTCTACACCACGGCGTGCGGTCATCACCCTGAGACAAAAGCCACGGCAGCAGCCGTCCATAGGTCACCAGCAAAGTGGAAAAATGAGTCGCAAAATCGCAGGAGAGTGCGGCTTTCCCGCAATTTAACCACACGCCATCGGAAATAATGTCCTAAGCTAATCCTCACGTCGCGAAGTGTCTGAATCCGAAAGTTTTTTTTTATAACTTAGATAATTATTCATTACGTCGCCACCGAACCGGTCATAATCAAGTTTCTGGTTCCTTCAGTGGACGCAACCGCCCCCCCCCCCCGGGTTTCAGAGCGAACTCCAACCCTTTCTAATGAAGGGTTCCATACCTGTACATAATATTCCAAGTGGAATCGCACAAGGCAACCACAATCTTTGTCGTAACTTCCTTGCTTCTGGCACATCATGCGCGCACATCTGGACCCATGCATGTGGACAGGCTTCGCGTCTGGTCATATATTTCGGCAATGGCGTTGTCAGAGAGTGTACACCGACGGTCAGCAGCTGGCGCGATCCGGTCATTTCCTGGCGCCGGGTACTGGACCGTGATTATAGCTAGCACGGCACCCGGCCTTGGCACGCATCCAGGCCGATTACAGCCGTTTACAGCCTCGCCTTCCGGTGCACAGGAAGAGTGTACCGGAACATAGTACATACGATTGGTATTATTGATTAAAATGACGGCGTGGGCGCTGTATAACCAATGCAGTTGATGCGCCCAAAAACCTTAATAACTAAATAACGACTAAGATGACGACACATACAGGCAAGCTATACGATGGCCCACGTCTTGGCCTGTATAAATATGCTGTTCCACGCTAGATACTGCCGCGCTTCCACAGTTGTTTATTAGCAGTAATGACCGTGATGACTGTCAATTCCAAACGGTCATATCCATAATGCTGGACAGATGCAACAGGGACGGACCCAGGAATTGTGATCGGGGGAGGGGAAGGAGCTATTTGATCTGGAGGGGCGCCATTTCTCCGGAGTCTTTTCTACTGCCAGAGGTGCCTTTTTTACTACCAGGGGCTCCTTTTCTACTCTCAGTGGCGCCTTTCCTTCCCCGAGGGACACCATCGGCTGAAAAACTCAGCTGGGCGGGGGTTGCACTCGAGCGTTTTGGAGGGGCGGAAAATCTCTATTGTGGAGGAGGCACATGCCTCCAGTTGTCCCCCTGGTCCGCCGCTGAGGTGCGATGACAATCTTTTGTCCGATTTCGAGTAGCAAACTCGACAAAAACGTCTATTTTCATAAAGAGATGAAGCATTTTGAGAAGAATTGGCGCCATTGTGGCACCCCTTGCCACATCGCATTTATAGATACTAGTATAAAGCAGTTGTGTTGTTACTGCTAATTCAGCCATGTACAGGTACAAACACATTCTCCTTGCAAAATGACAAACCCATCGAATCAGACATCACTGCAAGAGTCAAACTGATATCAGTCCAAGCCGTGACAGACGTCGCGGAGCGACCCAAGTTTGAATTTACATCCGCGGTGTCAGCACGCAGTCAAGGCTCCAGCGATACACCACATGTCTCTGGCGTCTGCTGGCCACTTTTTAGCCCGTCACGGTCGACGAGCGCCGGCCTTGTGCGACTCTGGACAATGCCGATGAGATGCGCGATACGTGACCAGCGCCCACACAGCGACACGTTCGCTGACGTCAGCAACGGCAGTCGCGCGTCTGGCCGCTGTCGACGTAGTGTCGCGCGCTGCCGTGCTTGGGGATCGCACTTTTGCCGTTGACGCCGTGCGCGGGTGGGTCTAAAGAACAGACACCGTCGTACATACACTGTTTTACTGACATCATCTTACAGACGTGGCGAATCTCAGCAACCGCTTGCTCGATCTTCATGCAATCTTGATCAAATGGTTGGACGTTTATCAGAAACGGCGGCTTGGACCTTCATGGCCAAGTCAGGCTTCATAGTCAGGTTAAAGGTCACCAAATCGTCGGAAAACAAGATTTTTGGTTTGCAGACACGGCCAGTCTCAGCGATCCGTCACTCGATCTTCATGAAGCTTCACCAAGCGGTCGGGTGTGTGCCAAGAGTGTGCGGTTTGGACCTTAATAACCTTGGGTCAGGTCAAAGGCCACCAAATCGTCGGAAAACTGTATTTCTGGCTTACAGACATGGCCAATCTCAAACCGCTCGATCGATCTTCAGGAAACCTTCACCAACCGGTTAAGATGGTGTCTGCAAAATGGTATGCATCATTTGGTGTCTGTTTTTAGACCCACCCGCCGTGCGCCACTCCCGGAACCGGGGCGGCCTCTGGGTGAGGCGGCCCAGTGACGTCACCTGTCTCCGACGGCCGGCGGCGACGCGACCTTGACGTGTCTGACGCCGCCGATCAGCGCACAAAGGGCCGGGTGGCCGGCCTGACTAGTCAAAGGTCACGGAAACAAACTTTAATCTACGACAATTAAATGTATGCCACTAAGACAGAATTTGCCTGCAGAATTTGGAATTAGGATTCATTTTGCCATTGAATGGGTACGTTTTAAAGTATTCATCAAGAAACACGAGTATTTGGAAAAGTCGAACAACACCCTCCATCACAGAGGTGGATTTGTGTGTGTGTGTGGGGAGGGGGGGGGGTAACTGGAGGTGTGTGCCCGCTCCCTCCGATGCTATTGTAGGATGTATTGTAGGCTATAGTAGGATATAACATCTATTGTCCCTCCGACAATAGATGTTATTGTCGGATGTCATGGTATGGCCGGATGTTATTGTATATATGCCCGGATAATATACGCCGGATGAACACCAACACAATCCAACACGGTCCCAGCCAAACCAACCGAACTCGAGTCAAACCATTGAACCGAAATAGTCCGAACCCAACCTATGATATCTCATCCAGACACCTGCGCGACCCGCATGTCCAGGCCGTGTGGGTGTCTGAGGCGAGTGGCTTTGGCGGGTGTCTGTGGCGGATGCCTGTGGCGTGTGTCTGAGGCGGGTGTCTGTGGCGGGTGTCCGTAGTGGGTGTCTGTGGCGGCTGTCTGAGGTGGCTGTCTAAGGCGCCTGTCTGAGGTGGCTGTCTGAGGTGGCTGTCTAAGGCGGCTGTCTGAGGTGGCTGTCTAAGGCGGCTGTCTGAGGTGGCTGTCTGAGGTGGCTGTCTAAGGCGGCTGTCTGAGGTGGCTGTCTAAGGCGGCTGTCTGAGGTGGCTGTCTGAAGTGCCTGTCTGAGGTGGCTGTCTAAGGCGGCTGTCTAAGGCGGCTGTCTGAGGTGGCTGTCTAAGGCGGCTGTCTCAGGTGGCTGTCTAAGGCGGCTGTCTCAGGTGGCTGTCTAAGGCGGCTGTCTGAGGTGGCTGTCTAAGACGGAGTCTGAGACGGATATCTTAAGCGGATGTCTTAGGGGTGCACGAAACATCATCAACACGGCGGAAAGTATTAGGTCTTCGTTACGCATGCAAAGTTCGTCAGTTCCCAGCGCACCCATCCCACTCGGCCGTTTTCTCCCACCGCGTGCGAACAGCCCTCCGTGATCAGCCCAAAAATGTTGCTCCATACCTCATCAGGAGGAGGATGCTAATAAAGAAAACCGGAATTAGAGCACAATTATCAGGTGCCACGAAGCTGCGTAACCACTAGTCGGCATTAGCAAAATTCAGCTGCATCGAGGCTTCTGGCTAAGTCTTGCAATTGGTCCTGGCTGACGCCTGACGCTCAGCAGTCTGATGGCATTAAGTAGCCTGCACCCACATCATCCCATTCTACGGGACTCATTGTTACAGCTTACATCGCTTCACCGTGCAGGAAAACAGGTCACGCTTTGCTGGATTCCAGCACATGTCTGCAACAGCGGGAACGAGCTCGCAGACGCGGCTAAGAGGAGTGCGGCGCAGACTCTGTCGTCACGTGATCCCGCTTCCTGCTGGAGACTTCGATCCCGTGGTCTCGTCCTTTTGCACCAGGAATGACAGCACAAATGGGCTCTATAAACAGGAAAGGAACACATTTAATCAAATACAGCCACGTCTGGGAACTTGGCCCTCGACCTTCAAGCAGTCTAGGATGGATGAGGTGACTCTCTGTTGCCTTAGAATCGGACACACATTAGCGCACATCTGTTGTGTGATGACGAGAGACCCAGGTGTGAGATCCGCACCGTCCTACTGACGATACGCCACGCTTCAGTAGTGTGCCCAAGATATGCGAAAGGAGGATTTGTTTCGGGCGCAGTGCCTACAGCCTAACAATGATCGATTTACTCAGTGATAACTTGCGCTTTGTCCATGACGAATCGGTGTTCCGGTTCATGAAACAGGTACGGTTTCAAGTCATTTGCACACCCGTATAGTTTATAGTTTCTAGCTAATTAAGAATTGCATGGTTTCAAATAGACTTGTTATGGGGGCAACGTACGCCAGCAGGGTCGACGAACACTAAAGCTCTATTAACTCTATATGATATATGATATATGATTAACTCTATTAACTCTATATGATGCCCGAGGCGCGCGCCTAGGTTGTACGTTAGATGAGTGTGTGGCTCTGTCTGGCGGGTATCGGCATAGGTGGCAGAGCGGCCCAATTTAGGGGACCGGGTCGCCGGACAGTTTGGGGCGATTATTTATGGTCAATGCCGTATGGTTAATATTACATTCCCGGACTTCAGGGGCGGGGATGAGGCACCATATGTCGGTGTTCCCCATCCCCCAAAAATCCACTTTGGGTATCCGAAATGGATGTCTGTGACGGGTATCTGTAGGTGTGTCTGTGGAGGTGCCTGAGGGGTTGTCTATGGAGGGTGTCTGTGGAGGTTCCTGAGGAGGTTGTCTGTGGCGGGTGTCTGCAAGGGTGTCTGTGGAGGTGCCTGAGGGTCTATGTGGCGGGTGTTTGCAAGGTTGTCTGTGGAGGTGCCTGAGGGCCTGTCTATGGCGGATGTCTATGGCGGGTGTCTGTGGAGGTGCCTGAGGGGTTGTCTGCAAGAGTGTCTGAAACTCAGTGTCCCAGATATTTCGGATTTAGTTGAGAGGTGACACCCATGGTAACGTGAAATTGTAAAGCACGCACTATTAATTTTCACTTTGTGAATAGTTTTGCTCCTTGGAGCCCTGTGCACAATCAGCTTTGTGACTGGCGTGGCGCCTTGTTGACCGTGGCCCGTGTTGCAGCCGACCTGGAGCACATCCGCGCGGTGCGTGTCGACAAGCACAAGAGCTTCGCCGCCGAAAACGACCTGCTGTCTTTTGTCATGTCCGCCCAGAGTGGCGAAAACGTGAGTGTACAGCCGGTGATGTGCATTGTTCCCCTTCCCTTTACCTCAGCACGGCACCTCCGTCCGAGAGTTCATGTCCGTCCATGAGTCCATGGGCAGACATGGTCAGTCCGAGTGTTCATGAGTCCGTCCGGGAGATGTTTCATCTGGGACATCGTCAAACACCTCCGTCCGATAGTCCAGCTGGGCACCAGGCGGTCCAGCTGGGATATCCTCAAACAATGTGCTGCCTCATCAGAGCTGATCGTATTTGTGGCCACCGCCACGGGCAAGGCAGAAAAATGGCTTCAGGGATGCACATACCTCATCACTATTTTTGACTTTTGCCTTTCGCCGGTGGGCATTGCATGGAAAGAAATGTCCTTTGCACCACACACTGTCTCTTTCCACCACAACTATGGCTGCGTCAGTAAAAAAAAATCGCACGCCGGAAAAAAAAACGTGTTACTGGTTCGAAAGTAATTGCGCCGACCGATAGAGCAAATGATGTACAAACAAATAGTGATCTGACTATTAAGTCGATCTGTGCTCATGGTTTTCCTCACTCCCGTTCCTGTATTCCGTTTGGCAAAGTTGAAACGTGGTAAAATTATTGTGGAACACTATCGGGCCTAGCCGTCCGATTTAATGAGTTGAGAGGTAGGGGGCGGGGATGACCGAATCGTCCAGATTTTTAGATGAAGTTAGTGGCTTCCTGGATGTTCTGGCAGTTTCAAAAGGCGTCATGGCCTTGATGCCTTCTATTGGATCTGGCATTGTGTCAGATTTATCAAGAACGTTAAGACCTGCTATTTACAGGAAGTCGTGTTTTATATCGGACGATGGCAACTCCAACATACAGTGTAAATCCGAACCGATTCTTACTTCAGACCACCCATGGAGACAAAAAAATAACTTGGTGAGGAAATGCTTCAATGAGAAACAACAAAAGTTCCCTTTACGAATTTAGTCTTGCTTTTCTTCTTTAGCTGTTTGGCGTGTATGCTGTTAGTACGCTCAGCAAATCACCGGCGTAGTCCACGCGCCCTAAAACACAACTCAACTGCCGCCACCAACACGGCCATCACAACCGGTTGAAGCAGATATTGACGACCTCAGTCCTCGCTTGGCCTTCTCCGGCTAAGCCTTCTCCATGTAAGTCTTCTCCGGCCAAACCTTCTCCGACGATCCCGTCCTGTCACGCGTGCCTCGTGCACACGTGACGCCCCCCCCCGTCCGTGATCTGTTCATCATGGCGGCCGCCGTGCAGCTGCTGCGGCGTGACGCGACGCTCTGCGGCAGGTGGCGCAGGTGTTCCAGCACCTGGCGGCCGTCACGCTGGGCGCCCGCCTCACCCGCGCCGACCTGGAGCAGGTCGCGCCCGTGGTGCGCGCGCAGATCGCCAGGTCCCGGCCGGAGACGTCGCTGCCGCGGCCGCCCACCGCCAGCAGGGTGCGTGTCTCCTCCGACGTGTGCTGCCTCCAGTGAGACGGTCTGCTGTCTCCTGTGGGACGGTCTGCTGTCTCCTGTGGGACGGTCTGCTGTCTCCTGTGGGACGGTCTGCTGTCTCCTGTGAGACTGTCTGCTGTCTCCTGTGAGATGGTCTGCTGTCTCCTGTGGTACATCCTGCTGTCCCCTGTGAGACGGTTTGCTGTCTCCTGTGGGACGTCCGCTGTCTCCTGTGAAATTGTCTGCTTTCTCATGTAAAATTGTCTGCTGTCTCCAGTCGGACTGTTTCGCCTGTGTGGTTAGACTAACCAGAATGTTCCAAAAGGGATGTAAGGGCGACGAGTGGTCTAGGGGTAAGATGCTCGTCTCACAATCGAAAGATTGTGGGTTCGAGTCTCACCTGTCGCTACTCTTCGCCCGCGACCAACCGGCGTGAGAGATTGGCCACGCTATATGACTCAACAGTCGACGTGTCGAAAAACCAATAACCAACCAGCCAACCAAAAGGGATGTAATCTTTCCTACGAGACGGATCTGCTCTGCAGAATAGAGGATCTGTTGTCTCTTGTGCGATCTATCTATTGTCTCCAACAAGGTGGGTCCGTTCTGCCCTGCAAAACGCGCCTGATCTTTTCACTGAGACACAAGCTGCCTTTCGGCGAGACGGCTCTGATGTCTCCATTAGGGAAGGCATATCCGAATAGGTAGGCCAGTGTCTCATCTGGGGAAGGTCTGGAATCGTGGGCGTGTGATGGGTGGTTTCTGAAGAAAAACCCGATTTTTTCCTACGGGTATCGGTAGTTCAGTGGTTAAGCTGAGCGTATGGCATGCCAGAGGTACAGGGTTCAATTCCCCGCGGTACCCGTCCTTCCTGTCGGGGTGGGAGGCAGGTGACGCCATGTGGCCTCAGCTGCAGAGTGCGTCGTAAGGCAACAGCCAACCAACCAACCAACCAACCAACCTGGTCGACGCGCCCTGAAGCCCAAATAACTAACTAACCACCCAACCAACCGACCGACCGACCGACCGACCGACAGACCGACCCACCGACCGACCGACCGACCGACCGACCGACCGACCGACCAACCGACCAACCAACCGACCAACCAACCAACCAACCGAACGTTCCTACATACCATAATTATTCTCCTTTCGTCGGTTAGAAAGGCCTGCTATCCGCACCGAAAGCAGCTACTCCGTGAGATGACGCATCCGGTCTAATCGATGGTGGGCGCTGCCGTGTCCCGATGGTGACAAGAGCGTCCTGATTTCCACCGAAGAATTAGTTCCCGTCGGCGGGAAGGCATTTCTGCGGACGGGCGAACTGCGCCTGCTCCAAAGGAGCGTTTTGCTGCCTGCGGTGAAGGTGGGAGTGATGGGAGAGGGGAGTATGATCTGATACTCCCCTGATATGAGAGGGGGTGAAAGAAGATGGGAAGGGTGGGAGGGGAGTATGATCTCTGCAGTGAGAGATGCCAGGGTTCGTAGACTCGTGATGAGCGCAGTGAACGAGTGGAAGGGCGGATGGAGGGTGAGGCGGCGTATGATCTCTGCAGTGAGAGATGACAGGGTTAGGAGACTCGTGATGAGCGCAGTGAACGAGTGGAAGGGCGGATGGAGGGTGAGGCGGCGTATGATCTCTGCAGTGAGAGATGACAGGGTTAGGAGACTCGTGATGAGCGCAGTGAACGAGTGGAAGGGCGGATGGAGGGTGAGGGGGCGTATGATCTCTGCAGTGAGAGATGACAGAATTAGGAGACTCGTGATGAGCGCAGTGAACGAGTGGAGGTGGGGGTGGGCTGAGGAGTCTGTCATCAGCTGATGGGCGGTGACGTCAGACAGAGTCTCCGGTAGGCGATAGTGGTTTGTGTGCAGAGCAGAAAGAGCCGGTGGATGGTGCATCATCGGCGCCAAGCTGCCACCACGGGGGATAGCGATGTCACACCGTCAGGAGGCGTCGTCGTTGTCACCCCGTCGTGGTTGTCGTTTGATGGCTGTATGCCGTTGCAGTATCCGCCTGTATGAGCCGCAGCCAGTTTTGCCATAAAGCCGTAATAACTAACTGACAGTGGTGGTCCGGTCCCTGAACCGGCTGGAATTGCTCGTGACAGGTGTGCGAAGCCTGCCGTGACGTGTGCTTTTTGTTTGTTGTACCACATGGTGTGAGCTCCGTTTTGACTCCGTCCGGTCGCTGCGCTCCGTGTGTTGCCCTTGTGACGCTTACGTGTTATGCTTGCGCTACGATCTCAAATGTATATGATATTGTCTCGTGCATATGAAGCGAGGTGTCTGCGTAAGCTCCATGTTCACTGGCGGACCTAGCCCACCGGTTGGGGGGGCAACTTTCGGTTTTCGGCGTCAGCCCCCCCTCCCCCTCCCACAGTGGCGTGCCTAGGAATTGCATCAGGAGAGGTGTCGAACGGATTTTGAGGGTGCCCATTCTCCCACTATTTTTAGTTAAAAGCACCGGATTTTGACCACTATTTGGCAAAGGGGCCCATTTTTTAAAATAATAATTAATGACAACATAAGGTCCTGTGTAGAGGCCACAGCCTACCTCCACCGTTTCTAAGTTACCGGATTTTTGTTCTTGTTTACCAAAACGTTCACGTTCACGTTCAACGTCTTGTACCACGTCAACGTTCGTGCACGTGCACACACTGGTGGATTCGATTTTGTCAACTCTTGCTGTAAGCAGAACTTGAGCAGCATGGAACCCTCGATGTGTGTCAGAATCTACTATGCTACTATATTGGCTTCCAAACAATTATACAAAATACCTTTAAAATTAGAGATTCTTTCATTCCGACGCTATTTTTTAACCTCGGCAAAGGTTACTGCAGTTTAATTTAGTTTACTTCCGTTGGTTTCGGTGGGGCCAAAAGACACTATGCCCCCTTTTAAGCGCTTCGGGGGGGCATGGCCGGAATGGCCCCTCCCTGGGTCCGCTAGTGTCCATGTTATCCTATTTTCTGCTACATTTAGTGCATTGTGCTTTGTAGAAGTTTGTGTTCCGACTGCGTTTGACTTATTCGTGAATTTATGGAGACGATGAAGAATAGACAATGCTTTTGATGCGTCCGTCAGCCCTATGTCAGCTGCCAGCTATCAGCATTCAGCACCATCACCTTGTGTAGTGGCGTCGGATAAGAAAACTTATATCCATGCCTGTACGGTATTGACGCCAGCTGTGGTCAACTTTGTCCATCTGAAACAGCCAATCCTAATTTTAATGTTTCTTTGTGATGTCGAATTTGTAGTGTTCGAGTTGAATCATTTTATAGTCCCGGAACCTGTGTGAATTGTGTGTAATCATTAGTTGCAGTATGAACGTGGTGTACGGGTGCAGAACATCAGTGCTTGCAAGCACAACGCACGTACTTTGTTCACAGTATGCCGATGTGGGAAGGGTAGCATTTAAAATAAATGTTTATTGCATTTCAGCCCAGTGGTAGCTATGATGGCTCACCTTCCCAAGAATAGCATCGTTAGCTCTTCAGAGACCAATTTGAACATGCATAATTCCAATACACTATTTGAAACATTTAAAAAGCTCGTCTTGTTTCTTAAGTGGACGCGAAGTGTCACGGTGTGGAGACTTCCCTAGGCCCGATCGACCCCACCACTGGTGGTGGGAATGCACGCGCACGAGATTCGCTGAGTACACCCAGTGGCGAAGCTCCTTGAAAAGGCTGTATGCGTTCCATCTCGGAATATTTGTTTTTCTTTTTAAATGGAATGAACCCGCTCTATTCAACAAAATATTTTTGGTTAAATATTTTCTCGATGTCAGCTGACCAAGAGCTAAAGCTCGAAGCAAACTAAATACTAGCGGCGGCTCCGGTTAAAAATAATGACAGATGCAGCGGGGCTGTAGAGACCCCGGGCCCGGTTCCGATGAGGGGGGGGGGGGTCGATTTCCGGTCCGGGGACACCTGTCTCCAATCAGGGAAGGAGTCCCCAGCCCCCGGTGCCCCGCCCCCCCAGGATCCGTCAATGCATCTTGCGTTCACAAAGGGCCCTTTGACAGTTGCAGCGAATCCTTTGACACTTGATGAGAACCGGGTGCACTCACAGGCAGTCCCCCGACGTCTACAAAAGGTACATAAGACATTGGAACTATGATAAGTACATAAGCCCTTTGCTAGTTAGGATCGCCCCTGACAGTTACAGAAGGCCCTTTGACCGCTGTAACACTGGAAGCAGCATTGCAGGATGGAGTTGTTTGGGGAATGGAGCCATGTGGGTCTACATGGCTATAGATCCGGGGGAGGGGCGGACATCCCCTGGTTTGGTACCATGCCAATGTTAACTTGCAATTTTCTCTATTCAATTTGACAATATTTCATTAAAAACAAGGATCGCCAAACCCCCTAGTTTGGCGAGAGATCTCCCAGCCTTGGTTGTCGATTGGCATGATGGCAGTGCGCAAGGTGTGGGATGATGAGGGATCATTGCTGGTTTTGATGGCGTACACGGTCAGCGGGTCAGATGCAGGCGTTTCCACAGGGCACACATGTGGGCCCATGCTACGGCCCACTCAAGTGTGTCGGTTGTATTCGTTCAAGAGGGTTATGTTAGTTGTATTGGTTGCTCTTGATTTCATAAGTACAAATACCACTCTGGCCCTACTATGGATACCTGTTTTAGGCCCGTGTGGTGCCAACCGGTAATGGATCCAGGGGAGGGTGTAAGGGAACCATGCTCCCTCCAAAATGGCCGGTTTCGAACAAACTTGGCCTTTGATTACGATTTGCTGAAAAACTAGGCACCGAATGTTGAAGATATTGCTTTGGGCTCAAGCCCAGGTCTAAGCTCTCAAATCCAATTAGTTAAAATAAAAAAAAAGTAGTATGAATGTTTTATATTTGGTCCCCCCCCACCCCCCTCCCCGACCCAAAACCGGCTGGCTAGATTCACCAATGGCATCAATTCTGGCACGTTCGCAGGCTATTTTTTGTTGTTGAGCGAGGTGTGTGTGTGGAGGGGGAGGGGACGGTGCACTCGACCTTCACACAGACGCCTTCTTATGGAAATTTCGTTGGGCTGGTTCGGGTTGTACTCGACCTTCCCGAAGTGGCAACCCACCTCCATTGAGAACCTTTCGAGGCGCTCTAGGGAGGCGATCACGATCCCTTCGCCCCCCCAACTTAGAACCGTCCTTGCCCAGGGGTGGAACTTGTGTACTTTTGGTGTTGCGGATGCGATACCAATACTTTCTAAATCTAACATTAGGTAACATCAAGACGTGCGTGATACATGGATGGATAAAATAATGGACTCATAATTCGGTTTAGCAACACTAAGTAACTTTGCAGCCTCCATCCATTCCTCTGTTCCATGGGCGAAGAGGTATGACAACGAGGGGAAGGAGCGCATTCCTAAACTTTATGCAATTCAGCATTACGCCAATGGTGTCACATGGAAAGTAAAAACCTAAAAAAAAGCCTTCCCCTTATCAAAAATCTGCGGCGGCTCCCCTGCCCTCCCCGCCGTTCTTAGTTAAATGGTTAAAACTGGAAGGCTGACTAAAATAATCCTTCAGCAATTGGCTACTGCGTAAAAGGTTTGAATCGACCATCCACCACAGTTTTGAAAACACTATCATCAACTAAAATAAAAATGCTGGATCCATTCCTGTACGGAATGGAGATTGTAACCATAACTCCATATATTAGTGACCTTGAAATGCAATCTTCCGCATCTGTTTTGGGTGATCCTTGATAAATATTCATACGCACTCCTGTAGCGTAGTTAATGGTAGTGATATGGATGGTAATGGCAATGACGATAAATAATGGCAATGTAAAACCTCAATAACTTTATAGGAAGTACATGTCATCCATTTTTGTTTAACATCTATTATTTGAACCAATAGTGAGAATAAATCAGGAACTATATTTCTAAGTATAGCATCAGCTGTTTTCATGAAAACAAAACGGGACCATTACGCCGCATCGCGCTGCAGCCAGTACCTCCCCCAGATCACAATAACAAAGCTCGTGATAGGGAGCGCATTCGTCTTGTGCGAGGAATGGTGCGCCGTGGCCTCAGCCGAGTTTGTATCGCTTCAAATATTTCAGTCTGTTATAGCCACGGTTTTTGGGTGGAAAAGTATCCCGATCTCCAAGACGTACTGCTTGAGCAGCACATTTTTTGATCGTGGACGTTAGATTTGCGTGATATAATCGCGCGCAATGGGGAACTGCTTGAAGGCCCAAGCTGCAGACGACATGTCTCTGCTTCCGGGCCCTGATGTTGGTCGATATTCAGCGTCATCAGACCAACTCGGGATTCCACCATCATATGATCCTGAGGTACTTTGCTTTGAAGGTCTTTGAAAGTGTGCATGTCTGGTCCATGTGCACAAAATGCAGAATATTACTGAAATTTTTGATTGCAGAAGATAGGTGTCAAATTTTGAGTAAGGGCAGAAAGTCTTAATATAAGCCACAAGAGTCCATTTGCATTAAGTAAGCCTATGAAGGGAAAATACTATAAGTAAAAATGTGGCCAAGGCCCTCTAATCAATGGTGTATTCTGAGTTCTGGAGATGCTATTCACCCCATTGCATTGTGCTCCATGACTAATCACTAATGCATCAAATATGTCAAGATCAGTAGGGTAAGTACTAATTTCACTGCCAGGTACACCTGCTACTAGCATATTCCACATTTATATGCATGTATGCATTAGCATAAATGCCCAAGACCCAACGAGAAATAGAGGGCCATCCAAGAGCAGTGTTAAAGGAAACTAACCACCTTTATAATGGGATTTTAACTGAGATAGCAGTTTTGAAGACCACGTTGAGAAATCACTTACCTCATACTCCGTTCGGTCCAAAACATCTTCCAGCCGAAGTTATAAGGCCTTTTATCATCGGTTTTGGGACATGGACAGACTCGGTGGGTGTTGTGAAAATTCCTTCATATGGAAGCAAACAGCATTTCAATGGAAATTAAATCTTTTATTTAATTAAACCTAATTAGACCTAAAGGCTTTAATTAAATTAAATTTAAATTTAATTAAAATTAAATTAAATTAATTAAACTTTAATTAAACCTAAAGGCAAACCTTTAGAGGCCTATGATAAAAAGAAAAAACTTTCCAAAATCCCGTTTTTTGAAGTATGGGCATAATATTTCACAAAACCAATGTCATATTCATCATTTTCAGGTGCCAATACCCCTAATTAGTATGATTGCAGAATTTTGACAAGGTGGTTAGTTTCCTTTAAGCTAGTCTGCAAAATGTGGCAGATTTTGACAAGATCTTGGGCATGCAAACCCAAATTCAGGTGTGTACTTGGCAGGGTGGGAATTAAGGCACTTCTTAAGAGATTTTATTTCTGAAAGCATTTTTGCACTCCGGTTTCATACTGGATAGGATGGGCTTCATATGTACTCCGACACAAATGTGGGAACACAGATATCAATAAAATCAAATGCAGAACAACACCCAAAAAAACAATGGTTATTCCACTTATGGTCACCACTCAAACTAACCACTTTTTTGTGGCAGTCAGCAGCCTACCCCAGCTTCACACACTCCATCAATCTCAACCACCGGAATTGCCGACAACAATGCGCCAACAGCAACTTGCAAGATGATGTGCATGTGCACTGAGTACACTTCTCCAGCTCTGGAGCAGTGTCTCGTAAAACCTGTGTTCCTGCCACCCATATAGTGGGAAAGTTTGACAGTTTTAAGAGACGTCCTCCGGAGTCCCGAAGGCCACCAATCAGAATTGGCTGTGTTAGTGTTTTCTGTTCTGAAATATGTCTGTCAACCAATCAGTGCAAGGTAATTTTTATTTGATGTCATAACCAGGGTGGGAATTCAGGCACTTCTTAAGAGATTTTATCTCTGAAAACATTTTTGCACTCCAGGTTCATACTGGATAGGATGGGCTTCACATGTACTCCAACACAAATGTGGGAACAAAGATATCAATAAAAACAAACGCAGAATGACACCCAAAAAAAACGCTGGTTATTCCACTTACTGTCACCACTCAAACTAATCACTTTTTCTAGCAGTCAGCAGCCGGACCACAGCTTCACACACTCCATCAATCTCAACCACCGGAATTGCCGACAACAACGTGCCAACAGCAACTTGCAAGTGATGCGCATGCACACTGAGAACACTTCTCCGGCTCTGGAGCTGCGTCTCGGAATACCTGTGTTCCTGCCACCCTATAGTGGGAAAGTTTTACAGTTTTAAGAGACGTTCTCCGGAGTCCCGAAGGCCACCGATCAGAATTGGCTGTGTTAGTGTTTTCTGTTTGGAAATCTGTCTGTGAACCAATCAATGCAAGGTATTTTGTATATGACATCATAACCATTAGCAACTTTGAACTCATGGTTAAGTGTCCACACAAGTTAACAGTAAGCACAAGACCTTGACTGATCCTTTGCTTTGATCACATCCAACTGTGGCGTGTGCGGTAGCGGAGTTGCGTTTGTATTACGTGGGAAATTGGCTGCGTAGGTAGGTATGCGCTCTGAGCTGAGGGTGAAGTGTGAAGGATTTTTGTTTGTTTTTCATATGGCTAGCCTTGTACTGAGACCAACAGTGAAAGGAAAACACATTTCTCCTGTGAGTTATAAGAAACAAAACAGTGCCGATTATTACGGGTCACTGCCGGGCGGTGCCATCCATTGCTCACTTCTTTGTTCATATGTTTTGGCATTTGATTTGACCAAAAATGAGAATGATATTACTTATGCATATTATGTAGGTACTGATTTAGGTTTTTCCAGTTGGTTACTGGTAAACAGATTCCATGCATAAAAATAATGTCCATGAAAATGTACTCCGGAAGAAATCGGTTTGCACTCCGACTCCCAACCCGGAAAGTAAGTTTCCCACTCTGGTCATAACCATTAGCAACTTTGAACACATGGTTAACAGTGTCATGCTGCAAACACAAGACATTGACTGATCCTTTTCTTTGATCACATCCAACTGTGGAGTGTGCGGTGGCAGAGTTGCATTCATATTACTTTGGAAATTGGCTGTGTAGGTAGGTATGCACTGAGCTGAGGGTGAAATGTGAGGTATTTTTGTTTGTTTTTCATATAGCTAGCCTTGTACTGAGACCAGTGAAAGGAAAGCACATTGCTCCTGTGAGTTACGAGAGACGAAACAATGCTGATTATTATGAGTCACTGCCGGGCAGTGCCATCCATTGTTCACTTCTTTGTTCCTATGTTTTGACATTTGATGTGACAAAAATGAGAATGTATATTACATATGCATATTATGTAGGTGCTGATTACATGGGTTTTTCCGGTTGGTTACTGGTAAACAGATTCCATGCATACAAAATAATGTCCATGAAAATGTACTCCAGAAGAAGTTGGTATGCACTCCAACTCCCAACCCGGAAAGTAAGTTTCCCACTCTGGTACTTGGGCATGCAGGAAGGCCTCCAGGCATGCATCTAGGTGCCATGGCTACCAGGAGTGTACCAGGGAACAGACCTGGTGCACCGGAAATGGACGAACACCAGGCATGAACATGACTAGCTAATGGATGTATTAAAGCTTAATACAGTATTGTGATGGAATTTTACCAAAAGCTACTTAAATTGGCATCATACTAAAGTTGACAAAAGAGAAAATTCCCTCTCAGAGATGATGGAGCCTTAGTCATGCTGGATCTCTGAAGTATTGTGACAGGTCATGAAAATGGTAAGACCATACAAAATGTGTGGTGACAGAAAAATTTATGTTGGTGTCCAGAGAAACTGGCCTGCATCCAAGACCTGACTGGGGCCCAGATAAACCATTCCAGACCCCAGCACAGCATACCAACAGCACACAAAATATAGTAGGAGCCTGAAAAACTGGCTGAGACTGAAAGGTAAATTGGGGTCTCAAATTGTTGTGCCAGACCTTAAGGATTATGCCACATCCCCTCATAATTCTTGCTTGGGACATAAAACACACTTGGATATGAAGAACAAGAAATCCTTGGAAATGAAACCTGAACCTCGAAAAATCATTCTGGGTCTGAAATGTAATGGTCATGCAAAATTGTATGGAACCAAAATTGCAAGACATAAAAAATCAAGTTTGGTCCTGAAAGCATGTCTGGCTGACTTCATATAAATGCTAAGTTGCCCTTAATTATTTTAAGAAAAGTCACAAGTTCCCTTTGAAAATAGAATAGTGTTCAACATCCTGTGACAATTCTAAATTTCCATAGATGCAGAGGAGTATGATATATTTGGTAGTTATGTCACAAATCGGATCAGGTGACGCCCCACATATGACTGTAAAAATGGTGTGATGAAGGCCTTTGGCAGAGTGAACATTTGGAACTGTGAATGCAGTGCAAGTCACATTGCATTGCATTGCTCATTCTTAAGCTGTTTAACATAGACATTTCATTGATGCTTCTTGTCATCTGAACCTGCAAAAGGTTTAACTTTCTGTTTTTGTTTGGGGGAGGGCTGCAATGAAGGTTTTGCGGCATCCCCTCCCAACAAAGCCCGGAACTCCTCAATTGTCTGCCACTTCAGTTTTGAGACTGCCTACCAGCTTTGGAACTAAGTGGAATAGAAACACACAAGCAGTGCCACTAAATAAAGGTTTTCACGAACTATCATCTGACAGTAGTAAATCAGGTCTATCATAATCAGTTGGCCTTCCAGGTCAGCTCAAAAGAAGACATGTCAGGTCATCTCATTTAACATGGGTCATTTTTACACTCACCATTTTAGACATTTTTGATTGGTTGTCAGGTACAAAATGGATGCAACAATGTGTGAAGGGGTATACAGGCCCTTTTATGCCATTTTCTGCTAAACCATCACACTAGGGGGGGTCAAATAGATCTGGATGGAGGCTGGCCTACCTCAATTAAAAAGCCACTGCATTTCAGCCACCATTTTTCAAAGGGGCCAATATTCATGTTAATTATAATACTTGGTGACAACTTAGCATTCTTGTGGAGGGAGTCAACCTACCACCATCATTTCTGTCACCAAATTTTAACCCCTCCCTATTGAAAGTTTTTTTCTGGTATCCTTTGATGAATTGGTTCACACTTTTCAAATTACACCTGTGCATCACTTTGAAATGTAAATAAAATGTTCTGATTTCACACATTTCAGTCTATAATGCATGGTACCACCACATCAACATTTGTGAACATGCATATCGACCTTGTGCATTTGTCTCCTTTGTCACAACCTTGTGCCAGGGACATTTATTCCTGAAAATTTATGTGGGGGGGGGGATACATGAAGACAATGGTTGGAATGGATTGGGGGCCCATCCCATAGAGTTCCAGATAAAAAAAAATGGGGGGGGGGGAGAGGGTACACTAAGCCAACATTGCATGCCTAAGGCCTGAAAGTGCAAAAATTGACATCCATGTTTCATGCTGTTCTGCTGTGTCTGCTAGGCTTGCTAATGACTGCCATATGGTGGTCCTGTGCTAAGTTTGATGTCATATAATGCTTTGTATGGGGGTTTGGCAGGAAAATTGGATGATTTCAATTCCAAGATGATCTCTCTTCTTCCCACATTTTTCCTACGTTCTCATATTTGTGGGAAATATATCCAGGCAATATGAGGAACTTTGATGTGCCTTATCTTTTTGCTTAAATATGCTTTCAGATTGGCTACCAAACCGAGATGCTAGTTGGTGTTCTTCTTAGGACCTGTTGTGTTTGTTTTCCTTTACTGATGCGCTTTAGGGCCACACCATATTTTTAGGGCTCAGGTGCATTTTTCAGACCCTGATGCTTTTCATGCCTTTGTCGTTTTTTGGAACCACTGTGTTTTTATGGGGCGTTTTCAAGAGCTTTGATGTGTTTATCTAGTGATCAGGCATGCTCTTGTCAGCATCATGTCAGTTTTTGAGTGCCACAGCCTATTTCAAGGTCCTCACATCGTCTGTGCGGCCCTGGTTTGTTTGCTGGTTGGTTGGTTATTGGTTTTACGACACGTCGACCGTTGAGTCATGTAGCGTCGCCAATCTCTCACGCCGATTGGTCGCGGGCGAAGAGTAGCGACACTGGTTTGCATGAAGGGTCTGACGCGTTTTGAGGGCCTCCAGCGAGTTTTTGAGAGCTACTTGTTTGGTTATTTCGGGCCCCGACGATATTTGAAAGCCCTGTTGCTTTTTTGCGGGACCCAGTGCGTTTCGGAAGGCTCCGGTACGTTTTTGGCTCCTGGCAGGGGTGAAGTTTCCTGTGCTTTTGGTGGGGTCCAGGCCCCACCAACTTCTTGCTATCTTAGCAATGAACCCCATGGGGTGGTCCCATCAACCAAGTTGGTATTACCCTTTTCCTCCATTTATTGGTCCCCACCAATAATTTTCAAACTTCCCTACCCATGACTTCCGGTGTGCTTCAAGAGCCCTATTTATTTGGCCTCCAGAGGATAATTTTTGGCACCTCCGATGCATTTTTTTCTAGCTCAGATCGCTTATCTGGATCCCGAAGTTATTTTTCTCGATTGGTCTGGCTCCCGGTGCAATATTTTTGGCCGCGGTCCGATTTTGTGAGGCCCCGGTACATTTTTTTCGGCGCCCTCGCGATATTTTGGGTTTCTCGTAAAATTTATGGGGCTCTGGAAAAATAGTCCGAGCCTGGATTGATTTTCCGATGTGCTTGCTTACTTTTCGTTGCCCCGTCTTGATTTTCTTTTGGTTCCGGTGGAATTGTTCGGCCCCGGCATGATTTGTTCAGGGTGCACCACCTGTCAGTCGCTTGACAACGTCCTCATCTTGTCGGCCGTCGGGAGGCCGATGAACATTGCTTCTGGCTTGCTTGCAGTTGCATTTGTATATATCGGCACAAACAAGAATAATAGCGCCGTTTTCTACGATCCTCTTGCCCCTGACCATCGGATGTGATCCAAGCTAAAACTGTCACGATTATTACGATCTGGCAGCGTCACAAATGGAAGATATAATGGGCGGCAGTCAAGCATCGCTGCACTCTACATATGCGTCGTTACATATATTTTGACCAATCACAAAGTGAGTAATTCTGAGGCGCTCCTTTTAATTATTTAAGTAATTTAGGGATTTCAAAAAGTAATGCCACCATCGTCTTTAAAATTAAAAATCACAAGTGAGACCTGAAAAATACGGTCTGTCCCGACATGAAACTTGTCCATTGTCTGTCGAAATGTTGATGTTAGAATATAGGAATTGCCCGAGTTGCCACCAAATATAAAGTAAGGAAAACATTGGGAGAAAAGCATGGTGCCTGATCATCCATGGTCATCGATGTATCACATATCCAGGGCCTGCTTTTTTGCATGAAGTATGTATCGACTGGCCTTTGCTGTATCCAGACCGTTTTTCCATAATATTTCATTCAGGGTTCGCAGTTTATACCACCAAGCCTGTTTTGCTAGTTTTTGCCACTGGTAAAAACTGGCATGTGAGAAACTGTTTTGCAGTTTTTTTTACCCGTAAGGGTCCTGCGAATACTTTGCTTGATCTTTTTACCAGATCTATAAGGTATATAAAACATCCTGCTTGTATGATTAGTCGGGTCACATACAGAGTTCGATTTGTACTAAGCGTTCCTCGATGTGGAAAGGACAACTTTGAAGTAATCAAATTGAGGTATTGAATTGAGGTATCAAATTTAGATAAAAGGGTATTTTTTTCTTAAAACCTGTGACATCAACATCTTAGTTTCCACAGAATGTATCTTGAGCACATGCTCACAATTATTCATCATGCTTACTATATTATATCACTATATGCTACATTATGCTTACAATTATACACTATCACAACAGTTCATCGTCAAATAGCACCGTTAATTCTTAAAATGATAATAAGACGATACTATTCTGGAGAGGATAATGTTCTGGATGCCAAGGACATAGAAACAGCCTTTTACAACCCTGGTCATGTATTGTACAATGTGCATATTACATGGAAAGATGCAAAATTGGAGCTGGAAATGTCCCACTAAGTGTAGACATGGCACCAACTTTTTCCTGTTTTACAAGTTTTCTGACAGTATTTTACCAGAAAGACTAAGTCATGACAAAATTAGTTTTTCAATGTAAAAACCCAACTTTGATTTTACTCCAATGTTGCCCGGGATCCCCAGCAGCATGCTTGATATGCATAAACACTGTATGACAATCTGGAAATACTTGAGATGCACCAATAATCTATTGACTGAGCCATCCATCCGAAAAAGTGCAGAAGATCACCTTGAGTTTTCATATTGGTTTAAACCACCTGATTAACTGCAGTAATTATGGCACCCTCTGTCATGAGGAAAGCTTGACGACATTTCATCCTGTTTCATGAACTAATCCCTCCACATTTCCCAGCAAGCCCAATCGTCCGTGATGTGTTGTGCCGCCAAGCTCCTTCAGTCTCCAGCGTGGCAGAATCTGGCTGTGGTCGGTGCAGATCGTGTGCCAATCCGTCCATCCGCAGAGCAGGACAGACAGGCAGTCGGCGTGCCTCCCGCGTCCAACGCCGCCAGTCGGCGCCACAGTGTAGGTCGGCCGTGTGTCCCCGGGCGTCGTTACGCCGCTGATGATCTCCGCCAGGACTGGTCGGCCGCACTCTGCGGCATTGACTACTGTACCCGTGGCTTGTCGGTGGGAGAGGTCGACTGTTCCGCCCCGTTCCCTAGCTTCGCCCGAGGTCCCCAATAGGAGTGGAGGGCTGTGCTCGTCCCCGTCGCTGAACACCGCCACTGGTCTTCCAGCAAGAGAAACTGACTGCGCTCGGCTGCATCTAACGGCATCCTCGACCCCCACCAGGGTTGATAATATGCGCTCTACCCTGCAGCTAAAGCCATCAGCGACCCCCCCCCAGGGTTGATAGTGTGCGCTCTGCCCTACGTCTGACACCATCCACGATCCCTTCCAGGGTTGATAATGTGCGCTTTCCCGATGTGGTTCACCTATGACGGTTCGACACATACTATTTTCTTGCCCCAATTTCACGGTGAAACGAAGGCGTCGGTTGGTTATTGGTTTTACGACACGTCGACCGTTGAGTCATGTAGCGTCGCCAATCTCTCACGCCGATTGGTTGCGGGCGAAGAGTAGCGACAGGTGAGACTCGAACCCACAACCTTTCGATTGTGAGACGAGCATCTTACCCCTATATCACTCGTCCCCGGAACGAAGACGTCACTTCGGTTCCAATTTCGATGCATTGTCGTACTGCGATGTTTTAGGTCACAATTCGGAGATCGTCCAAACAGGTCAACTTTACCGATATATATCGGCTGCTCAGTTACACGTAGTATATCCATTCCAAAAATAGATCCATGCCGCTAAGCGGAATGCTGTGAAAAGAGAGAAATGGGTGCTACATAACCGGAAGCAGTTGATGCGCCCCTAAGCCCAAATAATCAATCAATTGTCCTACGTCTAACGTCATCCACGATCCGCGCTAGAGTTCATAATATGCGCTGTGCCCTGCAGCTAAAGCCATCCTCGATCTCTACCAAGGTTGATAATATGCACTCTGCCCTACGTCTAACGCCATTCACGGTCCCTGCCAGGGTTGATAATGTGCGCTCTGTCCTACCGGCTAACGCTGCCCGTCACCCTCCAGCAGGACCGCTCGGCCGTGTTCTACCCGTCGCCGAACGTGGTGCGGACGGCGTCCCAGCTGACCGAGGAGGAGCAGGTGAAGATCGCCAAGCGGATGGGTCTGATACAGCACCTGCCGTCCGGCACGTACGACGGAGCGGCCAGGAAAAATAAGGAGTGAGTCGCCACGGTGCAGCGCTGGCCAAATGTGGACTTGTAGCGGGCTGGTGGTGTTACTCGGCTCGAGTAGTGCTGGCCAAATGTGGACTTGTAGGGGCTGGCAGTGCTACGCGGCTCGTGTAGTGGTGGCTAAATGTGGACTTGTAGGAGGCTGGCAGCAGTGTTAAAATAATATTTTTTTTCGTTAGGTGTGAGATGTCGAAACGAGTATAGTGCGATGTCGAAGTTTGTCATGGAAGCGATGTCGCTGAGCACGTTCTTCCAACACAATTTTGATCCAACAGCGTACCCATACGTGTACCTTTTTCGCTTCTTGCCAGATGACTAATTTAGGGATAACTACTTTAACGACAACGATAGAAAATACCTGTGCTTACCAACTGATATTGTATGACAGACCAGGTGATAGGTAATCCTCTTACCTGGAATTGTGTTAAGTGATGTTCTCAATTGTGCTAGAGCTTAAGTGTATTATAATCCGCAATGGCGAGTAAGAAGGATGTTTATGAACGAGATACTTAAGTGTTCATATCGATGCTTTCCGTGAAACGAAGGTCGAACATTTTATTCCCATAATCCAATGACTTATCAACGAGGTACTGTTAGACATTAGATATCAAGGCACTATGAAGCACTATGTCGATACTTCTTTGGAAGAGATGTTGATTCAGAGTTCAGAAAGTGGTATATTCCACCCAATTTCACGAACAATTTATCACTGGCTGGCAGCGTTACTCGGCTCGAGTAGTGCTGGCAAAATGTGGACTTGTAGGGGGCTGGCGGTGCCACTCGGCTCGTGTAGTGCTGGCTAAATGTGGACTTGTAGGGGCTGGCGGTGCTACTCGGCTCGAGTAGTGCTGGCTAAATGTGGACTTGTAGGGGCTGGCGGTGCTACTCGGCTCGAGCAGTGCTGACAAAATGTGGACTCGTAGGGGGCTGGCGGTGCCACTCGGCTTGTGTGGTGCTGGCTAAATGTGGGCTTGTGGGGGGCTGGCGGTGCTACTCGGCTCGAGTAGTGCTGATAAAATGTGGACTCGTAGGGGGGCTGGCGGTGCTACTCGGCTCGAGTAGTGCTGGCTAAATGTGGACTCGTAGGAGGCTGGCAGTGTTACTCGGCTCGAGGCGCCGGTGAAAGGCTTTGCATAGGCGTGGTTGACATACGAAGTGTGTTCTGTCGTCGTTTTCCGGTTTGTGCAGCCTGTCAATGAACACGTAATTTTCTGATGAATGGGAACTGGAGACGCATGCTCTTACGTCATCTGGATCAAACCCTGAATCCATCTGGATCAAACCCTGAATCCACAGTAGTCGTGATTTGGCTGGAAGCTTAGTGAGATGTCGAGGCATTCGTTGGGGTTGATCTTTGTTTCGATTGGTCAGCATTTTTTTGTATGTTGCCCATTGGTTGGTGTCCGTCGGTTGGCCACGGATAAGAGTGATGTTTTCCACGGTGCCAGCAACCGGCTGGAAGCTGCCACGATATTGATCCGGCTGCCACAACCCGAGCAATAAGTCAGCGATAAGGTCGGATTGTGGCGAGTGGAAGCGCATCCCGTGTGATTTACGGTTGCATCTGCACCCTTAAATGTGAAGATGGTGCGTCGAGTGGAGGCCGCTACCGTCAGGGAAGGGTATCGCCACTCGGCAGGTAGTACGCACTACCAGATAGCGCGGGCGACCTGGTCAAGTAGCGACGACGGCATTCGATACGTCGTTACCGCCGGCATAGCGATATTATAACGGCATTGTTGTTAGGCCAATTATAAATGCAACCATTCGTACACCTTGAGTGCATCGTCAAGAATGGATTGTTGGTAGTACTTTGAATGCCGTCTTAAAAAATGCACTTCAGGAACGATGGCCTGACTTTGGCGTCGTCTAGCTCAGTGACCGTTGACGCGGTCGAGACAAGATTACCATCAAACGATCCGCTGTTCAGTTTTGTGCGACCGTGGTGGCCGGAACACCACAGCGATCCTAACGCACGGCCGGTGTGCTCTGCAGGTGCGTGATATGCATGATCGAGTTCTCGGTGGGCGACCGGGTGCGCTACCTGCCCTGCCTGCACACCTACCACACCGAGTGCATCGACGACTGGCTGATGCGCAGCTTCATCTGCCCCAGCTGCATGGAGCCGGTGGACGCGGCACTGCTCACCAGCTACGAGACCAGCTAAGCCGGACGGGCCGAGCGCCGCCGGCGGCGCGCTGCGCCTCGGCCGGTGGCGTGTGACGCGTGACAGGGCCGACCCCGCCGGCAGGGGCGGCGAGCCGCGGGTGTGACGATGGCGGCCGACACTGGCCGGGCGGTGTGCCGGCCGACAGCGGGGCGGCCGGTCCTCCTCAGGCGGGTGTGACGATGGCGGCCGACACTGGCCGGGCGGTGTGCCGGCCGACAGCGGGGCGGCCGGTCCTCCTCGGGCGGGTGTGACGATGGCGGCCGACACTGGCCGGGCGGTGTGCCGGCCGACAGCGGGGCGGCCGGTCCCCTCGGGCGGGTGTGAATGGGGGACATGGGCCGGCAAGCGGGGCGGCCGGTCCTCCTCGGGCGGGTGTGACGATGGCGGCCGACACTGGCCGGGCGGTGTGCCGGCCGACAGCGGGGCGGCCGGTCCTCCTCGGGCGGGTGTGACGATGGCGGCCGACACTGGCCGGGCGGTGTGCCGGCCGACAGCGGGGCGGCCGGTCCTCCTCAGGCGTGCGTGACGCCGACGGCGAGTGGGTAGCGCTCGGCGGACGAACGGCAGCTGCACGGACACCTGGCGACACCGTTGGCCGCCCGGTCAGCCGCCGGCCTGACTGGTGCCCTGGGGCAGCTAGGTCCGCGCCAGGCAGGTTACCGTCACTGGACGCCCTGTGACGGTGCGCGCTTTCTGTGGACAGCGCGCCGTCGCTATGTGACGCTGTGCTGTCGCTGCGGAACGGTGTCTCGCCGTTGTGTGGCAGTGTGCTGGCGCTATGTTGCGCTACTGTGCGGTGGTTCACTGTCACTGTGCGGTGGTTCACTGCCACTGTGCGGTGGTTCGCCGTCATGCGGTGGTTCGCCGTCACTGCGGTGGTTCACTGCCACTGTGCGGTGGTTCGCCGTCACTGCGGTGGTTCACTGTCGCTGTGAGGTGGTTCACTGCCACTGTGCGGTGGTTCGCCGTCATGCGGTGGTTCGCCGTCACTGCGGTGGTTCGCCGTCACTGCGGTGGTTCACTGCCACTGTGGGTGGTTGCCGTCTGCGGTGGTTCTGTGCTGTGGGTGGTTCTGCCTGTGGGTGGTTCGCCGTACTGCGGTGGTGCGTGCGGTGGTTCACTGTCGCTGTGAGGTGGTTCACTGCCACTGTGCGGTGGTTCGCCGTCACTGCGGTGGTTCACTGTCGCTGTGAGGTGGTTCGCCGTCACTGTGCAACGGCACGCAGCAGCTAACGCAGCGGCCTGCTCTCGCTATGCGACAGCATAATACCACCACTAAGATCCAGGATACGGAAGGGAATGAAGAAAGAGTGCGGACGCGATGCCGATAATAGTTGCCATCCGTAATCATGGTGACGCGGCGGGTGTGGCTGAATAGATGGGAGTGAACTCAGATCGGAGTGAACTATCGGCCTCTGGACCCTCGCACGCGAGCATTTCGGCGTCTTTCTTCCGTTTCGGCACCTGTGGATGCTTTTCCGTGATGCCGACGACCTATGTTGCCAGGACGGTATCGAATAGAACTCGGCGCCGTTAATGCCAACGATCTCCTTGGCGGTTGTCTTGGACTGTTTAGTAGGGTACGTGATAAACTCGCGTGATGACTTGCGTGGGCTCGTGTCGAGAAAAGAAGCCTACGGCTATATATATATATATATATATATATATATATATATATATATATATATATATATATATATATATATATATATTTATATATATTTATATATATATATATATATGTATATATATGTATTTATATATATATATATATATATATATATATATATATATATATATATATAACATGGCTTCGACTAGTCGCATTTGTGAAGCAAACTATTGTCTACTGTCGTCGGAGAGGTGGATTTTTATTTATTTGTACTCGCCTTCTTTTCAATGATATTTTACCTGGCAACTGTATGCTTGTGCCGTGGTTTTGCTTCAGATGAATTTGGTCGGCCATTGTGTTAGATCGGAGTGGATCCTGGGCGGAGACTTGACCGCCACCGTGGTGTCGATCGGAGTGGATCTGGAGCAGAGGCATCGCTGCCATTCTGTCGATTGAGGCGTATCGCGGGCATAACCTGGGCGAACACCGTGGTGTCGATCGGAGCAGGTCCGGCGCACAGGGGCTGGTGCGGGCACCGGGCGGTAGTTTGTGTGGTGTTGTGTCGGGCAGAGGTGTGGTAGTGCGTCGCCGGGCAGCTGGTCGAGGGCTGGCCCCGACCGAGGCCGGCCCGTTGTCGGCAGTAGGTGGGAGCCTGTGAGTGAGTCTTTCATAGCTGTGGGCGCGGCGCGAGCGCACCGAGTGTCGCGCCCGGCCACGGAGTGTCGGTCCTCACCGGAGAGCCGTCGTGGTGTGACGGGGCGGGGGTCACGCCCCGCTCGTCCGCGTGACGGCCACCGGCGCGCCAGGTGTCCTTCATGTGATCTGTGTCGCGCCGCCGTCACTGTTGTGTCCGACGTCCGTTGCGTGACTCGGATGGTGGCGTTTTTACTCGTGCTGCCTCTTGTAGCATGCGCGCCGGACAGTCGGTGTCGGTGTGACTTGCGGTCGCAAGTCTCCGAGGTGGTGCCCGAGGTAGTGAGCGTCCGTGTGAGTTGCGAGCGCGGGTTCTGGTGGTAGTCAGCACCTGTGAGCGCCTGTGATGATCAGCACCCGTGTGACTCTTGTATCCTTGGGCACCTGAGATAGTCGGCATCCGTGTGACTCTTGTGACTGTGAATCCCTCGAGATAGTCAGCGTGACAGTGCGGCCGGGAGACCGATGGGTGGACATCTCTGGCGCGCCGCCAACACTGTCGGCGGCCACATGCCCGCAGGAGAGGACATCTGGAGGGTGTCCGTCTCGGGGACATGTGCGCCACATGCCCGCGTGGGAGGACTCACGAACGGTATCCGTCTCGGGGATGTGTGCGCCACATGCCCGCGTGGGAGGACTCACGAACGGTATTCGTCTCGGGGATATGTGCGCCGCGTGTCCCCATGAAGGGACGCCCGGGAGTGTCCGTCTCCGCGGGAGGTGCGCCACATCTCGCCGGATGAGAGGACGCTCGGAGCGTGTCCGTCTCCGGGGGATGTGCGCCACATCTCCCCGGATGAGAGGACGCTCGGAGCGTGTCCGTCTCCGGGTGATGTGCGCCACATCTCCCCGGATGAGAGCATGCTCGGGGCGTCCGTCTCGGGTGTGTGTGTGTGTCACATGTTGCCGCTGTGAGTGCGAGTGCAGAGGTCCCGGCCGTTACTCGTTTTTAGCACCAATGAGAGTATGTAACGTCACGGAAATGCCGTCACAGGCTGCGTGACGTCATCTCACCATGTGGTGCGGAGCATTATTTTGCCAAGAAATAAAGTATGGCGGTGTTCTAAAGACGGCGTGAAGCCGTTCCACTGCGGGATATGCCCTGTCGGCCCATATTCCTGCAAACAATCGTCACGTTGAAAAAACTGAAGAATACATTTGTTATAACGCGCGTCATTAGTGTACCACGGGTGGCCGTGACGCCAGCTGAGAAGCCCTGGCGACTAGTGCGCGGGACCGCGGTCGGTGGCGAACGTGGCGCACTTGACTCACGCGCCGTTCGCCGGGGCGGCCCAACAACTTTGTGTGCAGCACTCGCTGGTGCTCGCAGGCCACGGGGTGGACGCGCGACTTGATGGTCGGACGTACGGTCACACTGGAAATGTGTAGAATAAAATGTACCTGACTGGACGATCGTGTGCCTACTTGCCTCGCGCTGACGCTAAAACGCGGTGGCTTCCGGGACACCGGATGGTGGCTCCAATGCGCTCCGATGGCCGTTTTGTATCGCCCTGCCCGCTTGCGCACGGCTTCCTCGGCGTCATCCGCGGTGCCTGCATAATGGCTTGCGCGAGACCCTGTACACGGACCCACGCTTGTCATCCGATGTAGTGGGATCCGTGGTGCATTTGGGAAAAAAGAAAAAAAAAAAAGGGGGGGGGGGGGGGGGGGGGGAAAAAAAAAAAGGGGGGGAAAAGAAGAAAAGAAAGGATGGAAAAAAAAAAAAAAAGAAGGAGGGGGGGGGGGGGGAAGAAAGAAAAAAAAACAAAGCGGGGGAAAAAAAAAAAAAAAAATAGAAAAAGGGAGGGGGGGGGGGGGGGGGGGAGGGGGGGGGGGGGGGGGGGGGGGGGGGGGGGGGGGGGGGAAAGGGGGGGGGGTGGTGGGGGGGAAAAAAAAAGGAAAAAAAAAAAAAAGAAGAAAGGGGGGGGGGGGGGGGGGAAAGGCATGTTCGTCCCCGTTATAGGCGCATTACAGTGCCAGGTTTTTAATTGTTAAACCCGCCAGTCAACTTGGGTGAATTTATAGGATTAAGACGCCATAACCCCCTTTGCCATATTTGCCATGCCGCACACTGACAGTAATTGGCATTCAGAATATCCCTTCTGTTCGTGCTTTGGCTCATGCCTGCAGTCGAAGGGATCCCGTCAACGCCGAGAGCGGGCTTGTGACCATGTGAGCCATTCGCTGCTCATCCCAATGTCACAGCACACCATCTCATCCCGAGGCGCCGTGGGACCAATGCAGTCGATGCGCCCCTAAACCCAAATAACCAACCAACCAACCATCTCATCCTGATGCCAGGTCATCCCAGCGAGATGCGTACTTCGCGAGCGTGGGAGGTCCACTTTGCAGAGCCGATGTGTGCAGTCGGCGGTGAAGTCACTATAGCGTGGCGATCCTCACGCCCTGATCTGGTCCAGCTGCAGTCGCAGTCGCAATCGAGTGGCGTGGCGGCCCGGCCAAGCTTGCCGCGGCTACTTTGGTGACAGTGGATTGGCCGCGTCGGCCGATTGATCAGGCTTCATCGTCATCGGCCCGTCCGCGCGCAGCCTGCGCGATGGAGTGCACCTCGTGCACAAGCGCAGATGCGGCATCGCTTGGCGAACTGCCGCGACAGCACGCTGGCGAGGGCCACACTGACATTGCTGTCAAGTGAAAGTGGTGCTGCCGTTGTCCTGACACGCTCTGTGCAGCAGTGTTGTGCTTGCTGGTGTTGTCCACGAAGACGCAATGTTGTGTTTGGTCGTGTTGTCCGCGACGACGCAGTGTTGTGTTTGCTCGTGTTGTCCGCCACGACGACGCAGTGTTGTGTTTGCTCGTGTTGTCCGCGACGACGCAGTGTTGTGTTTGGTCGCGTTGTCCGCGACGACGCAGTGTTGTGTTTGGTCGTGTTGTCCGCGACGACGACAGTGTTGTGTTTGCTCGTGTTGTCCGCGACGACCCAGTGTCGTGCTTGATCGTGTTGTCCGCGACGCTCAGAAATATCACGCCTGGCCCCCAACAAATTGCGCCAGGGTCACACAAGTCTCATTGGGACTAAAAAAAACTCCGGCTTCCGCGCCGGACGCCGGAGCCCCGACAAATTAAGCAGGTAGGTACACCGTAAAATCAATCTCGGCCCGGAAAATCTCTTCCAAGCACTATAAATCGAGAGGTAGGTCGCCAAAAATCGCGTATATCCCCTGCAAAATGTAATGCGCTCCAAACATTGTGTGTGGGGGGGGGGGGAATATCGCGCCGGGACCCAAAGAAATCGACCCATGGCTCCGAAAAGTCTCCAAGTCGGAAACTGACCTTTGAACAATGGGGGGGGGGGGGGGGTAAAATTAAGTTACCTAAAACGATGTTAGAAGTCTGGGAACCCTCTACAACAAAATTAAGTTGCCACGAATTATTTTAATAAAAATTAAAATGCCCCTTTTAAAAAAGTAGCGGTCGATGTCCGGAACCTTTGACAAAATAGGGGTGGATGGGCCCCTCCAAATCGGTCCCCACCTCTGATGCAAATCCTAGGCACGCCACTGCTAATTGCGGTGGAGCAGCGGGAAAAAACTGTCACGTTTCGTGTCACCAGACGAATCCAATGTTGACCGAATTGTATGCTTTCCATCACAGGTGCTGTTTTCCGATCGAGAGTACTCCTCCCAACGGCCTTCATCTCTTGGAATCCGCCATTGGACCCATCAGTCACGGCAAATGGCGGTGCTCTGCCTCGTTCCACTTTTCTACTTGTGACGGGAGGACCGTTTGGGGTGGCATACCCACCCGGTACGGCGAGGGGTAATCAACCCTCGCCTGGCCGGCCGACAAACCATCTTCGCCGGGCCGGCGGGGTTCTTGAAAGCCCTCCCACTAACTTCCAATCTACGTGAGGTAGGTAAAATGCAAAACACCTTTAGAAATATCTGGTCATGGAGAACTCGAGGTATAGCTGACATTTCCATTTTGATCGATGATGAGGTCACCAGCGGCTATATTAGGTCAATATACGGGTCTCTGGAAATGGTTAACAAAGGCAAAGCTCATTCCCTTTCTACATTGCTTTTGAACAATTAACAGAGAAATGTATGTTTATTGATCACTGCAATAAAGTGTCAGGCAGGGTAGGTCAGGTCGGGTCAGAGTCAGGCTTGAAAACCAGCTTCTAACTATGCATGTTACCAGAACTATGCATGTTAAGAGGCGCAGGAAAAATGTCATTGGTAAGTCAATATAGCCTATAGTTCATATCACAGTTGATTTCTTCATTTTCGGCAGCACCACCTTCGGCATGCTCAGGTCGTTAAAGGTCATAATAGGTGAACCCAGTAACATGCAATTATCTTGGGTAATGATCTTGGAAGTATGGTATATATATATATATATATATATATATATATATATATATATATACATATATACATACACATGTGTACATATATATTGACAAGCTTTTAAGATATTTGAGATTTCGAGAAGGCTTTGTAGGCGTATATTTATGCTGATAAAACGTTCACACGATTATGAGACATTCTTTTCGGGACGACACGCTGTAAGATATTCAGATGAATATTCGTTGTGAATTTCCATATCCTGCTGTATTTGTTCAACATCACACAACTAATGAAAGTTGTTTCACACCAGGCCTTTCACCTTATTTCCCGACTATACCTGACTTGTGAAGCATTCTAACTCCAATCCTTTATCATGTCTCTCTTTCTCTAGCACTCCGCGCCACTGCTGATCTGAGCACTCCGCGACACTGCTGACCTCAGCACTCCGCGACACTGCTGACCTCAGCACTCCGCGACACTGCTGACCTCAGCACTCCGCGACACTGCTGATCTCAGCACTCCGCGACACTGCTGACACCGCCTGCTATCTGAGCACTCCGCGACACTGCTGACCTCAGCACTCCGCGACACTGCTGACCTCAGCACTCCGCGACACTGCTGATCTCAGCACTCCACGACACTGCTGATCCGGGCGCGTCTGTCGCCCAAGCTGCCTGACTCTGAAACGGATGCGCACGACCCAAACACAGCTCCAGCGCGAGTCCTGATGGCCGATCGAAACTGCGCATGCATTTCTCTCTGAACGGATATGCCGATCACGTTTCCCGCCACAAACTAAACGTGCTCGCTTCACAGAAACCATCTTGCCCAACGTGCGGTGTTCTGTCGGCGAGGGTGTGATCACTTGTCGCCACCTTCGGTTGGCAGACCTGCCAACTCGGATCCCACCTGTGGGATCCGAGCAGGTGTTCTGTTGTCCTCTGTCAGCTGCCCGAGAACTCTAGGTGGCACTCGAGCCGCATCTCGTGTGACATAGGCGGCAGCACCAGCGCGACGAGAGGCTACCCTGGCGGTTTGGTGCTTCCTTCCCGGCGACTCATGCATAACTGCTGCGGGTTCTTTGAAGGTGCGCTCGTGCACTGCCAGTCCAGGATTTCGAGGAAAAAGTGAAACGCATGTTGAGGATGTAATTGTTCTGTTCAAAGGAAGTTGATTGTTTCGCCATATCATTGTGGAGAGCCTCATATTTGACGAATGCACGAATATTGTGCATAAGACAATTCACGCTGCAGTTGCTCTGTGTAGATACGAGGGCGGATTCAGAAGGTCCGGTTGGGAGGAGGATAAAACCGATTTTGAAGAACTCTTCAGATTTGAACAACTAACGTTCGTCGGATCTGCTGAACATAATATTTATCTCATAAAATGTCTAGATTTAGAGAAAATAACATTTTAGTGCAAAATGTCGGAAAAAACTCGGTATTTTGGGGCTGGAGAGCGCGGCACCTGTGGCCCTCCTTAGATTCGACACGGGTAGATACGCGACCTACGTTCACCTGTTTGACGCCCATGTTCGTTACATATTGCCAGCGGTATTGCCAAGAGCAATGCCGGAAACATTCACGCTCCGCTAAGAGCATGTACCACGGTTATTTCCCCACTTTATATATTAATCGTACGCTTAGGAGAATCGAATTGGCGCGATTCGCGCCAGTCATTCCAGAGCTCTCCTCGATCGCGACAGCCGTCGTCGTCGACACGCGCCGCGTCAGTGCCGGCGGCAGTGGTGCTGGGCGGCTGACACACTCCCTCCCTCCCCTCCCCGTCCAGTTCCCGCCGGGGCGCGCCGCGAGGCCGACGCGACCGCGCGGCGCGGCGCGGCGAGACGTGGCGCTCAGGTGGCCGCCGGTCGACGCCCGCGCCGCCTCAAGTGCGCCCGCCGCGCCTCGCGGCCGCCGCGAGTTTATCTTCCCGCCGGCGCGCTCCCCTCCCGGCCGCCGCCGGCGATCAATACCGAGGTGCGCGCCGCGGCCGCGGGTGGCGCTAGTGTCGCGGCCGGCCGCTCTCGCCGTGGTGCGCGCGAGCCACCCCGCCTGGCGGCCGCCCGAGCGATGCAAAACGTCAGTTCGTTATCATAGGAGGTCGCTGTTTGGAAATTGCTCCCTCCGTAATGGCGCACTGTTGTAAATAGCGTAATGAATGGGACCCAATGGCGCATGGCTGGCTGGCCAAATGTTTGAGCTGCCGTCGCCATGGAAACGGGCATACACACAGGTGCCGGCCGAATCACCGGAACCAAGTTGGCTTCAAATTATAAATTGTATCGGAGCGCACGACAAAGACGACATTCCATGACCGCATAAACATGCCGGCTGAATGGGCACGACGCGCCGCTGGACACCCGTATACCGCGTGACGGACCGCGAGTCGCGAGCTGGCCGCTCCCTCCAGCCGGGTCGTCATGGTGCACTTGGCGGCGCGTGCCTGGCACAGCAGGTCGACGCCGGGTGGAGATCGCACCGCCTGCTCAGCGCCGGCACTGCGGCGGCCCGGCCGGCGACCGAGGCCAGGCGTAGTCAAATCCGCCGTCCCGTTCGCAACCAAGTGGCATTTTCCCACGGAGATTCGACTTCGAGTCGGACCTGCGCGTGAAAGTGGTCGCGATTTTGTCGCACCCCGTTTGAATGTCGCCGCGGTCGTCGCTGTTTTCCAGTTTTCGGTGCCGCATATCGGAAGATAACGGCAGGAGCACAGCCGGCTTGAGACGTGATCCTTGACCCTTCCTCCTGTGAGTTCTCATATGATGACGTGTATCATACATTGCGTTAAAAATCGCTTCATCTCCCACGCACAGACCGGGCTACGTGCCTGGCGCGAAGTCTTGATTGCGATATAATTCATCGATGGTCGAGGCCCAGTTTAGATCCGACGTCATTGGCCAGGAGCCCGAGCGAACTGCACTAGGCTCACCCGTGATTCATCTAATGACTCCTGATTTGGCTAATTCAGGCAAGGTGATCCTATCTCGGGAGTTGGAGACTGCTACGTGGCTCACTCGCAGTGGTAGTTGACTGTTACGCCCTCAACAAAGAATACAGGTATTCGTGGCGCTTTGTACGAGCCTAGACACGATGTAACGTGAACGATAATTTTTAGAGAATGCTGAAGCTAGGACCGGAGCAATCTAAGAATTCCAGTTTGTCATCTAGTCTGGAGACTGGATGATAAACTGGATAAACTGGAGTCCCATCACTACATATGCCATTTGGTATACCTATATAAGCACTCAGCAGAAAAAAGCAAGCAACACAAAACAGCACACCGAATTCGGTTCATTTTGTGTCAGTATGCTCAGGAGTATGCAAACATCACCGCAACAAGCTACAAGTAACGAACGTCTCTAAAGCGACAGCCCCATAGGACCTCTGTACCGGAGGAGCACGGCTGTTTCTTCTTGTATCGTTGGGAACAGGAGCGTGGCCAAATATGACAAATGGAGGCTTTCGAGTGAACCATCCGGGCATCCAGAATTGGGGAAGGGACTTTGTGGACATCCAAAAATGTGCATGTGGCGTAATAATGACCATTGTGTTGTTGTTACAAACAACACAACAATTTAGCATCCGCGTTTGGCAGAATTGTGAGCTAAATAAGACAGGTGCACTTCTGCGCATGTTATTTCGCTTTACGACATATCTTCAGTACGAGAAGCATTCGACCATTTGTTCTTGTAAAAACTGTGAACACATCGAATCAGAAGTGCAGGTACCGAGCTAGGCATTTGGGTACGGCACCAATTGTAAAGAAATACAGTTTCGTGGGATCCGAAGCACGCAATTAAAGCGACAAATTTTTGACAACGATGACGAAAGAGGACGAAAAGTTGGCCGGCAAGATTTTCAGACACTCACCACAACTAAATCTCCACCATAAAGGGACATTCCGTGATTTTATGTCACGACTCACAAACTATTAGCTCTGCATTACAAGCGAGGACGAAGGCCTCTCAACTACGAGAACAAAAGCCAACTTGAGCGACCGGTCATAGCGGTTTGAGAGGCTTATGGCTCGGGAACAAGATGTTCTGGAATGCTCGAATTCTTGGATAACCACGGGCGTGTAGCTTCGCTGAAGAAGCAGAAGCACCTTGTGTTCTTCTCCAACGCATTCGCCTGCTGAGCTAGCGTGGCCAATCTCTGACTCCGATTGGTCGCAGATGGGCCCGATAGTGTAGCTTCGTGATCTAGGAGTTGCACAGTTGAACTTACGATGTTCTGCGTTGTCTATTTATTCCCCCACGTAATTGTGTAGGGACTATGTATTCACATCTGGACACAGTAGTACGGCGACGTTGAACAGCGCGTCATGTTCATCGACACGAGCGCTGCGTGTGGCGGGCGGAAGCCTGCCAGTCAGGAGGGTAGGAAATTGTAAGGCACGTCTGGCGCTTCAAGAGCAGACATGCTCAACTTTTGGATTTGTTGCTTTCACCTTGACACTTGTTGGTGGGTGCAGAGAGCGTGAGCACGTGCTTCGTAGGTACATTGCAGACACGGTTATCAGAAGCATGTCAGCGTAGAGTGAGTTCCAAGCAGGTGCTCGGCAAGTTTTTGCAATTTTATTGATGTAATCTCGTGTTCCTTTCAATTGCATTTGTTTATCTGGTTTCCACGGCCATAGTACGAAGGCAACCAACAGCCATTCTCAGGGGCGCAGCCAGGATTTTCTTAAGGGGCCCGATTAAATTTATATTCTCAGAAGACAAACACCGTTTTCGACACGCGAAGCGAGCCGAAAATTCGTGGTTTTGTGTGGTGAAAATCAAAATTTATTGCTTGATCTAGTATTGTATTTTTAGTTGCTAAGGCGGAGGAGGGGGGGGCACATTTCAATGACGTATATCATTTTAAAACATCCGGTTGGCGTTGCAAATTTATATGCTAGGATGCAGGCCCTGCTTGCTCCCTTGTCAAGATCACCACATTCCCACGGAGCGCCGACTGCGCTGAACAACTCTGAGCCCGTTCGAACGGCCGCTGCAACGGTTGGCTGGCGCGCGCGGCCACGAGGCGGCATTTCGCGCCACGATGCGGCGCGATGGCGCGCCATTCGGCCGCCGCCGGAGTGTCGGCTCACGTTTGCGGACCGGCCGAGCTGGCCACACGCGGCGCGAGCGTCTGGCACGCGATGGCCGATAGTGCAGTGTGCTGCGAGATCGCTCCGTCTGCGGCACGACGGTGGTGTTCGGTCGTGTCAGCGTTCGTGTTCGTGTTCGTGTCAGTGTTCGTGTTCTTGTTCGTGTTCGTGTTCTGTGTGTCAGTGTTCGTGTTCGTGTTCGTGTTCGTGTTCGTGTTCGTGTTCGTGTCAGTGTTCGTGTTCGTGTTTTGACCGTGTTCGTGTTAATGTTCGTGTCAGTGTTCGTGTTCCTGTTCGTGTTCGTGTTCGTGTTCGTGCTCGTGTCAGTGTTCGTGTTCGTGTTCGTGTTCGTGTTCGTGTTCGTGTTCGTGTTCGTGTTCGTGTTCGTGTCAGTGTTCGTGTTCGTGTTCGTGTTCGTGTCAGTGTTCGTGTTCGTGTTCGTGTTCGTGTTCGTGTTTGTGTTCGTGTTCGTGTTCGTGTTCGTGTTCGTGTCAGTGTTCGTGTTCGTGTTCGTGTTCGTGTCAGTGTTCGTGTTCGTGTCAGTGTTCGTGTTCTTGACCGTGTTCGTGTTAATGTTCGTGTCAGTGTTCGTGTTCGTGTTCGTGTTCGTGTTCGTGTTCGTGTTCGTGTTCGTGTTCGTGTTCGTGTTCGTGTTCGTGTTCGTGTTCGTGTTCGTGTTCGTGTTCGTGTCCGTGTTCGTGTTCGTGTTCGTGTTCGTGTTCGTGTTCGTGTTCGTGTCCGTGTTCGTGTTCTTGACCGTGTTCGTGTTAATGTTCGTGTCAGTGTTCGTGTTCGTGTTCATGTTCGCGTTCGTGTTCGTGTTCGTGTTCGTGTTCGTGTTCGTGTCAGTGTTCGTGTTCGTGTTCGTGTTCGTGTTCGTGTTCGTGTTCGTGTTCGTGTTCGTGTTCGTGTTCGTGTTCGTGTTCGTGTTCGTGTCAGTGTTCGTGTTCGTGTTCGTGTTCGTGTTCGTGTTCGTGTTCGTGTTCGTGTTCGTGTTCGTGTTCGTGTTCGTGTTCGTGTTCGTGTTCGTGTTCGTGTTCGTGTTCGTGTTCGTGTTCGTGTTCGTGTTCGTGTTCGTGTCAGTGTTCGTGTTCGTGTTCGTGTCAGTGATCGTGTCAGTGTTCGTGTTCGTGTTCGTGTTCGTGTGCCGGGACTGTCCTGGAGTGACGTCAATGTCCAACATGCAGTTAGCGGCGGCCCCAGGCGGCACAGCATCACCGACGCGGGCCCTCGTCACGACAGTCTTTGGGAATTTGCCACTTATGTGCAGACTGGCGACGAGGCTGCGCAAGAACGCAACAATCTGAATACCTGCCGGGGTGGCTTGTCACCACCTTGCTGTCTGAAGCAAGGTGGTGTCCTGATCAGAGTTGGCTGTACGGACCGTGACCTGACCTCACCTGGTTGTACGGACCGTGACCTGACCTCACCACCTGGTCTGGGAAATTACATTCCTCGACAGAAAATACGCCGGAAGTTCAACGTACCGGCGGTCTGCAACTCGGCCGCCACTTGTCGTATGTCTAGCCCTATCTGGCCAGTTGTCAGGTGATCCGTTCAGTTGGGGGTTAGGTGCGAGCGCGTTTACTTTTTTCCCCCTAAATCTTTAGCTGAGGCAAAGTGCCATCTGCTAGAGATTGTTACGTTAGAGAAGAAATTACGTTAATCCGGCTTATGTGACATCCGGTTATATCAATTGGGCAAGAGAGGAGAGACGTCGTCAAACAAGAAACATGCGTAGAGGGACGATACATACATGCTAAACAGGTACATGTTCAGACATACATACATACGTACAATCATAACAATGGAAGAACATTTGGAGGATGGACAGCTTCACAGCCTACGGAGAGGCTCCACTGCCCACCTGAGACCTGAAGCGAAGCGAAGCAGAGGCCTGGCACCCAGAGCGAGTCGTGGGATTCAGGCCCGACCTTGTATGTTTCGGTGTATGTTAAGTTAAAGCTTGGAAACCGCTATAAAGGGAAAAACCAAGCTGCTTGAAAAACCCGTAGGTAAAAACCAAGCGCAAATTAAAAGGAAATCCGTCCGTTTTGGCCAAATTGGATCGGTTCCTGTCTACCTAGTGTGAGATAACCTATATGTATGTGTTTTGCGACGTCGGAGAGGAAGAGGTGTGGAGCGGAGTCATACAGTCAGTGAGGAGTGTAGCGCGTGTCATATAACTTTTAGCTTCACATCATACTTACTTGGATCAGGTAAATGCAACGGAGGCTTTAGATCATTTCGGAGAGTTTGGTGTCTTGAAGAAAGCGGAAAAGTAACTCGAGGAGTGCCGGGTGCTCATTCCCGAGGAGAGCTGGAAGCGAAAGTTGTGAATGGATGTCGGTAAAATACTGGATGATATGGCGACGGTGAGGAGCATATGCTGGACAGTTAAGTAAGGTATGGGTGACAGTAAGTCGTACGTGACATGTGCTACAAAGTGGAAGGCGGTGTGGTCGATGACAAATATAATCGTGTGTCAATTTGGTGTGTCCGAGGCGAAGTCTGGCGAGTGTCACCTCGTTCAGACGAGTGTGCTGGTTGGAGGAGGGCCAGCTGGAGAGTGTGGGCTTGATATCGTGTAGGTGTGTGGTGTTGTCTGACCAGCAGTCCTGAATATATTTTTTTAATAAATTATTAGTGAGGGATAGAAGATCCCCTGGGGGCACCGGAGCTCCATTGTTAGCGGGGAGGTCGATCGCCGCGCGGGCGAGACCGTCGACCCTTTCGTTTCCCGGTATACCCCTATGTCCAGGGATCCAGAGCAGGGTGAGCTGAAGGTGTGCGTGGTGGTCAGTGTAGAGGTGTCAGATGGCGTGGAGCGTGGGGTGTGTGGTGTTGTGTAGTGCCGCGAGGGCGTCCACGGAGGATCGTGAGTCAGTGTATATTGTAGTAGGGGTAGTGATGTGTTGCGCAGTGATGTGTTGGAGGCAAGTCAGTATGGCGACTAGTTCTGCTGTGTATACCGAATGGTGAAGTGTTAATTTGGTTTGACCAGTGTCGGGCCCACCGCACCAGGCGGTTCCCGTACCGTTGCTGGTACGTGAGCTGTCCGTATAAAAGAAGGTGTGTTGTGGGTGGGCCTCTTGATATTCAAAAACTTAACTTGGATTTCGATGGGGCTGAGCAGGATTTTATTTTGCCTAAAGAGATATTCGAGTTTGGGGTGTTTCAGCGCGTTTACCTACTCGAACCATGATTTCGGGGAAATGGGGATGGAGAAAGGTTGGTTGTGGGTCTCTAATAATAAGTAGAAATACAAAGAAGCACAAATACCAAATAATACATCTGTAGTAGTAATACGCGGCTATCGCTCCAATTGTCGCCTTTTGCGATGTTAATTACCCCATACGCCCAGCTCTTTAAATGAATCAGTGTCAATACTTCAGTTTACCATATCGACAGCATGTGTGTCAGGGCTCAAATCTTTGTTCAGATATTGTCGCCACGAGGGGAGTGCGAAATAATGGTTGAATCGTCTGGCTGCAGATTACATTTTGTGGTACTGGTGTTATTTGATCTCAAAGAGGTGCTTCGAGGCATCCTCTCATCTGCGCTATGTTTTCAGCCAATGCAATGGCACTGATAACGGCACAGAGCTGGCACCATGGCGCGTGCCTTGTGCTCAAGTACAGAAACCTTGCTGATTTATCACGGAGTTCTGACCGGTGATGATACTCGCAGTGCCTGAGCGTTCATCTCGAAGGGATCGGGGAAAGATAATCGAAATGGGCATATGTGAAGTGCACGTGGAAACGTCCGGAGAAGGGAACCGAGGAAAAGGAAAATGGAAGCAGGCTGAAAGTGACGACGGTGACCTGGCAGAGATGGGAAACTTGTCACAAAGAGGGGCGGTCAGTGGCGGGGGAGGGGGAGGAATGGGGGGGGGGACGGTCAGCCTACTTGTCTGCGTCGACTCGCTGTTGAATTGTCAGGAAGATAGCTTAGTAAAAATGGAGGAATGAGAAACGCGAAATGCTAAATGAGCTCAGTGCAAAATGTTGCTTTAAACCGATCATCAAGATATCTCCACACGTTTGGGTTGTATTGTCTTCATCAGAGACACAGTCAAACCACGTAAAAACCGAGACGGAACATTTTAAAATCAGTTTCTAAAATCATGATCAGGTTAACTTCTTGTGCATACCTGCAACCAAGAACCATCTCAGAACATAACGAAGCCGTTGACACAACGCATGTCAAATAAATAAATTAAGATGCGATACATGGGGTAAGAAATGTTGAAGTAAAAAAATGCAATTAAAACTTTTTTAGCCGAGGTCAGTACATCCGTATGAAGCTGCGGTTTTGCTTAGCAGTTGACCACTAGAAGTTATAAATGCTCTTGCCGATGTGTTTGCAGTGACCTCAGTAGGAATGTAGGTCACTTCCATCGCTTGCCGTTCAGTTTTATAATTTAAATTGAATATATTTTAGTATTGATAGGTTGTCGTAAATGGTAGCTGTCCCTGTCCAATTAGGCAGGCGCCCTTCCCTGTCAACATGGATTACTGGGGCAAATGCTCTTGGGAGTTTCGCCTCTTCTAACTTGTTCTGACCTCACCATCTGACCTGTTTTGGCCCAGATACCGTCGTAATGGGGACGGCAGAACGAACAAAGTTTGTGATCCGCTGGATGCTTTGTGTTACTCAGGCGATCAGAGTGCGTTTGGTTTTTCTTCCCCGTCATTTCTGTCCCTATTAATGATACGTTCAATAATGATGATGACATTAATGGTACGATCTTCTGTAGAATCAGTAATCCAGCCAACGGAAATTTAGTCTTCTGAATGCTTGCACTATGTAGTCAAACTCGTCCTGTGAAAACTGGGCAGAAATGAATGCAATACAGTCGTAACGTCGGTAAATATCATTAAATGTTGTTCTAAGGTGATAATTTCGCACCGAATTGATTACTAATTTCATGTTTATCATTCCACTATGTTCACCAGTCACCTGTTCGCATGTCATTACATGGGGCTAGCAAGCCATAGCATGCACAGTTGAAATATAGTTTAGGAAAAAGGAACACTTTTTGTTCGCTACTCTCTAATTCAACAAGTCTGCATTGTGCATATATGTCCACGACTCACTAATTCCACAAGCCCGTATAGTGCATATATATCCGCGACTCGGACTTCCGCGAACATTAGGCGCGATAATGCGCATGTCTTAGCGGACTTCCAATGGGGCGCGGTTACGGCCAGTCCATCACTGAATAAATATTAAGTTAGTGAGCTTCCTGTGGCGGTATGTTGCTCCACTCTGTGTGCAGTAGGGGAGCCTCGCAGCCCGCCTCCCAGCCTTGTTCGTCCGGAGCGCCTAGTGATTCCTTATGCCGGCTGGCTGGTATGTGGTAGGTATATGGACGCTATATGATCATTTGGTCGGTGCGCCGTCAGGCCGAAATAACGAACAATACTCGCAGGCATAGCGAGTCATTAAACAAGCCAAGGCGACGATGCGATGCCCCAGAGCGCCGCCGGCAGGGGGCGCGCCTGCGTCTAGCTAAGCCGCGTTGGCCCGCACTCGTTCGGCTGCGGTGCGGTGCCGTGTCGAGCTGAGCCGACGGTAGCCCACTGTTGCGGCCTCGCCGCCTGTGTGGCGCCACGCTTGGCCGCACGTGCGCCACTGCGTGCGCCGACCCCAGCCAGCGCGGCCGAACACGTCGAGCCGCCGAGTCTGGCGGCGCTGTGTTGCTTCGGTGACAAAGCCAGCGCCAGAACTTCTCCAAAACGATTCAGAGGGGGGCGGGGGCTAAGTTCCTCGTGGAAATCGGTGGAGCTGAACCTGTTGGAAGGGCTCACTCCATGGGGTCTCATATTATAATTCGAAATTATTGGGAGTGCTCACGCCGGCTTTGGGGGCCGGGATGCGATGCTCGAGCTCTTCTAAAAGTATGTAAAGTTCCACCCCTGGACAGAGCTGTTCCTTTGAATTGGTCGCGCACGCGGTACCGCATTCCGCATGCACGGCCTGGCGATTCGCCTCGGCGAGAGACAGACTTACGGCCTCGCATGACGAGTGGGCAGTTCATGAATTCATGAGGCCGGGTCGCCCACTGGCCGGTGATGCGGCCTGCAGTGCCCATTGTCCCGCGGTGTCGTTATCGGCGCCGACAGAACGGTGCACGGTCCTGCTGTGGAACGACGCCTCCGCCCCGAATTGAAAAACGGAACAGGTTGGTGTAGGTGTAGGTGTGGGCGGTACGGAGTTGAATGTATTGACTTTGTCTTAGTCTGTGGGATAAGCGACACGGCTACCGATGCACCGACGGCCTTACAGTTGGCAGGGCTGGGACCATTGTGGCTTCATTTTTTTCGATGCTGCGTCACAAGGCTGATTTGAGCATTTCAAAAGCTGGCAGGCCGAACGACCTGCTAGCACTTCGTGGTGCAGGCATTGCATTTCATGACTAGGCACTTTGCTATCAGTGCTGCTCACGCGATACTTTGGAACTAGTGCCAACGTCTCTGGAGCTGTTGGCTGCAGCAGCTGAGGCATTTTAGGGCGGATTGACCAAATATGTTCCAATTTTGCAAGCTCAAAATTTGCATTTCGACCAAAACTTGCGTGCGGGACCTCGGAACACGCCTGAACTAATTTCGGCTCGTTCCGGTCAATGGTTTCAGAGTAATAGTGTTTTAGATCAATGCACATGGTTAGCTTTGACGATGGATATTTCATCGATAAGAAAATAAGTGCGGCTCATGAGTTGAATCTTTGAGAAGAAAGATAACGAATTAAACAAAATAAAAAGGTCTTAAATGTTCCTAAATATAGTGCCAATAATTCTCATATTTGACCTCATGACACTTAGCCCATCAACGTTAATACATTTGACCTCGTGACACTTAGCCCATCAACGTTCATACATTTGACCTCGTGACACTTAGCCCATCAACGTTCATACATTTGACCTCGTGACACTTAGCCCATCAACGTTCATACATTTGACCTCGTGACACTTAGCCCATCAACGTTCATACATTTGACCTCGTGACACTTAGCCCATCAACGTTCATACATTTGACCTCGTGACACTTATCCCATCAACGTTCATACATTTGACCTCGTGACACTTAGCCCATCAACGTTCATACATTTGACCTCGTGACACTTAGCCCATCAACGTTCATACATTTGACCTCGTGACACTTAGCCCATCAACGTTCATACATTTGACCTCGTGACACTTAGCCCATCAACGTTCATACATTTGGCCTCGTGACACTTAGCCCATCAACGTTCATACATTTGACCTCGTGACACTTAGCCCATCAACGTTCATACATTTGACCTCGTGACACTTAGCCCATCAACGTTCATACATTTGACCTCGTGACACTTAGCCCATCAACGTTCATACATTTGCACTTAGCCCTCACGTTGACACTTAGCCCATCAACGTTCATACATTTGACCTCGTGACACTTAGCCCATCAACGTTCATACATTTGACCCCGTGACACTTAGCCCATCAACGTTCATACATTTGACCTCGTGACACTTAGCCCATCAACGTTCATACATTTGACCTCGTGACACTTAGCCCATCAACGTTCATACATTTGACCTCGTGACACTTAGCCCATCAACGTTCTCACATTTGACCTCGTGACACTTAGCCCATCAACGTTCATACATTTGACAGCGGAAATAGAAGCAGACATGATTTAGCCGCGAAAATAAAAAAATGCGTTCTTTTCATATAAATATCCGATATCGCCGCCCGTTCTTTTTCATTTTTGTTCTCGATTTTGCCCTTCTGGGGATTGACTAATTTTGTGAAACTCTTCAGTAGAGATTCGTGTAAGAATGAGTACACATAGAGACACGAAACTGCTAGCACCTTCTTTTGCATTTTTTGGCATATCTCGTATATGTTGCAGGTCAAGGTCATCAAAGATCATAGATCGGGGACTGACCAAAGAAAGTCATCGTCGAAAATCTTCAAAGTGCTGTCATTCGGAGTAGTTGCAACGTGTCAATACCAATCTCAGATCGTGGTGTTCTTCCATCAAAACAAAGAGCCCTGCTGTCTCGAAAGTTGAATTAGGATCAAGTCTACTGACCTGAGGTCGAGTCAATTTCCGCGTTTCTTTTGTATCGTATTGAGTTGGAAAATGTTATTTGTGGTAATTGATCATGCAGAACATTTTAAAGGGAATGCAATAAGCGTTTTGGTTTAAAATATGCCCAAGGTCAGTGACATCAGGTCAAGTTAAACATCCTGTATATTCTACATAAAACCGCATATAAATGTTGTTGATCCGGGTGATGTCACATCTGAATTTTGTTTCAGTGCCGTCTAAATCGTGTCACATGAAATTTGATGACCAACGACCTGAGATGACTTGACCTTGTGTGGTTTGACCTGATTTGATCTGATTTGACTTGTATATGTAATTACTTTCCAATCAGTGTACATTTAGACGAAGGATGGAGTGATCGTTTTATCCACCTACATATCGTCCCAGCGTGACCAGGTCACGATGTCAAAAGCTGGGCATTTTGCAAAGAAGAGAGCATCGTATCAGTTCTTCTTGGGAACAACTTTTTTGTTGCAAAATCGTCTAAGAAAGGAAGGACAGCATGCATCAAATTCCATGAAGCATGATAGTGATAAATCTGGTTTGACCATGTTTAACCGTGCTGGCCTCACACAAGAAGTAAAATTATGCCTTCATCCCACCTGCAGGGCATCATTTATTTTCAGTCAGAAATTCAAACACAGCCTTATCCGTCAAGATCTAATTCGGCATTGTAAGCTTCAGGCTGTCATGATATCTGGCTCTCCTTTGCCGTACCACCAATACCATGGTATGCTCACTTGCCATGTGAAGTGGCAAAGAAGTTCCACCCACATGCAACATCAAAAATCCTGCTAGTGGTGACATATATTTACAAAATAGTGCATATTCTTATACCGAGCGACACAGCCGTCGCTGAAGTAAGTTGATTGGTCATTGCAGATTAGGAGCTGAAGTAGGGGCACTTATCTAAAGTAGGGAACTTTTGGAGGTAGGACGGACAACTTCCAACCAAGGGAATTTCCCTCAGAATGAATGTGTACGCCATTGTCGTACTATGTTTGTGCTATCTGAGACGAAACAATAACCTTTGTGGTGTGGTTTGCTGCCCCCCCTCTGGTACATGACAAACGGGTGAACCGTGCACTGGGGTGCGTCCCAATGAAACGCCTGGGCATGGAAGTCGTCACAGATTTTGGCTAGGGGGTACGAGACGATTTTTAGGTGGATTTTTTTTCTCATGCCACACCATATGTGTAGTGCTAAATTTCAGCTTCGGAGACGCGTCCCCGAGTCCCTTGCCGTGGCTGTGCCCATACCACTAGGCAGCATCCTGCACCACGAAACAGTGATCTTCTGTGAATTCGCCTTTGATAAATACTTCATTTTCCTTCACATCCTCCTTCATATGTGCAAAGTACGGGTACTTTGTGGGGAAGGGCAATTCTGCCCTGTCCCTGTGCTATGCCTGGAGTACCATCAGCTGTACTACATTTTGGCTGAGTATTTTGAATAATTCTTCTCTACTTTCAACATGGTCTACCAAAGTACAGCGTCCCGCAGTTGCCCAGTGCCTATGCTCAACTTCGTCATCGAACTCGTTATTTTGGTCATGACTGTCCAGTCCTTTTCAAAATGACAAGATCCCTTCTTCTTTCGGGCACTGCTCGCAAGCATGCACCGTACAGCTGCCGCTGTTGACGTCACATCCCGTGTGGCTTACTAGACAACTGACGACTTAATAGACCTCGTAACTGACGTCTTTTAGATCCCCTGCCAAGATCATCAATTTGGGGATTCTGTTGGTGCGTTCAGACACACACCGAGTGGGTGTCGTGGACCAGCCTGAGTGAATGGATGCCCTATCGTGCCAAATTTAATAGGGAGATGCAAATTCCTGATTTCATAAGATTAAGTTGCGTTTTTATCGCTTTTATCGCTACGATAATCTGTAGGAAGCTAACGCAACCTAACCTCAACGACAGTTGCTGGC